>CM060953.1:13213652-13796152 GCA_030765055.1 Mantis religiosa | reverse complement strand
CAGGCTAGACCACTGTGTAACGTAAATATATTATAGCTTCCTTGACAACAGAACATCGTAAACCTTCCATCGTAGAGACAGATGACGTCAGAGGTCAGTGTTGACCTGGTTCTAGTGGATGCACAGGGATTGTCACATTAGCGCGCTACGTAACCATGACAACGGTGGATGACGCAACGCCGCCATCCCACAAATTTGGAATTATCTCTACCCGCTAAATGTTTTCCGCTAGTCAAAGCTTATGTCATGCAGGATTTGAAAACTACAAAATGTACGCGTGTTTATTATTATTATTATTATTATTATTATTATTATTATTATTATTATTATTATTATTATTATTATTATTATTATTATTATTATTATTATTATTATTATTATTATTATTATTATTATTATTATTATTATTATTATTATTATTATTATTATTATTATTATTATTATTATTATTATTATTATTATTATTATTATTATTATTATTATTATTATTATTATTATTATTATTATTATTATTATTATTATTATTATTATTATTATTATTATTATTATTATTATTATTATTATTATTATTATTATTATTATTATTATTATTATTATTATTATTATTATCGTCATTATCATCATCACCAAAGTTTATCCCTCTTCCTACTTCATTTCAATCGGGTTGTAGAAATAAGTTTTATTACTGTTCCATTGTATGTACAAGGGTACGGCCTTAAAACTCTACTCTCAGAAATAAAACTGAATAGCGACAACCAATAATGTAGCGTATCTCGGAAATGGCTGATGCTACAACAAGGTGTTGGACATTAACTCTGTGCTTTAAAGAGATCTAAATTTGAGAGGGGGAGAGTAAGTTTCTCTCACTCCTATAATTTATCCGTTAAACAAAATATCTTCCGAATGAAAAGGACTTCCCATTTATTGCGTAGATACTATAGTATTTTAACCTTCATAAGGTGTTCGGGTCTATTTTGACTCAATAGAAACTTTGATGGTCCATAATTTTGAAAATATTTGGTCCAAATAAATTCCCTTCCATGACTATGTTTGTCTCTCATTAAGGTTTGTATACACTAACAGAAAAAGAACTATTTTAGAGCTTTAGTATGGCCTTCACAGAAATACCTCTCAAGCTGCTCGGGTCTTTTTTGACCCACATTCTTACAGCAAATTCTGACAATATTAAATTTGTCAACAATGGAATACGCGTGTATGCGGTGAAGCAGGTATAAGAAACTGAAGTAATCGTTATTTTGAACAATGGAATGTATATTTCTGAGGAAAGGAGGAAAGCGGAAGCACAAGTCACTGTTTTTGCTGTAACCAAATCGGTGTATAAAATGATTCAGTTCTACTCAAGCACTAGTTTGGTTCTTTACAATTCATAAACTTTGTAAGCGTTTGTGTCAAGCTAATGCCCTCTTCGCAAGATGACGAACCGGCACATGTACTGCTAAACGTATCTGAAAGTGATGAAGTAGTTTCGGAG
The DNA here is from genome assembly GCA_030765055.1 of Mantis religiosa. Lineage (NCBI taxonomy): Eukaryota > Metazoa > Arthropoda > Insecta > Mantodea > Mantidae > Mantis > Mantis religiosa. The sequence continues at coordinate 13,794,660 of CM060953.1, read as the reverse complement.
GATGAAGATCACGTTTCAGAATGCAGTTCTTCATCTTCACTAGAAAACTCACACAAAATACCGGAACAGGATACGTTAACCAATGGGATTGACTTCAAAACATAAATCAATTGAATGGAAGACAGATGTCCTACCTCAACTGGAACGGAATCCAAAATATTATGAAGTTCACCTTACTCCAGGACCATAGGGCAATACAATATGAACACACTGCACTTAAAACTCAATTACCGTATTATTGTGCTCTTTTACTTAAGCTATCTAAATTATAACTTTATTTATGATTTTAAAACACACATATGTGAACATATACCTGCTAGAAATAGAAGACAAACCTGTTTATTAACCCAAACGTCTTGAGTGGATGCACAAAATAAACACCTAGGTAAGGTTTATCAAAATAGTTTGAGCAATTTTTGAGAAAATTGGAAATAAGGAAAGAAACTTTTATGTAAAAGATATTTTAGGTAGCAGGGTTTTCCTTTGTTGTATCTTTGGAAGTTACTACACTTCAGTTAACTTTTGAGTTATGTCTTATGTCATTCACGGGCTTCAAAACATTCACGTATAGAATTAACCGCATCCCAGATATTCCTTGTTGTCAGTTTGCATTTTAAAATATTTGTAACTTTTTCAAATAAAGAGGGGTTATTTGTTTTCATTTTTATTCCTTTCTTTCTTTTGGCCATGTGAGGGAAATGGCACTTCTAAGACATCACATAACGATCAGCTGTTTAAAACATTTGACTATCACTTAAAGTCTACTGTATTCCCTTGTAACTACAATAAGGTAATGTTTATCTTGAAGTCGATAGAGCAATAAGTGTTTGTACGAGAGTAGAGAAAGTCATGTATACATCACATAACGACCAGCTGTTTAAAACATTTGACTATCACTTAAAGTGTACTGTATTCCCTTGTAACTACAATAAGATAATGTTTATCTTGAAGTCGATAGAGCAATAAGTGTTTGTACGAGAGTAGAGAAAGTCATATATATATATATATATATATATATATATATATATATATATCACATAACGACCAGCTGTTTAAAACATTTGACTATCACTTAAAGTGTACTGTATTCCCTTGTAACTACAATAAGATAATGTTTATCTTGAAGTCGATAGAGCAATAAGTGTTTGTACGAGAGTAGAGAAAGTCATATATATATCACATAACGACCAGCTGTTTAAAACATTTGACTATCACTTAAAGTGTACTGTATTCCCTTGTAACTACAATAAGATAATGTTTATCTTGAAGTCGATAGAGCAATAAGTGTTTGTACGAGAGTAGAGAAAGTCATGTATACATCACATAACGACCAGCTGTTTAAAACATTTGACTATCACTTAAAGTGTACTGTATTCCCTTGTAACTACAATAAGGTAATGTTTATCTTGAAGTCGATAGAGCAATAAGTGTTTGTACAAGAGTAGAGAAAGTTATATATATATATATATATATATATATATATATATATATATATATAACGCCCGCCTCGGTAGCGTGGTGGTAGAGTGTCTGCCTCACGTTCAAGAGGTCCCGAGTTCGAATCTCGGTCAGGGTGAGTTACCTGGATAAGGTTTTTCCGGGGTTTTCCCTTATCCTGAAAGACGAATGTCGGGTAACTCTAAGCTCTATGGACCCTGGGCTCATTTGAGCATCATTTCACCCATTCCATTCATCGTCCGATATGACTTAACGTTGGAGGACGTAAATTACAACAACAATATATATATATATATATATATATATATATATATATATATATCACATAACGACCAGCTGTTTAAAACATTTGACTATCACTTAAAGTCTACTGTATTCCCTTGTAACTACAATAAGATAATGTTTATCTTGAAGTCGATAGAGCAATAAGTGTTTGTACGAGAGTAGAGAAAGTCATGTATACATCACATAACGACCAGCTGTTTAAAACATTTGACTATCACTTAAAGTCTACTGTATTCCCTTGTAACTACAATAAGATAATGTTTATCTTGAAGTCGATAGAGCAATAAGTGTTTGTACGAGAGTAGAGAAAGTCATGTATACATCACATAACGACCAGCTGTTTAAAACATTTGACTATCACTTAAAGTCTACTGTATTCCCTTGTAACTACAATAAGGTAATGTTTATCTTGAAGTCGATAGAGCAATAAGTGTTTGTACAAGAGTAGAGAAAGTCATGTATACATCACATAACGACCAGCTGTTTAAAACATTTGACTATCACTTAAAGTCTACTGTATTCCCTTGTAACTACAATAAGGTAATGTTTATCTTGAAGTCGATAGAGCAATAAGTGTTTGTACAAGAGTAGAGAAAGTCATGTATACATCACATAACGACCAGCTGTTTAAAACATTTGACTATCAAAGTCTACTGTATTCCCTTGTAACTACAATAAGGTAATGTTTATCTTGAAGTCGATAGAGCAATAAGTGTTTGTACAAGAGTAGAGAAAGTCATGTATACATCACATAACGACCAAAACAATTGACTATCACTTAAAGTCTACTGTATTCCCTTGTAACTACAATAAGATAATGTTTATCTTGAAGTAGATAGAGAAAGAATGTAAGATTAACTTGTGCTATATAAACAATGTTCTCTGTTAATAATAGGTTTGGCATACAAGCAAATGTATTATAGTGTTTAAGTAAATTGTAATACCTGATCAAGTATGGGGCACATTCCTTTGTACAGAACACCTAGAGATATACAACACTGCAGTACTAGTTGGTTAGAGAAGTTGCATACCCGCAATGAGATATCGGCTCACACGTCTGTTCAAACTTAGCGTAATAATAATTATGGATAGTTTTAAATTCTTTTGATTCTGCCTTTCCGAGTATTGAGAGTTTAAACCCGTTTCTCACCAAAAATATGTTTATTTATATTCTCCTGTCCATCGCGTCATTGAACATCCTATGTTCTTTCACGCCACTTTTTTTTTTTGCATAAATAAGCCTTCTTCGAAAGGAAAATAAAGATTTGTCAAAGCGCATATTATGACCACTTTTTTTTTCAAAAACATTTATTGACATTGCTACTTTCTAACGAAGAATTTTAAAGATTGCGTCTGTGGAATGGTGGTCGGTCAGTGCTCAGATTATAATTTGATTACTTCGAAGTGCGGAATATTATTTCATTGTATACGTTCAGGATTTCTAAAAACTAGGAGTTTTTAAAGGGACAAAGTTATAAAGTTAGAGATAGTATATTCGGCTCCGGTTGAGGATTGCTTTAGGGTACCTACAGCAGCTATTCTAGATTCTGGAAAACTGTTGGGAAAAGAATAAGGAAGTTAGACGTTACACCGAAGTTTCACATTTTTTGTGTGAATGTCAGGAGATGTTTCATCCGTTAATTGGAATAACCGGGACTGAGCGAAATTACATCATAATTACTATAAAAGCCCTCTAGATAATCAGAAAATAGTTTCATAAAGATTACAGTTAATCCCTCACCAGAGTTTAAGAAGGATAAGATAGTGAAACACAAACGTATATCCAATAATACATTTATTCCCTCAGAAATGAATTAAAATATTAGCACTTGAAACTGTCAATATCGTTTCTAGATTACAAAATGCCAATTTGTTACAGTCACATGACTTTATCTACTCTCGTACAAACACTTATTGCTCTATCTACTTCAAGGTAAACATTATCTTATTGTAGTTACAAGGGAATACAGTAGACTTTAAGTGATAGTCAAATGTTTTAAACAGCTGGTCGTTATTTAATGTACATGTGACTTTCTCTACTCTTGTACGAACACTTATTGCTCTATCTACTTCAAGATACACGTTATCTTACTGTAGGTACAAGGGAATACAGAGTAGGAGTACATATCCTCTACTTAAGATCTACATTTTTAACCCTACTTCTGCATGATTTTTAGGGAGAGAGAGATAATTCCCAAACTCTTAAGTACAGAGGCACAAGTTTAGTTCTAAAAAGCTTGTAAACACTCCCAGATAACCAAGAATAGTGATTTATATTTCGTACAAAATTAATGTAGCCCTGACAAGGAATTGTAAGTCACCTCGGGGGCCTACGTGAAAAAAGTACCTACATCAATTGTGTAATGTAATGTCGTGCCGGTAGGTTGATATGGTAGATATGTGGTTCAAATCCATTCACTTTTTCAATATGAGTTTGCCTTTCCAGTTTCCACTTAAATGCATCACATGTGAAAGAACAATCACCATCGGAACATAGCTCTTTAATGGTTCTCAGCCCCCATTCTATATTCGACACGCAAAAAGTGTAATTTTGTTGAGAGGCTACTGTATCAGGACTTGGGATTATTTTATGCGCTCTAAGTTTACGACACGGGACCACCGGATTTACTTCCCTTCCGAAGGAAGCGACTACTTCTTAGGACCGAAAAAAAATCCATCACTCTCCGCGGAAGAGAGGGAGAGATTAAGGGCAAGCGCAGCAGTGGATTGTAGTAAAGACAGACGAAAAAAGAAAGAAAAACTTCTGTAATGAAATAGATCTTAACATTGCAGCTAAGTTTGCTTTATATTTTATAGTGAGAATTTCTTTTACATTATACTAAGTAAACAAGTTATCTATGTACGGCTCTTATGTTATAATTATACTAAAAAATAAAATTTTGAAACGTAATTTTTACATAGATAAGAAATTCAACAATTAGTGTATTGTTAACATTTGGTCAGAGAATCAAGATGTGTCGCCAAATTGAAGGAGGTGAGGAGCGCGACCCTGGACAAAGACGTTGACACGGGGCAGGAATGCAGCCGCTAGCCTTGGTCGACCCAAGCAACTGGCTACCGGCAGACAAAGAACATGTCCCATCAGCCCACAGTGTACTACTTGCCAAATGTACGTACGTACAGCTAACGCTAAAATGGCATCATCGGCAAAGGTTTGTTGGGCTTTTGAAACTAATTCCAAACTATCTTTGAACGAAACGAGTCAAATTCGCTCCAAGCTCGGGACATTTGGTGGCGCTCTGCAGAACCACCATAGTGGCCGCAAGTAAACACATGAGGGGACTTAAACGGAATCACATGACTGCTAAAGTATATCGTATTCTCTTTCTCCCCTCCTATTCTGTTTACAACACGATCGCTCTAGTTAGAGATTATACAGAGAATGAGGGTGTCAGGTTCGTCGACAGCTAGGACATTTATGCCCAAATAGACTACAGACATGTATCTCTTGAGCAGAATGCTATTAATCTGCTTGGAATCCTCAACCACCAAAACCTCTAACCGCTTACATGGAGTCTGAAACCCACATTACCACTGTTGTCTCTCTCAGGCATAACGGAAAGTCCTTACCGATGTAGTCAGAAAAGGCAAAGTTACCAACTTATAAAAAATAACTATTTAAAGTAGAAATCATTATTAAGTATTTGTTAATCACCAGTAGAAACATTCAAATGACAAATCATGATCCTAGTTGTCACAGGTAATAAATTCAATGTCCTACACCGTCCCACTGTAAACCCTGAGCGTTTAATTAACCGAAATAACCTTAATCGAAACGGGCAATGCTCAAACCTGATTCTAATAAAGGTATTTGGGTTGCATGCATCGCTTTACAACTGTTGACTGCTTGCACACGGAGTCTCTCACTGTTGGTGTTGGTCACTGTGCTTTATACGTTTAAGTTAACCAATAAAACAGCCAGAAACTCGACAGCAAGACGAGGTTTCGATTTAAGACTACAAATTGATATCAAACTGCCAGTCATTCATCCAGACTGTGAGAAAGACAAGGGAACAATCTTGCCACCTCCCAACTGAGAATCCTCGAACAAAAGGTGCTCTTATCGACTTAGTCATTTTTTGTTTTTAGATCACCTTACGTTTTGTGCGGACAAAACAGTCTTAAAACTAATATCAACACCAATAAATATAATTTTATCAAACAAAGGCATGAAGAGCTTATTGTAAACGATGTAACATATATTTTAATATGTATAGATTATGACATCCATGTTGCATTCAGTTATTTTCTTTCTTTCCCCTTCAGCTGCTGTAGTGCGAGCGCTGCGGACCCTAGCACTCGTGGTACCTCTGACGTTACCAAGAGAAACCTCGTGCCGAACATTCGAGCGCCTACCGAATGGGAGTTGTTCGGATTGGGTTGGACTCGAGAGGGAAGTTTCTTCCCTACACCCGTGGGAGAGCAGGTACCTCCGGCCAGGCTTCGGCCACCCGGAAGGGGCAGAGGGTCACCTAAAAGGTCCCAAGTACTAGCCTGCAGATCCAGTAGAAGGTGTGCTAGATCACCAGGTGGCCCCCACAGAGGTTAATCGGTAACCTTCCCTGTGGGGTTGACGCGCCCACCCGTCTTGACGTTGTTGTTGATGGGGATGGGGGGGGGGCTTTTAGACTCAAGGTATTGCCCCAAGGAAAGAGCCCCGGAGTTTCCCATAGCTCCTGGATTGATAGAGGCCGGAGTCTTCGGACTTTCGGGTAGACCTCGATTTTCTGAAACAGCTCTACCACATTAAGTTGGGCAATACTGACTTGGACCTTAATCACTACATGCACTTGGCGTATGGTGAGAAGGGTCTGCTTCACAAATCAACATTTGCTTATTCATTCACGAGGAATACACGAGTAGTTCTAAAACTATCCGTTCTTCCGCGGGTAATAGTCATCAAGGATTACACAACGACGAATAACGGTAAAAATCACGCAAAGAAACGCGCTATTTCGAAGAAAGGAGCTCTTCCTTTCTGAAGGACATCGTACGGTTTCCGCGGATGTTGCCAAAGCATACCTTCTAAGTAAAACAAATAGTTTTTCCCCACTCATCAAACAATGTCAGCAAAGGACAACAATGATTTTTTGTTTACTTTTCAAGTGTTTTTCTTTGTATAAGTCGAGGCTAAATCTGGAGAAAGCGCGTGGTACCCCCCTTCTATGATATTTTAAACAGTCTTTTCTGATTTTCATGTCAGCATATTCTCACTTTCACATTGTTCCGCACAATGTACTTTTCCATTTAAATCAGTGAAATGTATTCTTTCTTGTTATGACAGGATAGCAAGTACAGAGATGAGTTTTTGTTAACACGCCTAGATGCAGCGTTTCGTAATATCCTATTTTGTAAATGTTAAAGGAAAATTTGAAGTTTCATATTTAACAATTTCACTTTTTCTACTAAATACATAGTAGAAAGGTTAATCCAGTCAAAAACTCTATACCGACATTTCATCGGAAATATAAGTTCTGTCTCCTGAATTCATAAAAGTCATTTTTAGAAACAGTCCGTACGTATGTGTCAAAACTAAAAAAATCAAAAGTCGATTAAATTCCTAAAGTTTGTACAAACATCTTCAAGAAAATCCCTCCATTCCAGAGGTCCTTCCCATGGAACACTTTTTGAAAAGCCTGACTTTTGCAAGATGGCTTTAATATTATATTAAAATGCCATATATTGAAGACATCTTCATGACAAATGAAATGTGTATCATGATTTCTTGGAATGCCCTCAGAAATCCTCTTCATTCCGAATGACTTTTCTATAACCGGTAAAACGTAAGAGATAGACAAAATATTAACATAACGTAACCCAAGGTGTAAGAGCTCTAGTGGGCCTGGGCCTGAGCCTGACAACACGACTGCCGGCCTCATGCCCACATACGCAAGGCAGAGTTCATCCAATCGACACGGGGAGACGTGGCCAGCATCAGAGCACCCCAGCCAGAAAGAAGGCTTACTAGACCAGGGTTCGCTACCTGGCATAACTCCTCTATTTCCTCACAATGCTGGCTGGGTACCGATCCTAAAAATCCCAGGGGTAGGATCGATCTCGGGCGCATTCCGTGGCATGGAACCAAAGCATAACGCTCTGGCGCACTACACCACAGCGCAGGACACACACAAAATATTACTACACAATTAATAATGCAGATCTCATTAAAACACATAATTTTTGTGGAGTTAACAATTTCAGAGGATTTCTTTGTTATTAGTTTCCATTTTCAAATACTTAGGCTTTTCTTAAATGAGAAGTTATCTCTCTCTCCCTTTCTCGGCTAAGCAAACGGAACGGAATTTCAAAGCCACACATAGCGACCAGTTTAAAACACTGGACAATAGCTTACTGTATTCCTATATTCCCTTGTACCTACGAAAGATAATCTTTATCTTGATTAACTGAAGTAGATAGAGAAATAAGCGTTTGTAACAATAGTTTGTACAAGAGTAGAGAAAGTCATGAGGCAACACATCAGATTGTTTCCCAAAGTAGTAGGTAAATTAAAACTCCGCCGATACAATTTATTTATATAGTATTGAAGAGTATAGTTACAAAATAAGTGCAAGAGATGGAGAAATTTTTCCAAAAAGATCCACAGCATTACAATAAGTGACTGGAGGCAGCGAATAAGGAAACATTGTTAGTCGGGAGTGGCGCTCATTAAAAAGCCATGCTTGTAACAAAGAAGTGAAGGTGAAATGTTAAGAGTCAGTGTACCAGGGAGGCGGTTCTCACATCCGGTGTGTTAGCATGAGGCGCACGTGGACCTGTGCACAGTTACTGCAGCTTCGTGATCTGACTACTGCTTCTTCCACTGCTAACGGTGCTCTTACACACTACATCTCTATCGATATCAAATAATTAGCGGCTCATAACACAACAATAATTAGCTTAATAAAGACGTTGTTTCTTGGAGGGCAAATGTTTAACAATTATTTAAATAAAATTGTAGTACATGTCCAGACATTTTTGTAACGTTCAATTTTGTCTGATAATTGCTTATTAAATGATATTTGATACCAATACATGTTATGTACAGCTCAATTTTAAAACATAGATATTTCAGTATTCGACATTCCTTACATTCTCATTTAATGGTTAGTTTGCAAAGGGTTGTTATTGTCAGTAGCTCAAACTAGGAGTAAGTCACTTCAATCTTTTTTCCATATTAATAAGTACATATGATGAGGAGCTGTGAAGTTCTCTTAGTTTCCAATGAATTCTACGTAATAAATCTAAAAGTCGTAACACCTGCTTCAAAAACAAATGTTTAAATTTTCTTTCAAGTTTCTCCATGGGAGAATATGGAACATACGCATCTTAAAATAAGACCTGAAGCTTTCCTGGCGACGAATATGATCAAGTTCTTCTCGGGAAGCAAGCCAGGTGAAAAGACGATTAGAAATCGAGTTTCGGGAGCCATCATCAGGATATTTATTAAATGTTATAACCACAAATGAATCTTTAGATATAATACAAATATAAACAACGACAAAACACTATCAAAATTCACATTACTGAACAAAAGGCTGTTTTCAGTAAATTAAATGCCAGGTCAGGAGATGGCGTGAGTATAGAAAATTGTGTCAAAGAATCGTAACTACTTAACTTGATTATCAAGTTGTATTGATCTGTGCTTCTTAAGCCGACGGATTTACATTTTAAGGCCGGTTTCCAAGAGGAACTGAACTGAAATCCAGTATCACGATTAAGCGAGCTTCTCTCGGAGGAAATGGCCAAAGCCTCCTTAACTCTCCGCTTCCAGTAACTGTTGCATTTTGCCAAGATGGAGCATAGAGTCAACTTTCGGGAAAAGACTATCTTGGCTAAATACAACAGTTACTGGGAGCTGAGAGTTAAGGAGGCTTTGGACATTTCCTCCGACAGGAGCACGCTTAGTCATGATGCTGGATTTCAGTTCAGCTCCCTTTGGAAACCGGCCTTAAAATGGAAATCCGCCGACTTAAGAAGCACAGATCAATACAGCTTGATAATCAAGTTAAGTAATTACATTTCTTGGACCCAATAATTTTCTATACTCACGCCATCTCCTTACCTGGCATTTAAATTACTGAAAACAGTCTTTCCTTGAGTAATGCGAATTTTGATAGTGTTTTGTAAATATCCTGATGATGGGAGAGATGTACACTCCCGAAACGTCGATTTCTAATAGTCTTTTCACCTTGCTTGTTTTCCGATAACAACTTGAGCATATGCATCTTAAATAAATTTTCTAAAATATCTCTTCATATTTCGTATATCTACATTCCCTATTTAAATGCCTATATTTAAATATAGGTAAATAGGGCCCTGATGACCTGCAGAAAAAATACGTTGACTTCGATACGTCTATCGATAAACGTAGTAAAAACTGTAACCAAAAGTACGCCAGTAATTTTCTATTTTGGATAACTCATTTACAATGGTCCACCCTTAATCTGAAACATGCAATTTTAACTCAAAATTGCTCAAAAACTTGTTATGAAACGTAACGTTTAACATAGTTCCCTCTTAAACAACATAAACCTAATATATTTTCATCAAAAGGGATAGGGAGTAATGAGTTCAAAGTCAATAAATAAAATGTCTTACTTTGAGTTTTCTGAGAAATGCTGCCTTAAATGCCTATACATACATCATTCCTGATTACAGAAGTTGAGCTTACAGATAGCGTCACGGGGGAGGAACAGGACGCTACGGCCGTGAAATGGACAAATATCTTACGCAGGGAGCTTCTATAGTGTGATCCATATAAACCTGAACCATTTCAATAGGCCATAACTTTGGAACCAATAATAGGACACACGTGCAACTTAGGAAGAATATAATACACAATTGAGAGATTACATTACACTATTTACATCTCAGAGAAAATGTTGGAAGTGTCCTCCACCAGCATCTATACATGTTTGTACTCGTCTCACCATATTCTCTGAAGTTTTACGGAGAGTATCCTCGCCAATGTTACTTATTTCGGTTCGAATGAATTCCTTGAGAAAATCAATTATCTGTAGCCTATTCTTGTACACTCTATTTTTAGATACCCCACAAGAGAAAATCCGATGAGGTTAGCTCAGGGAATCTGGGGGGCCACAGACCTTTTGAAATTATTCGATTATCAAAGAAATTGGTTACAAGTTCCATGATGTCTTTAGATGTATGGCACATTGCTCCATCTTGCTCGAAATAACCTTCTCTCAATTTGATATCATCTCCGTAAAACTTCAGACAATATGGTGAGACGAGTGTAAAGATGTATAGACGCTGGTGGAGGGCACTTCCAACATTTTCTCTGAGATGTAAATAGTGTAATGTAATCTCCCAATTGTGTATTATATTCTCCCCAAGTTGTACGTGTGTCCTGTTATTGGTGCAAAAGTTACGGCCTTTTGAAATGGTTCAGGTTTATATGGATCGCACTGTATTTCAAGGCATGGCCTTCCTTTACGTGCAAATAAATCTTACACGTGCTCACAGTTTACCACTGTTTCGACAATTTCTTTTACGTCTGACAAATTCTATCAACGTCTACGAGTTTGAACTCAGGAACCAAAGCCTAGGCCAAAGAGCTGAACAATTACTCAAATTAATACTTTAAAATAAATTCAACTTACGTTTGCTAGGGATACTACAAGTATTCTGGTCACTCACCTGAAACAAAGAAAATATTCATTAAAACAATATCCAGCTTCATTATAAATTGAATAACATTAAATTTTAATGAGCATAAAATTAATACTACTAATAATAACTTTGATCTAGTTTATTTAATATCCTAAAATACATATAAACGGAATTTATAGTAGTAAAAACAATGTTTTGTAATTCAACGGATGGTGGTGATGCACGTAAAAAAGTATAATTTAATAATAGAATAATGTGCTACATTTCAAAATATTTGAAAACCTTTGAACTGTATTAAACAAAACAACCATTATTTGCATCGATTCATTTCTCTCCTCTTTAATGTATATGTCCATTTCGTTTAGGCCACATTTTTACTTTTTTAACTCCCTATTTGCAGGATAAAAACTATCGTATTCTACACAAGAATTCCATGCCGACAATTCACCGGAAATACATATTTTGAGGCTCCATAAAACATAGAAAGTATGTTTAGAAAAACGTTTTCGGGTGGGTAAACAACAAAACTAAAAGGCGAAAGCTCGATTAAATACCAAACTTCGTATTTTACGTTTAAAAGCTTCTAAGGGTACGACACAAGATTTTCAAGTAAATTTCCTAACCCAAACCACACTTTACGTACAACATTTTTACAAAAGCGTTATTTTTCTAAAAACTGTGAATAGCTATTTTGATTCAAATACCATATGTCTAAGACATTCTGATGTCTGTGGTTTTATGGGAATGTCCTTAGAAGTTCTCTACATTCTGGATGACTTTTGTAAAACTGGTAAACGTAAATATACAAAAAGTGCAACTGTGGTTAAAATACATAATGTATGTCAAAATAGGTTTATGGAATTAACCATTTCCGACATATGCTGTCCGTTGTTGTTTTCAAATGCCAGGCTTTGGCATGAAGTAATTAGCTCTTTTGCTGTCAAATATTTCTGTGTAGTGTATCCTGCAGGCAGGACTTCACAGGTTAGAAGATGTTCTTCAGTCTTTCTTCTTTGGACTTGTATAAAATCCTATTCTGTGTAAGTGTTTTGGCCAAATAATCATGTTCCGTAAGTAATCTAAAATTTGCTACTGCAGCTTTACATGGGGTTTCTGGAATAATTTCTACTTTTTTAATTAAAATGTTCCATTTTTTAACTTTGGCTTTGTTACATATTTATTGGTTTTGTTTGTTTTTATATTTGTTTTTAATTAATCTTTTTATGGATGTTAAGGATGTTTCTATTTTTATTCTGAATTAAATTTGCACTTTTCTGGCAAGAAAATCAGCAGATTAATTTCCAACAATTCCACAATGTGCAGGTATCTATTCTAATTTAATTATTTTCTATAGTTTTTGAAGTTGTTGGATCATTTTGTGATATTCTTTAATTTGGATTGACCTCATTTTATATGAACTTACTGCATATAATGCTGCTTTAGGATCAGAAGGTATGACAGCATTTTTAAATTTATCTATTCTGATAGAAGGTGTTGGAGTGAAATATGAATAGCCGTTACTTCTGTATCAAAATTCGTTGTGTGGTATCCTGCTGGTTGATAGAATGAGAACAGTGCACACTTAATTCCTGCTCCTGAGTTGTTGTCCAAGTAAGATCCATCTATGTGGATATGTAACCATTCTTCAGGTGGGTATCTATTGTTCACTGTTTCTAATGCTAGTGCTTTTAGTACAGGGTTGGAAGTTTCAGATTTTGTAACTATATCTTCTAAATCTAATTGAATATAAATTGGTTCAAAAGTCCGTGGGTTTTCATTGATTAAAATGTTTTCTTTAGAATTAGGAATATTCAGATCTCTTTTTAATTCGTAACTTTATGCAGGAAACTTGTTTTTGTTTTATATATTTCCAACATATATAATGTTTTTTCTTTAATTTTACAATGCCTCTTTTGACAGAAATATGTTATTCATTTTTTCTATCTCTGGGTGGACCAAATGGCCTAGCTATTGACATGCCCTTAAAGGTCAAACACTCACTGAATATCTTAGCCATGGATTATTGAAGAAACCGAATGACTATCTATTTTGGAGGAGTATAAGTACTGTAAAACTCACACCAATAAAAAATAACTCGGAAATAGTTAAGCCAAGAAAACAAATACATATACATATATATAGTGTATCCAAAATAAAGAGGACTTAATGGATAATTCAAATGTGTGATTCATTTACCACGAAGAAAAAACAATATATAATATTTTAATCAAACCTTTACAGTTATTTTTGAGGAAATATACATATTCCAAAGGTTTCATGTATAATATAGAATGCGGTGAGGGCATTTTTTGAAAAATGTTCATGTCGCATGTTCCGGAGATGGGCAACCAAGTTTGTTAACTAACAACTTTATGGTTTTGAGTTACGCTTACGACAGACAGAATATACATATTGACCTTTTTCTATTTTTATTCAGGTTTCCAAACATGCAGGTGTCGATATTTGGGGCGGAATTCATACCTCGGTGCACTTGGAGAAAGTGAGTTGCATCTGTGAATGGATTTGATAACTGGGCGGGGCTGGACCTGATTCTGACTATTTATAGTGCGAGAGGTCTGGGTCAATGCTTCCCTCAGTCGATATTCACCGCAGTCTATTTCCAGTACCCCTTTACACGAAACATCAATCATTAAATCACCATGCTTAATGGCCACTCCACACAGGAAGTGGAAAGCGTACACGCTGATTCATCATTCCAAAATAGTGTTTTCAGAGACTGCATCCCCTGCCCTCGGCACTTAAACCAAACTTTATGCCTTGCATTGCTCTAGACCTTGTCGTGGGCGGTCGCCTTGAGCATCAGAGGCCTTGGAATGATGCTTAACTAATGGCGCTTCACAAAAATAATAGTGATTAATTAGGTAATAACATAGTTAATTCCTAGCAGACGCTCTGGCGAATATTTTTTTAGAAGATTAAAGATATTAATGCTTCCTTGCATGTATATATTCCCAATCCTAAAATTCTTTGTATAAAGTCGCGCATCATTTATAACAAACAATGAAATGAACTTGAGATAAAAGTTTAACATCCCAACGCTTCTAAAAATGTGTATTATGAATTCATCAATGTATTTAACGTTCTTCCTAATGATCTTCATAATTTCGTACTTTTAAAATTGCTGCTAGAGAGTAGTTATGTTCAAAATCATTTTATTCTGTACAAGATTATCTGAACGACAAATGATTCTGATATCGCTTCTAATTCTGTTCTAATGAGAAATCATTGTCAATTTACCTTTGATGTCTGCTGAGAAACTATTTTAATATATATATATATATATATATATATATATATATATATATATATATATTATATATATATGTATATTGAAGAACTGACAATAAAAGACATCCATTGCAAATGCGATATAAAATGTTGAGACGTACTGACAAAAGACAAGTGAAACTACCAAACTGTATTTGTATATAAACATTTTCTAGTGTACAGGGGAGTGTTTGATTCTGTATCATATATAAATTATCCCTGCCTTGTTTCCATATTGCTTGTAATATTCAATATACGAGGGTGGTCTAAAAAGTTTCCCTCCTCAACATAAAGATGGCAGCACTCGTAAATAAAAGCCAGTTAACTTCGTTGTTGATCTGTTGACAGTTACACACCAAAGTTTCAGCCATTTTGGGTACTCAGTTGTTACGTAACAGTCGTTTGAGTGAGTTTATGTGAGTGCTTTTATGAAAATGGACAAAACTGAGTATCGAGCTGTGATTAAATGTTTGTTTTTGAAAGGCAATACACCTACGCAAATCAAAGATGAGTTGGATTCTGTGTATGGGGACTCTGCACCATCGTTTACCACAGTGAAATTTTGGGCAACTGAATTTAAACGTGCCCGTAAAGAGCTTGGGAAACGATGAACGTTTGGGACATCCAAAACTGCAACTACCGACGAAAACATCGCCAAAGTTGACCAAATGGTCCTAGACGACGGCCGAATTAAAATGAGAAAGATAGCAGAGGCTATGAATATGTCAAAAGAACGGGTTTGTCACATATTAAATCAACATTTAGACATAAGAAAGCTGTGGGCGCGCTGGGTGTCACGTCTACTCACGTTAGACCAAACACGTGTTCGAATGAACATTTCCAACGCTCTATTGGCGCAGTTTAGGCGCAATAAATACGAGTTTTGTCACCGATTAATTACTTTAGATGAAACTTGGATACACCATATTACGCCCGAAACACAACTACAGCCCAAACAGTGGACTGCAAAGGGGGAACCGGCTCCAAAAAAAAACTGTTTTTTAGGCTGGGAAAGTGATGGCGACTAGTTTTTTTTAATATTCATGAAGTTGTTTTAATCGATTATCTTCAAAAAGGAAAAACCATTACAGGAACATACTACGCATCATTACTCCACTAACACGTGGAGGGGTTTTTTAGTGAGTATACCTGCCCCCCTCAGGGCACAGGGACCCTCACACTGTCGGCCATCGCACGTGGGCCGTCGCCTGTAACTGGGTTTTTCCCCCCACGGTAAAAAAAAAAAAAAAAAAAAAAAAAAAAAAAAAAAAAAAAAAAAAAAAAAACCTTGAAAGCTGAAGGCAGAACTTGCGGGAAAACGGCCACATTTGAAAAAAAAAAAAAAAACTGGTTTCACCAAGACAACGCACCGTCTTATACCTCGTGGTTGCAATGGCAAAAGCCTCGAATTACGGTTTGAACTGCTTGACTCACTAGATCTAGCCCCAAGCGACTTCTTTTTGTTCCCTCATCTCAAAATTGTGCTCGGAGGGCAGAGATTTTCGTCAAATGAAGAGGCAATCACCTTCGTGAACAATTATTTTGCAGAGAAAAACGCCGAGTACTATTTGGACGGGTTACAGAGATAGAAACATCGCTGGGAGAAGTATGTAGAGTTACAAGGAGACTATGTTGAAAAACGCCGAGTACTATTTGGACGGGTTACAGAGATGGGAACATCGCACGGAGAAGTGTGTAGAGTTACAAGGAGACTATGTTGAAAAACGCCGAGTACTATTTGGACGGGTTACAGAGATAGGAACATCGCTGGGAGAAGTATGTAGAGTTACAAGGAGACTATGTTGAAAAACGCCGAGTACTATTTGGACGGGTTACAGAGATAGGAACATCGCTGGGAGAAGTGTGTAGAGTTACAAGGAGACTATGTTGAAAAACGCCGAGTACTATTTGGACGGGTTACAGAGATAGGAACATCGCTGTGAGAAGTGTGTAGAGTTACAAGGAGACTATGTTGAAAAACGCCGAGTACTATTTGTACGGGTTACAGAGATAGGAACATCGCTGTGAGAAGTGTGTAGAGTTACAAGGAGACTATGTTGAAAAACGCCGAGTACTATTTGGACGGGTTACAGAGATGGGAACATCGCTGTGAGAAGTGTGTAGAGTTACAAGGAGACTATGTTGAAAAACGCCGAGTACTATTTGGACGGGTTATAGAGATGAGAGCATCGCTGAGAGAAGTGTGTAGAGTTACAAGGAGACTATGTTGAAAAACGCCGAGTACTATTTGGACGGGTTACAGAGATGGGAACATCGCTGGGAGAAGTGTGTTGAGTTACAAGGAGACTATGTTGAAAAACGCCGAGTACTATTTGGACGGGTTATAGAGATGGGAACATCGCTGAGAGAAGTGTGTAGAGTTACAAGGAGACTATGTTGAAAAACGCCGAGTGCTATTTGGACGGGTTATAGAGATGGGAGCATCGCTGAGAGAAGTGTGTAGAGTTACAAGGAGACTATGTTGAAAAACGCCAAGTACTATTTGGACGGATTACAGAGATGGGAGCATCGCTGAGAGAAGTGTGTAGAGTTACAAGGAGACTATGTTGAAAAACGCCGAGTGCTATTTGGACGGGTTATAGAGATGGGAGCATCGCTGAGAGGAGTGTGTAGAGTTACAAGCAGACTATGTTGAAAAACGCCGAGTGCTATTTGGACGGGTTATAGAGATGGGAGCATCGCTGAGAGAAGTGTGTAGAGTTACAAGGAGACTATGTTGAAAAACGCCAAGTACTATTTGGACGGATTACAGAGATGGGAGCATCGCTGAGAGAAGTGTGTAGAGTTACAAGGAGACTATGTTGAAAAACGCCGAGTGCTATTTGGACGGGTTATAGAGATGGGAGCATCGCTGAGAGGAGTGTGTAGAGTTACAAGCAGACTATGTTGAAAAACGCCAAGTACTATTTGGACGGATTACAGAGATGGGAACTTCGCGGGAGACGTGTGTAGAGTTACAAGGAGACTATGTTGAAAAAAAGAATCTAAAATAATGTCTCGTATCTTTATTAGGTCGGATACGTTTCAGACCAGCCTCGTACATGCTATTAAACGGTACACTTCTTTGACATGTTCCATGTTCACAGGCCTTTATAGCTACTAATAAACTCACTGAACGCAAATCAAACCAATCTAATTCTAGCACTAGCAGTGATCATCACTTATTACTAACAGTATTACTCAGTAAGATGGGAAGACCTGAGTTCGATTCTTGGTACCACCAGTTAAAATAGGAATTTTTGTGGTTTCTCCTGGTTAACAAGGCGAATGTTGAGGTGGTTTCTCTTGGCTTTACGTTCCCATCATGCTGCTTCTTCTTTCATGTTGCAGATGGCTTAGGGATTGTGTCAGTGTAGGTTGGTGATCTCTATAGTAATTGCAATTAAGAAAGTTCAAACTGACGCTCATTAGCCTTCCCTTGTTATCTACCTATAACAGCATAGTGCTTTACAAAGTTATTCAGATTTTACGTATTTTGTTTGCCAGGACCGTGGTGTACCTGCATTTATCCGGCGAGTGAAGTATTCTCAGAACTGCTGTCAAGTACTGTTGCCGCCGGGTACCATTACAGGAATTTGATGAATATCTCCAGTTATTCATTCTTCAAGTGGGCCGGGACCACAAGGGTCCTAGGTTTTATACGCAGAGGCACACCACAAACACATTTTCCTGGAATATGTTCGTGACCCCTTACTTCCATGAACAATTCATATACAGGGTGCATCATCATTGCTGTCATATTTTAGGAATGTACTCCTAACTTAAAATCATATAAACATGGGACTGAAAGACAATTACTGCTGAATTACAAGACAAAACTTGAGGTTAGGGAAAGTATTCGATGTGTTTTTCTTCGAGGCATGCCCTAAGCTATGTCCATGTTATTGGATATTGTGTTTCACAAATTTCTGTATCATTTCCTGTTTGGTCACTCCAGGTCGGACACGTTTTGATAGTGTCAATATACGGTACACAAATTGCGTACAACAGAGAGCTTACATGTCTTCAGTAGAAGAGATATATTAGATTCAAAATAGAACATCGAGCAGGCCATGCAATGGATCTCCCTCGACCAGTCCAAATATGGAGACATCTATCATCCAAGAAATTACGCATGTCCGACTCAAATGAGCTGTCGCACCATCGTGCAAAAAGCAAATTTGCGTCCAGAGGTACATAATGAATTAAATGAAGCTACTGTATAACAGAAACGCCTGTATTCAGGTGCGGAGGTAACAAACTGGGATCAATAAACCGACCATGAACAATTTCACCCTGAACATTTAGGCAGAACTTCTGACTTGTCGTACTTTACCGTCCAGTAATGATTGTTATGAAAACTGAAGATACCAGCTTTATCGTGAAATAAAATTCATGAACATAGGAACATTTCGTAACATGCGATATAGCCATATTTGATCCTTACACCCAATAAAGTAATATGGGTGCAGAAGATTTCCATACAAAATTCTCTAAGGTCATTGTGACTAATGCCTTCCTTTATTGCAGTGTTTTATGCTAAATTATAATCTGTATCCACATGATAAGAATTTGGTCTTCACGATTAATACTTCATACCTCTGTTGATCTCCAAGCATCCGAAACACACCTCTCACTAAAGCGTTCCTGAATGCTCGTAAATCTGTCGGGGTACAGGTTTCCTGGTCACACATTTAGTGCATATCGATAAGTTCACAGATAACATATTCTTTGTGTGGGCCGCGCCCTGGCCGCGCGGTTTGACCGCCTCTCACCAAGGCGGCCCGGGTTCGATCCCAGGCGACCACAAAGTGAGATTTGTGCTGGAAAATACGGCGCTGGGGCGATTTTCTCCGGGATCTCCGGTTTCCCCATCATACACTGATGCTCCATTTTCATCTCATGTATCATGAATGCAGGCGTTAAACATTACATTCATTCTACCTTGTGTATTTACAACCAAACAAAAACCAATCAAGCTATCAACACCCAACAATTTAAATTAAATTAATTCTTTAAACAAAGAACCGGTGGACAAATTATTCAGTTAATTTTGAAATCAACCAACAGGCAAATCTTTTAATAACTCTACAGCAAAGTAGTTTAATATGTACGTTTTTTAAATACTGTTTTGAAGTTGGAAAGTCGTGATTCACTGGTCACATTGCTTGATCCGACAGACATTATCTTGGCTTAACAGTTTTCATTCCGTTAGGCTTTATGGCATACTAACGATGCTCGTGTTTGTCAGTTAAGTCTGTTTTGTAAAACCAACTACATTTTGCACATCGATGCACGAAAATGAATCAATACTGAACCGTCAAGTATTATAGCTACAGCAAATATATTAGGTCCTTAAGGCAAAATATTGATTATTACACACAGCAGCATGTGAACCATCTACCAAAAAAGGCTATGTTAATCGAGACAAACGTTTGCAGAAACGGTTTTAATGCACTTTTTTATGAATACAAGAGAGTGTAGGAGGCTGAAGGGAAGTCAAAAAGCGCTGGTAACTGATATTTTGCTGTTTGAGTTATCGCGAGAAATAAGCTAAGGGTGATTGATGGAAATTAATCATTTCTTCACAGTAGCCGTATACAGGCTAAGATTTTGGATTGATAGAGTCGACATGAAAAATTGAATGCCACAGCCGGGATTTGAACCACGGATCTACTGGTTTCCTTCCAGTCGTTCTTACCCATTGAGCTACCATGGCCAATTTGCCGTCATGACATTAAATTCTTCAACTGACTCATAGATTTCCCCGGTAAACCACTAGGGGAAGGTGACTGAACACTTCAAAGTAGTATGAAATAGTTAAGAACTAAAACCAATAATAACAAATTTCTGGGAAATGTTTTAAGTCAGAAAAACTATTTCAGTAAATTGTCTGTAGTAAGATTTTGTGTATCTTTTAGCAATATGAAAAAGTAATTCAGAGCCAATAAAACTTCAAGACTACTCCCCGAAAATTCAGGATACACATTTCACTTGTCATGAAATTATGTTAAATATATAGCATCGCTAGAAAAGATTTGATAACATTAAACATTTTAAAAACTTTTCCATCTAAAGGGTAGTTTAGCATGAGACATTTTTATGCGTTCTCCTTTCCTCTCCGTCACTCACACAAGCCCTTCTCTAAAAGTACTTTTCTTGATTCAAGTACTCTCAAAACATGTATTTGTGGTGAAATCCGTATAGAAGTTTTGGGTGAAATATAATGTTTCCTAAGTATTTTTGTCATATAAAGAAAGAGTTGCAGTGTTTTCCCTAACGCCGAGAGGCAGGTGACCACTTGGCTTGACTCCAGTCGATCTCCAGTTGGAAGCACAAATTGGGGTCATACGCGAGATTGTCATTCCACCTTGACATAGATGCGTGCCCCCACTCAACTAGCTCCCAATTGCAGATAGTAGGCCAGGAACCCCTGAGCTCGTCTTGCTTTGGAGGAATCACAGCTTCACGACACGTGAACAAATGCTTCCTGGAACACCGAGCGGGAGCGTTTGCAGTCCGCATTTGGGAAGTAAAGGGTTCGACTCCCGATGCCGACCTTCCTGACCTGTGAGTATTTTGTATGTTTTTCCCAGCTTTGTTGGCGAATGCTCCGAGGATAATTACATCCCCCGAATTGTATGTCCTTCCATTTCATGCTTCATCCTTGTTGGCTGTTTCAGAGTTCTAAAGGTGCGCCGCAGTATCGGTGTTGCACAGCAACCAATTTTCTGTGTGAAAATCCTCGTCCTCCACAGAGTCCGAGCCCTAAGGGGATGTGTAAGCCAGTGGTGTACAAACCACCACCAGAGACGTTCAATTTATAGCTGTTAAGGGCCCCGCCCCCAGCTGTTGACTCCCCTAAAGTCCTACCACGCTTGATATCCTCTCATATCACATATCCCTTCATTTAAATACAGGCAAGAAAGAACCCTGTTACATATGAATATTTCCTCGAAAATGCAGCAGTGTGTGTTTTCCTGTATTAAATATACCAATAAGTATGTCTATGTTACCAACGAGTAAGACCACTGATCGTTCCTCTGTAACGGGTAAGAACTTACAAATTCAATGTTTGCTTGTAGATGTACTTTAAGTACGTGCCATCCTTTTGTTTTAATTAATTTTAACTACTGGAGTCTGAAGAATAATTACTGGATTCTTTGTAGTTACGTGCAATAAAATAACAATTGAAGCTACAGCCGAATTACTTTCAACGGCTGTTCAAGGAGTTCTGACCGGCAGAATATCTTTAGGTGGAGAAATTTTGACATCCGTTTGATTTTTACAGATAAACAAAACAGCAGCAATGATGCTATTCACATTTAATAATATGCTCAGATCTCTTGATATAACAATGTTGACAATATCAAATTTTAAATTAATCGTTTGTTTTGATTGAGAGAAACGTTCATTAGACATTTACACATTCCATTTTAGATATAAAAAAGATACAATACGGTAAATAAAAGTATGATCCATGCGAAAAACCGAACAGCGCTTAGCATGAAAAGAGTATACGTATTTGAAAATGTAAACAATAACAAATAAGTCTGGAAAATGAAACGGTCGGAATGGGATTTTGAAGTGAATCGAACACAGGCCTCCTGAAAGCGAGAATGAATGGTGTTTCTGTTTAACTGCATTGGTATCAGCGTTCCATTCTGCATTGGAAATGAAAGATCGCTTAATTTTCTTTTTAAATCAGGCTTATGTGACGCAATTCTAGCAAACGTAACAATCAGCTTCCCTTCCCTTCCCAAGGAAGCCAAGTAAACATTATTACGACCGAAAATAAGATCCACTGCACTCCGCCGGGTTTGAACCGCTGACCGGTAAGTAAAAATTAGGCTGATTAGTGCCCGTCTCGGTAGCGTAGTTGGTAGCATGTCTGCCTTACGTTAAAGAGATCCCGAGTTCGAATCTCGGTCAGAGTGAGTTGTCTGAATAGGGGGTTTCCCAAGGTTTCCCTTATCCTAAAATACGAATGTCAGGTAACTCTAAGCTCTAGGAACCTGGACTAATCTGAACATCTTTTCACCCATTTCATTCATCGTCCGATATGATAACGTTGGAGGACGCAATAATTTAAAAAAATACAAATACGCTGATAAGTGAAATGGAAGCTCTTTATCTTGCATGCTGGAAGATGTTATCTTAAATACCAAATTTGTCATTTATTACGCTTCTTCTTTCTAAAAGAAAAGTCTCAGGGATTATAAACAGTTTATTGGTGATATTCTGATATTAAACATTTCGAACAAAGGTAAAACAAACTAATGATCAGCCTTGTCTATAAAAACGTCATTAACCTTCGTCGAGAGGGGTTGAAAACTGTTAACCTTGTCTGCCGAGGGGAATAACCTATACAAGTACTAACTATAGCGTGGCCTAGCATTTCGGGGAATACCCCGCTCTCAGAAATGACTGCTCTGATCAATTGGGTGCTTGCTCTGCTAACAGCCGTGAACGGCATAATAAACTGACAACCTTCAAGGCTTTATCATACACCGCCTGCTTTTTACTTTCTCTAACTCTACTTACTGGAAACCTTGTGCTGGGAGATCACTAAATTCAATACATAAGTGCTGCAACTTTACCATATCTACGTACTTTAGTAAATTTACTACTACTACGTAGTAAGGGAAGTATTGCATTCCACCCCAAACATTTTATACGAAGATTTCACAGCAGATGCATATTTTGAGACTTCTTGAATCCCTCCTCCAAATATATTAAGAAAAAAGGGCCGGGTTCGATACCAGGCGGCCGCGAGATTTGTGGTGGGCAACATGGTACTATGGCGGGTTTTCTCCGGGATCTCCGGTTTCCTCCGCCATCATTCTACCTATTGCTCTATCATCATCTTTCCTTTCATGCATTTCGTTCTCATTCTGTCATACCAGACAGCGGACAGATCACCCATCCTGAGTTCTCTATCTGATGCAGAGTTTCTGATCAACCTGATGCTTAAACGAGCAAGGTACAGAGCAACAAGGATCCCCTAACACCACGATAAGTGGTATAACTAGGGAAGTAGAATAAGAAAATTATTAACCAAATGCTCTTTGCGAAAAATTGAGTGCTTTTTGTAAAACCAAACTCTGAAAATTAATGTTTGAGATGTAATAACTTGCGGGGCATGTGCACAGTTGTCTTATTTCGTAACTTCCTTGCTTAAATTACTGTATATCTACGAGGTGGCCCTCCACAGCGCAGCTCTAACACGTGTATCGTGCCCAAAGGAGCATCGTCAGCTGCTTGCTTGTTTTCTTTCACATTTTACTTTGGCGACGACATTTTCGGCTAAACTGTTTACAAAACCAGAGTTAACGCGCCAGACGAAACACTCTTACATCGTAACGCACAATACTTCTGTTTTTCTTACTTCTTGCTGTTTTTTTTTAAACTACTGTTTTGGAGCAAAGGTCAAATTACATTTGAGCATTTCAAAATATGTAAAATGTTTTTAAACTGCTGCAGAAGTAGTTTCATTACCTATTTTCCTCCAGGTTTAGAAGGTTGTAAAATTCTGCACTGGAAAACTCTCAGGCAAACTTTTGGATAATTTCGATTCAATGAGCTCTCGAAAAAAGCTTGAACGTAAACCATTCAACTGAGTGTAAGCAAGTTGATGGGTTCAAGCATAACGGATACATTTAATTCACGTACAGTCAAGTTTTAGTTTGAGGATGTTGTTTCCATATTCGGCGAAATTTCTACTGTTTAATTTGTGAAGTTTATTTAGTTTTCCTGGTTTTGCACTAAGGTGAATAAATATAGAAGCCAGAGTGAGGCGCGGATAATCGTTATTTATTAGTACTACTAATATCCACTTCGTTTAACTGTGGAGGGGGAAACTGAAAGAAACGCTACTTGTTTGAAATCTTTGAAATTCATTGAAATTGCGAGAAACAACTGCAAAAGATGCGAACTATTTACAAATTTTAAAATCTTTAACAAGAGATATCTCTGAAATAGCGAACTCTACGAAATAAATATTATTTGATGTAAATTGTGTGTTTTAAACGGATTTACATATTTCTGAAGTAACTTCGTGTATCTGATATTTATTGGTTATACAAAATTATACAAACCTCGTTCCGAAAGAAGCGGAATAAATAATTCAGGAAATACTTTTCATGCCCAATGTAATTACCCTAAATATATTGTATTTTTAATCAAAATCATAGCAGTCATTTCTTTTTTATGTAAAAGATAATTTTGCATAAGGGGATACTGCTTCTTTGTTTTTGTGTGTGTTTTTTTTAATTTAACTAGGTCATATCGCAACTATTTTGCATAATACAGTGTATTCAATGAATTGGTTACAATTATTTAAACAAAACATGAAAATAATAAGTAACAAATCAATATGACAAAGGTACCTATAAATCATAATGATAAAGTTCTGAATAACAATCAGCAGAGAAGTAGTATTTAGACAATCAATTTGTTACATAATAAACTTATGTATATTGTGACTTTGCGGGTTCATAGAATTAAAAGTCCAATTTGTCGAAATTCTAAATGTTCTTTATTTGCGTAGAAATACACTTCGTAGCAGCAGAATTACATCACAGTCTACAACAGCGTTCTGATTACACCTGTTTACATCAGCTCTGGTTACAACACTTCACAGCTGTTTATACTACTATTCTGTTCCCCCTCTGGCGTGTCACAATCTCTTATATATACCTCCATTGATAATTTCTAGACTTTTCTAAAACAAACCAGAAACCGAATAATCTCTGTCAATCAAGAAGTCGCTAGAAATTTTCATTTACCTCATTTATCTGTGTCGGTAAGTCTTTTATCTCCGGCGCTATGTTTATCTGCTTATGCAAGCTCTTTATCTCCGTGAAACACTATCCGTCTGTTATTTGTTTGTGTCGAGCCTTTGATGCCCGCCGCCGCGACAATATTATAAATTGGTATCTCTAGAATTAGAGTTTCGTATACAAGTTTGTACTTTTGAGGAATAGCAGTACGTGTTCAGAATGGTGGATAAGTCTCCAGTGATGTGATGAAGCATTCTGTGAGGCGGGTGTTGAGTGGGTTAACATTGTATGACCAATGCGGAGACCTGCTAAGAGAGTAAACAGGGGAACAGCTAGTGCCCCCTTTCCTTACCATATATAACTTTTCTGGAAGCGACTGATTCCAGATCAGTTTCCATTTTGTATTTATTACTCTGGAGAAGGATTTTGTAATATCCTGATAAAGTACTGTTTGTTGTTCATCTGAGTCTGTTAGTTGACTTGCTTCTTTAGCAGCTTTGTCCGCTTCTTCATTTCCCTTAATGCTGCAGTGTGAAGGGACCCACATGAAAGTAACAATTTTGTTTTTATTTAGAGCAATGAAATAAAGACTGTGGATATCTTGAAGTAGTTGAAGGCCAGTTAATCGGTTTCTGAGACTTTGCAGAGAACTTGATGAATCAGAAATTATATAAATCTACTCTTGCTAGATTGGATTATGTATGTCAAAGCTGGCTTAAGTGTAGAAAGTTCGCAACAGAATATGGAATAATGATTAGGAAGTTTCAACTGAAGTTTCCTATCCGGGGCAATTACAACGCATCCATTGTCGTTGCCCGTTATGGAACCATCAGTGTAGATGTATGTATGGTTAGGGTAGACATTAGTTATTTTCTTGAAACAACTGTTTATAGGTAGATGCATCTGTATGAGATTTGGGATAAGCTGCGATATTCAGATTGTTTTGTTTTAATCTGGTTTTGCAATTTTGGATTATACCCATACTGAACTCGGGTGTCTTATCCGATCTTTCTGTCGAATTCTTGGGTTAGTTTGTCGACAAAGACACACATTACTTTTAAAACTTATATTCAGAAGACTTTAGTAGGTACATGTACACATGTCAGGTAAAATTGAATGCCTGTGGTTACATACTTCCAAGGAATTCTGTTTTAGATATGCGATGGTATCAAACAGATAAAATGAAAGGTTGGTTTCCCCCAAAAATTCTACATAGTGTAGAACGGGCTGCGGTCTAACCACTCGGCCTCCAATGCAATATCGTAACTGTATTTTATCGATTTAAAGAACCCAAAAGCCATGAAATTCCTGTTAACGTGTAACTGCATATATTCAAACCTGCATACAAATGTTGTGTATGACTGAAAATGAGCGCTTTTTCAATTTGCAATGGTAAGGTTTAAAATCAAGAGAAGGACAGTGTTCGCCATTTAAACGATAAAATGTTTGCCACTACCATTAATAATGCATGAAATTCATTATGCGTTTGTCTGTAATAGCACGCACTGGGAACAACGGTTGCCCTTCACCTTTACCACCATGAAAACACTAGTCATTTGTTCTAGCAGACTGCAGGTATCAGGTCAAACGTTACAAACAGCGATGTTTCATTACAGCGCTTTCTTGTTAAATTCCTTAACATTCCAATTCCTCATGACTTAGCTCCCAAAACATAATAGTTGAGGAGGACAATCAAGATGCATTCATCCATTATCAAATTTGTGTTTTACTTCATTATTTTCTAAGAATCGGACAAAACAATTGCAAGGAAATCCTTTCACCCCAAACACAAACTCTTTTTTTTTTTTTTTTTTTTTTTTTTTTATTTCTTAAACATGACTCCAACGATTTCGATTAAATACATATTCAAGATATGACGAATGAAAGAGAAAATGTAAACATTAAATCTGAACTACAAATTCCTCTACTTTGGAAATTAGTTCGCATATCCATTGAGTTTAACTGGCAAACTCTAAGAGACAAAAGAAGCACAAAATGTTCTATGCCTTTCTCTATTCAACTCTTGTACAAAGCATTGTTACAAACGTTTATTACTCTATTTTCTACTTCATGTTAAACGTGATAAGCACTTATAGAAAACATGTTTACATATATTTTCGTAAGTATGATATGAGAATTCAGTCGGTTCAAACTACACTCAAAACTTTTAGGAACTGGTAATTCTGAGATTTTTTAAAACTCTTTCAAAAGGAGATAAACATTAAATAAATTGAACAACTTTCAATTGGGAAAAGTGTAAGTATTGATAAACTGAAAGCAATAACAAGCAATATTTCGGTTATCTGTCTCTTCTCGCCACAGCCTTCCTCCCCCCACTTGGGGCTATAGATACAATAGACCGAGTTTGGACCTCTGTAGCGTAGTCTAGTCCTTTTTTGTGCAGTGAAATTTTGTATATTTACCAGTTATACAAAATTTATTTAGAATGAACGGAACTTCAGAGGTTATACTCAGAAAATTCAAGAATTGTCCTGAAAATAATGCATTGAGACCATTTTTTAGAAAATCAAAATGTTGGGATAGGAGGATATTGTTTTAATTTTCGCGTCGTATCCTGAGAATTATTTTGAAATACATTTCTCTGGGGTATTTAACTCACTTTTACTTTTTGAGTTGTGCTAGACACAGACTTTCAAAACATGTATTTTCTGTGAAATTACGATATTGATAATTTTTTGGGTGAAATACAATATTTTCTCTATTTACTGTAAGTAAAAATACACCTATTTGTTATAACAATGCATTTATCAAGCAAGGTTTTTTTTGTGATATGAGTCATTTCAGGATATCTTTTATTAATGGTGTGAAGTTTTCAACGGCTGTTGCTATTCAGTAGTTATCTGTGATGTCATGAAACTTTCAAGGACATGTTTTGAACATTGGGTTTCCTACTTCCCTACAGGCAAGAAATATGTAATGAATCTATTTGACGATCGGAACAGGATCCTTCTAGTCTGACTTATGATCAGGCCTTAGCACTCCAACGGGGTGCTCGATCAGGAGGCACGACAAAGCAGAGGGCAGGTTGGATAACAACGTAACCACTTTGCCACTGGCTCTATATGCCAGCAAAGACTTCAGGGCTCAGATAAGTCTTATTACAAGCTGATATAGATCGTCAGCAAGATTTTCCAGAAAACATAATTGGTATGCATGAAATTTAAACAGTTGCTATGAAACAAACGTCACCCACATCCTACTGGCGGGTCCGGAACTCGGAGAGTCATACAATGCCGAGCAGATAAAAGATGAAATGAAGCGATCGGAAATTCCTAAAGAAACTCTGAAGGTATCGAACACGCAATCTCCAAAATACGAGTCGCACGTCTGGTTAATGACTCATTACAATCTTGTAACGTCTGCCAAGGGGGCATACCGACACGTTGGTTCTTGGCAGACATTTTACTAGTCATTCATTGGCCAATCACGTTTCCGTGCTGAGGCTTGATATTGCTGCTGGGAAAACGCTTGCTATGTAGTTGAGGAAGTGTTGCATTCTATCCAAAATATAACGTATACCTATACATGTTCAGAGGCATTTCGAAATGTCCAAAAGCATTTATAGGAAAATGTCCTGAATGTGCGCGCATGTGAGAGAGAGAGAGAGAGAGAGAGAGAGAGAGAGAGAGAGAGAGAGAGAGAGAGAGAGAGAGAGAGAGAGAGAGAGAGAACATTGTAACGGAAAAATGAAACAATGAGATACATGCAAAAACCTGGATATTTCAGTTCAGCGATTTCCAAGCATGCGACACGGAAGTCTTCAAGATGATACCGCCACAACAAACAAGTGTTTAGGTGCAAACATTTTCCAATTTTTCTAAAGTCGTTTTCTTTCTGAATGACTTTGGCAGAATTAATAAATCGAAAGAGGTGAAAAAGGTCTTACTGAATAAAACTAAAGCCCTTTATTTATATATTCATTTTGTGAACATAACCATTTCCAAGTTATTCTTTGTTACTAATTTCAATTTTAAAATATACTTTTCACAAACGGGAAGTGATTATTCGGCTTCCGCCTTCCTGCTCATGCAAACAAAGGTAATTTCCAAGACATAACGTAATGAGCCGCTTTACAAAAATGTGACTATCTTTAGCTTTAGTTTACTGCAACGAAATGTGTAAACCTCGATTAACAAGAAGAGTAAACACTTGACACAAGAGATTGTAGAAGAGTCAAGAATGTCTTTTGAATGTACCACAACTGTAAGGTCGCTTAAGTGGTCAAGCAAGGAGCTGAAAAAGTAAAATACATGGTATAATCTAAGAATCTATCACTTTAGAATTCTGATTATTTTTATGATTATATTTATCTTTAAAGATCAAGGTCCTTTAAGCGGGCAGGCCATTCGGTCGATGTCAGGAGGTTACCGATGTTTTAAGGTAGGTTAAAGGCAACAGCAGCAAGACAATAAATTCACTGGGAAGTAAAAGAATTCCTAGGGGACGATATACAGGCTCACCGGTGACGCTGGCAATTGACAAAGACGGACATCATCCCAGCGCCAGGACCCGCTGCGCAGCTACCAACACTCTATAGTCTGGTGTCGAGAAAGGTCGTCCCCCTCACGCGAGGACAGCGACCATAACCCCGCCCAGCGCCGAGAACAGCATTTACAATGTTCAAGCATCCGCGCCATTTCTCCGGCACAGCTTGAAGGATAATAAGGATATGGAGTGAAGGGAAATGATGGACAGGAAATTGCGGTATAAAAGTAAGTCCCCAAGTGATAAGGAGAAACAGCCAAATCAGAGAGCGCAGTCGTGGATCCAATACGTCACCACCTGGCTCGGTACATAAGTGGTAAATGTCTGTGAAAGTGTACTGCGCATTGGCGTAGTGGACTAGAGCGTAGTGCTCTGCTTCCCTGCCACGCACTACACACGCAGATTTTAAGTCCCGGGTATGGGACCGGCATCTCAGAATAGAAAGGAAATTGAGGAGCGAGGGTCAACTTTCCGGCTGGGGTTACAGAGATGCTGACCACATCTCCTCCCCATATCGGTTGGATAATAGCCACTCTCTACCTTGCGTGTGTGGGCGTGAGGCCGCAGTCGGGTTGGCAGGTTCTGACTGGCTTTGGAATGTTAGGCCATTGTACCAAAACAGTTTGTCAAAAAGCTAGTAGAAAAATTCATGTCAAAACAACACATGGGATTCCTTTTCACTTATTGTACAATTTTGTACTACCGTTCGAATAAATATTACTTCCTTTTCAGCTCAGTAATTCGAGGTTTGATCTAAATTTGACGATCTTTTAAAACGTGTGTTAGCCCAACTCTGTAGCCTAGGTGATAGCGTATCTGCCTCACGTTCAGGAGGTACCGAGTTCGAGTCTCGATCAAGGTGTTACCTGGATAAGGTTTTTTCTAGGGGTTTCCTTATCTTGAAAGATAAATACCCGTTATCTCTAAGCTCTGTAGACCCTGGACTCACTTGTACATCATTTCCCCCGTTTTATTCATCGTGCTATCTGGCAACATTAGAGGACGTAAGAAGTCCGTTACTAGACGTAACGCCGTGGCATTGAATGATAAAAAGATCCTGCTCTAACCCTTATTTAGCATACACGTGGAAAGAATCGCGAGTGTTGAGAAGTTCATTCCAAGCAACGTGCCATTGAAAATGAAGGATGAATTTTTAAAATGTCAATTATTTTATGCTTTATTTCAGGTGTTGCTAAGGTTTCATTTTGGCACCGTTCTTGAACCTCAAATTAATAGAGGACAGAGAAACTTGCAATTCAGTGTCCCACCTTGCTATGCTGGCTCCAGTTTCATATCGTCTGCTCTGTTTGTTTATTAATAATTAACGATCTTGTTAATGTTCAATGTGACGAAAGCTTCCTGCTCTGCTGCAATTATACTTGTAGAAGCGGTGAAGCCATTAGGTTTAACATATACAAATAAAAATCCAAATAAATGCATTAAAAGCAGTTTCTGACTTAGCTAAGGGACATAACTGAATTTATAATGAAGGATATATGAATTATTTGTTGCTATCTATACGTGGATTATCGTTTACCCCTGGGAGAAAGGGAAGTTCTGAAAAATAAGTTATTTATAGACACTATTTTACTATGGTTCTCAGCGTCCACCCTATATTGGGCGTGCAAAAGGCTTTTTCGTTTGCTCACAGGCCACATTTTTACCAAAGAGGCTTTTTACGTGCCGTAAATCTATGATACGGACCAATCGGCTTTACTTTCCTTCCTAAAGAAGTCATACTGAAGATTTGTAGTCCGAAGAAATCTATCACGACTTGAGAACTAGAAGCTAGCATGCTATCACTAGGCTACGGAGGACATCTCTGTAACTAATTCTATTAATGCGGCCCGGGTTCGATCCCACCCATCGGGTGCGGATTTTAGGTCCGGGGTATAGAACTGGTGCTCACTCAGCATCGTGAGGAAAGTGAGGAGCTTACGCTAGGTAAGCGGCCCTGGGCAAGAAAGTCAACTTCCCGGCTGGGAGATGCAGAGATGCTGACCACATCTCCTCCCCGTATCTGTTGGATGATCGCCCACCTGTGCCGTGCGTAAGTGGGCGTGAGGCCGGCAGTCGCGTTGGTAGACCTTGGCCCTCTTAGGGCTATCGCGCCAGTGGTTAAAAATAATAAGATGCAAACACTTTGAAATATCTAGAACCATTTTTATATATTTGCACTTGCCTTATCTGACTTGGAATCTCTAGGAAACTCCTGGGGCTGATAATTACAAAATGTCCTCATTTGGTCGTTCTCTGGTTTATTGTGCCAATTGGTTATTTAAATACAGTTTAAGACAGAGGTCCACCTCCCATTAGCCTTGATCCCGTAGGAACAAGACCCGGGCCTCCTTCTTACCCGGGAGCAAATAAATACTCCGGGGCTCTTTCCATAGGGCAATACCTTGAGTCTAAAAAGCCCCCCCGCTTGTACTCAAGACGGGATGGAAGTGGATACGCCACTTACGCGCGCCTACATCAAAGTGCAGACTACCGATATGACCTCGGTGGGGCCGCCTGGTGATCTAGCACACCTTCTACTAGCTATGCAGGCTAGTACCCGGGATACTTAATGGCTTCCCGCAACCCCCTCCGGGCGGCCCTGGCGGCCTGGCCGGAGGTACCCATTTGTTCCCGTGGGCTAACGGGAACCACTGCCCCCTCGAGACCAACGTTATTTAAATACAGAAACATCTAAGCTATACTCAATCATACTGCTGTCTCTGGAGCGGTATCACTACAATGTAATTAATTACATAATACATAAATTCCCCGCCATTAAAGAGACGGCGAACTCGCGTAAAGGAGTTTAAATCGACAATCCAACAAAAAACGATGAAGTAGAAAACAGCGTTATATTCGTTCATGATTATTTATAACGGTTTTTGTAAATCACTACACTTCTATTATCACTGAAATTGCCGTTAATTAATACCAGGCAGTAAACAGTTTCAACGTTTCTCATGCAAAATTATGCTAATGTTTGCGAGCGGCACGGATGCTGATAGACAAGAATTTCAATGTATTAAAATATATATGGCTGTGTGTTTTAATCAACGATGTATTTGATGAATATACAACACGTTAAATCGCTTTTAAATATCCGTGCATACGTCGAGATAAACGCAAAATCACGGGAGAGTGGGCGAATTCAAATTTGCCTGCATTTTAACAACAGGACAACAAACCATTTCGCTGCATACGTTTAACTGCCCTTTTGGTTCGGCTAATAGCCATTGTGACCGGCTCGGTAGCGTAGATGGTAGCATGTCTGCCTCACGTTCAAGAGGTCCCGAGTTCGAATCTCAGTCAGGGTGAGTTACCTGGATAAGGTTTTTTTCGGGGGTTTCCCTTATCCTGAAAGACGAATGTCGGGTAACTCTAAGCTCCATGAACCCCGGACGCATTGAGCATCATTTCACCCATTTCATTCATCGTACGATATGACTAAATGTTGGAGGACGTTAATTAAAAAAATAAATAATAATAATAATAATAATAATAATAATAATAATAATAATAATAATAATAATAATAATAATAAATAGATATCGTGAGCACGTATTCCTTATGTAACTATCAAATTGTATTATCCTAATTTCTCTAACAGGATAGAGACGGAAATAAGTGTTTTGAAGTCCACAAACCCAAACAAAGCATATACAGAGAAACCTCCATCGCTCTATGAACTATATCATTCAGTACTGCAACTGCCTGCTGTACAAGAAGCCCTGGGTTCGATTCCCGGCGGAGGTATTACCTATCCTCCCCAGTCTGGAAATAAGAATGTGTGGTGTGAGAGAGATAATATATATCCCCCACAAAAAGTACTTTCTGTACGAATTAACACCATTGCTAATATGACTATATATCAAGCGTGGCTCTGGGGGAATTGATTAGGCGACTCGGAAAATTAGCTAGCCAAAATTCGCAAAATCGCTATCGCAAACACGGATTTAATACTGGAATAGTGGCTTGGAATTTCGATGGGCTTCCTTCTGTATATGAATCCAAATGTTCCTTAAAATTACCTTTATTTAGAGTCCCCGCTTTCATTATGTCCACGAAATGTCATTTCTTATCTACTTCCCTAATGGGATATTGCATTAAAAGCCTCTTAAGCTAAACACTCTCATTGTATTTTACAATATATAGACGTGAGCTTTCCGGAAGAGAGTCTGCAATTTTGTTAGTTTTTTTTTTTTCTCAGCTCATTCAATCCGAGACAATTATGTTCCTCATACCAACAAGTCTTAAATGTCCGGGTGTATTTTGGAGTTTCTCCACTACAAAGTTTTTCTAAACATAGCACTGATGTTCGCCTACTGACATTTACCACGACGCGTTTGTCATTACTTTTCCATAAAGAAAAGGGTGTCATCACACAGGATACAAACGTAATAAACAGTAGCATATGAGCACATGACACATGGGGCTCGCTTCAAGCGGGTTACCATTTCTACCACCAAAACTCATTTCAAATAAACGAAAAAGTAGAAAGAAGGTCTGTATTGTGTTGGCAACACGAGTTGGTACGGAATATACGGAATCCGTAGCCATGGTAACCAGCAATGTATTCTGTCCCTCCAACCTCTCCTCACTCACCGCAAGTGTTACGGTTACTTTGGCCATTTAATAACGAATCACTAGTCGGGAAGTAAGCCATCTGCATTGACACGCGAGCGCCTAGACAGCGGCTCCATTACAAAATATAATTTGGAGAACTTTTATTAATTGAAAATTAAATTCTAGAACATAAAGCATAACCATGTAAGTTATTAAAAAACAAGTAGGTGACTCGGCGATTCAAACGCATCAAGGGAGAACCGCCCCTGCTGTATATTCCAAAGGTAATTGAGCCGCTGATATCACCATTACAGTTAAAGGTGAGGTATAAATAGAACAAAAAGGTATTATAATGTTGAATAAGTATTAATTATTTTATGTTGAAGAAATCCCCCCGCCACCCCCCCCCCGAACTACATCTTGCACGAACAGTTTATAAATGCTTTTTATGAAGATATCTACACGATAGATAAAATGTGTATCTTAAAATTTCTGTAAATAAGCTTCGAAGTCCCTTTTCTAACGGATGGTATGTTGTAAAACTGGTCAGCTATAACAAACAAAAACTGTATGTATGTCGCTAATGGTTTGGAGTTAACAATGAAGTCATTCTCATTCTGGCTTCCCGGTACTTACTAGTTATATCTTCATAATTTTGTAAAGCTGCGCGTTTCTCTATTCATTTTTATATCTTGAGAGCACAATGCACAATTAGAATTTAGTATGGAGATGCTCTTCTAGGCAATCATGTCCTATAGTAAGCCACATCATGGCAACAGCAGATTTACGTAGTAATTTCGGAATTACAGAGGGAGTTTCTAGAAGTATCTTCATATTTCGTTAAACACTTTTTTCACTTAGTCCAGATTTGTAATTATCACTTTTTTCTTTATAATTCTTTTAATTTATTCATATGAAAAGGCTTTTGTTTCTTTCTCTTCAATTTTACATCATTTTGGTAATATATCAGCCCTTTCATTCTCCTGAACCTCACAATGGGTCGGAACGCATTGCAAAACTTTATGTTTTCCGCGTTTTTTAATATTCTGGATTATATTCTGTTATTCTAGAATTTGTTCCATCTTTGGATAGCATGTTTATGCCACAGCCTGAATTGCTACTTTAGAATCTGACAAAATAACAATACTCTTGCATCGTTTCAGCCAAATAAGAAGGTTCTGGAGCGAAAAATAAATAGCTAAAACTTCACCATCAAAATCTACACTATTTCTTAGAGCATGTTTGTAGAAAGAGAAGAAATCGCTTTTTTTTTTGTTTTTTTTTTTTTTTTGTTTTTTTTTTTGTAATTTATGTCCTCCAACGTTAAGTCATATCGGGCGATGAATGGAATGGGCGAAATGATGCTCAAATGAGCCCGGGGTCCATGGAGCTCAGAGTTACCCAACATTCGTCTTTCAGGATAAGGGAAAACCCCGGAAAACCTTATCCAGGTAAACCACCCTTTGTTTAAAACAACCTCAGCAGCCATTTACAAGACATCCATTGTGTTTTCAGTACATTGTCATTTTTACTTTCCCGTCTTATTTATTTTCCCACTTATATAAGAAAGTGTTGCATTCCACTAAAAAATTCGATAACAAGTTTTCAACGAAAATACTCGTTTCGATACTCCCCAAATCTTAAGAAAGTGCTTCTTGTTTGTGCATATTTGTGAAATATTGAATACATATGAGGCTAGATATGGAAGTTATATATATATATATATATATATATATATGGAAGTTATATATTTAGATATATATATTTAGATATATTTAGTTATAAGAAAGTGCTAGACCACAGGACCAAAGTTAGCCCACGCGTATATCGATAACTTGTGCATCAATTCGAGGTGTATTGTGAGGCTCATGGATTGAATGGCTCCTAGAGCGGGGCAAGGCGGGGCAGGGCACAAGGCCACCGTGTTATGCGCAGACTCGAGAGGTCGCGGGTCAGTGTCCATCCTTGGCATTTCCTCCTCTTGCCCCGAGCCCACCCCAGCGTCGCGGCGCGGCGCGGTGCGTCACCATGGATACGACAAACACTGTCTGTTCATGCCCACGCATGCGCTGCAGCACAAGGTCGTTACGTGGCCTCTTTTTCTCTCTTTCTCCCGTTTCCTTTCTACCTCGCTTGTGAATTTTTCACCCTTCGGGTGGAAAAACGCAAACAACCTTCACCTGCTTCGCTGCCTCTATAAAACCTCCACCTAAGCGTTATTTTTGTGAACTCTTTCTGGCTTTTCCAATATTCTGTAAAGATGGTGCTTATACTCGTAAGGCAGTTCACAAGCGCTCGGATTCCTGTGCAGAGAGGAATTATATTGTATATAGCTCCAATTATAACTTGACTTTTACCATGTTATACTGCAAATGATATCCCATAATAACAGTTATGGTGCGTGTAAGCAACTTAATAACTGAAACACTTCCCTGTCAAGGTACAAACCCGGCCCAGATTCATGTTTTTTAAGCTGCCAGTCGATAAATCCAATATCAGATTTCACAAAAGCAATATGTAGGAACATCTATTGACCAGGGCCCGGATTCTGATGACATCCTCATCTTTCAATTGCTTCACTACGGGCGATTATATATTAGATATATGAAGAATGGTTCGTAATAACTGAAAGAAAGTTAGTGAAACTTACTTAACAGCTATTGCAAAATAAGATTAAGGGTATTGAATATAGTTAGTAAAATTGGAAAATAATAAAAATAAAAGTTAAGATAAAAATGGAAATATTTGTTGCGCAGTTAGCCAGCAGATGGGTCCCGATAAATAGGATCAGATTTAACAAGTTAAGGTGATGACTGGTTGTCAGCCATTTTTCTACAACAAACGACAATAACGTTACGGAGTCTGGGTGACATTGGTACATTGGTATGGCTTATCACGGACTAAATTACCTCAACTCATTAGTCCTCTACAACAGATGTATATACACAATTTGGGAGGAAAAAAACTGCTAATTATCCATTTTCTTCCACCTACAACACACATTATCTGCAGGATTTGTGACGTTAGACAATGATGTGGCTTGGGCCTTGATGTTTCTCTTCTCATCGCTTTCCAAAATTCCATTAATAATAACCCATGGCGCGACAACCCATAGAGGGCCAAGGTCTACTAACCAGACTGCCGGCCTCATGCCCACATACGCAACGTAGAGGTGGGCAATCATCCAACCGATACAGGGAGGAATTGTGGTCAACATTTCGGCATCCCCAATCGGAAAATTGGCTTTCTTGACCAGGGCCGCTTACCTAGCGTAAGCTCCTCAATTTCCTCACGATGCTGAGTGGGCACTGGTTCTACAACCGGGACTTAAAATCTGCACCCCCAGGGGTGGAATCGATCCCAGGCCGCATTCCGTGTCAGGGAACCAAGTCATGATGCCTTAGACCATTATGCCACGGCGCAAGAGCCCAAAATTCCATTACCATATTTTTTCTATCGTCCTACGATAGTATTGAAGTTATCATATGATTAACTTCTCGTGTTTATGTTAGCAATAATGGCAAATATATCTGAACCACGAAATATTTATGTTTTTAGACTGTCATATATCAGTTCAAACTCATTCAAACTCAGTTTAACTTCTTTGTACTTAATATTATAGCTAGTTGTATGAATGACTCAAAGATTAAATTATTTAAACTAGAAAGCTAAAAGTTAGATTTAAATTACCCTCAGAAACTGCACCAGATTGTAGTAAAATAGCATACAAAATGTTTTCTAAAATAACTGTTCTTTTAGACACGACATGTGTAAGCTAAGTGGGACTAACAAAACCAATACCATACTTGGGATATGACATACCATGCCATATGCTCTTGCTGCAATCACTGAATCCTTCAAATGACTCACATTTTTCCCGCAAAGCATAAGGTGTTCTCAAATATCTAACGTAAAATAATTTTTAGCATCATCTATTTCCCAAAGTATCCATTATTATTCAATTCTTTGCCATTCAAGTGTTGTCACTTCAGTTTTTTCTTCTAATGTCTATCTCGACTAAATGAAGAAGTTTGTAGGAGTTATATAAAAATAAACGATAGATGGTGTGAAGTAATTCATTAGATAGTTTTTCTCCAACTTCCGTTAGCTCAACGTATTTTAGGCACCAAATGGCAAGCTGCTGATCCCAGGTACCAAATAAGAAAGAGACAGCTTGACTCGAAGGAAACTATTTCCAAGATGATGTCATAGGAAGTCCATAAGGAAGGATTGTAGACTGATAGGCATTTGATTTGGGATCTCCTTGGGAATCCCGCTCACGTGTTCTATTAGGTCAGGGAACTAACACATTCCTTACCGCGAATTTCAACCTGTGGTACGCAGAACAAAGAGAACTATAAACTCATGAGTAATTCCCTAGAAAATGTAGAAACTGGGTTAAAAGATAATGAAGAGACAGAATCGACAGAAGCAGACTGTAACTGGAAGATGATGAACTGGAGAAATGACGAACGATGTTCTACAACAAAGTATAAAAGTAAAACGTTGAAGAACCGTCTCTTTTCCAGATACAAAAGTGAACACCAATTAAGAGATCTGCACATCAAGATTGATTATGAGATATACTAAACTCAACAATCTATAGATAACAGAATTGGTGAAAAGAAAGAATAAAATAAAAATAATAATACCAAAAAATTCGCATTGTAGTGGCAAAATTTATAAAATGGAAGACTGCTAAGTACAATTAGAGATGTGCAAGATACGTCTTACAATAATTAAAGTTACATATATTGTTATAAAAATTAGCTCAAAGTAGTTGCTGCACATATTTACTATGGAAAATACAACAACAAAGTATACAAAAGTTCTTATTTTGAGCGAACCTTTCACCGTGATACAGATTTAAGATGCCAAGCTACAAAAGATGCCTTTTATATTTATTATTTATTTAAGTTCTCATAACTGACAAATGTCGAGGTGTCTGGAACGTTTCCTTTCCAATCATTTAGTGCCATGTGTCCACCGCCTGTGGTGCCATGCATAGATCAGAGTGTATTAGAAGAAAAGAAGGTGCGTGCAAGAATAACTAACAAAACAGCATTATAATTGCAGAGTCAAACATATAAATCAAATAGTGTTAAACTAAAATCATGTCATGTGTTGTCATATGTTACTTTTACACAGCCTTGAATCATAAATGAAAGATTATCAAGCCGACATTTGTGTAGAAATAGCATTCTGCATTCAAGACATGTGCAATGGCGAGCTGCTTTTGTTTGGCCTTTGTTGTTGATCTTCATAACATCGTATAACGTTTAAAGAAGGCTCGATCCCAGGGTACCGCATGTGGGGTGATCAACGAAGCAGCGTCTGCGTGGAGTTCGGTGCCCTAACCACGTCCCGACCTCCTCTACTGCAACCTACTCATGATGCCCGTTGTGGGCAGATGTGGGTGAAAAACCTTGGCCTACATGAGTTGTTGTGCTGTTTTAGTTAGTTCGTGCCAAAAATACATCAACAGAATAAGTTAAAACATATTTTTATTTAACATTTATTATTCTTTATTTGATGTAGTTATGATATTAATTGTGCAGAAGAAGTAGTACTTTTATTAAAATCAATAACTGCGTAAACAGCTCGTGTATTTACTGGAAGCTTATGCCCCGTTTTCACAAAGCAGTTTCAAGGGATAAGTACTCATGACCTATTAGTTGTATAAATAATTACCTCCAGGTCCTAAGTAGCAGTCTTCCTCTCCTAATAATAACATATCTACACCGATGTGCATAATGGGTTACCAATTCGCCTAGACCTTCCACTTCAAGTAACCAACCCTTGACTCCATATCAACTATGTGAATGACTTTCAAATCAATTCGAGTAGACTAAAACAAATGAACGGAGTTACTATCGTAGTGAAACAAAGGGGCGTTCAGACACCGCCTCTAAGACTTTTGCTACGATAAGGTTGCACCAATAGACACAATTTAGTTTTCAAGAGAGATGGATTATTTACATGTGTTGTCAAACTACGATATTGACAGCTTTAATCAAGTCACAGAGACGAATGTTAAAATGGCAAAAATAAAATCGACATTAAGTAAAAAGCAGTATGTAGCATACGAATACATGGTTTAAATTTACTAAAAGAAGAAAAAACAAAAACTTCTGAAATCTCGTCTTATTATATGGGTTATTTTTATGCCAACATTAAATCAAGCATTGCTTATCGCTATCAGCTAATTATAGCATGCGTAGTACCATTTAATGTTTTTTTTTATTTTATTTTATCCATCGATCAGCAATTATGCTTTACAGATGTTTGTTATAAGATACATAGGAACAGGACACATAACAATGGAGGTAGCCATGAACGACTCCTCTAACTAAATATGGAGGATAACTGTAACACAAATTGAGAACTTAAAGTCTGATGGTAGTAATCACGTGTCTGAGTCTGTGCTGGAGACGTCACTCAGAAGATCTTGGGGCAGTCTGCGCTTCAGGCGAGTTGGCTGGCGAGTGCGACAGCCGAGACGGTACGTAACAGCTCCAGGGACCTCCTGGAGATGGTAAAAGAATGGACGTGCCAGGCGTCGGATGTATTGGTGAACGGGTAGAAGACCAAACTCATGATGAAGCTGCTGGTTTCGGATGAACCATGGAGCGTTTGTAACTGTACGAAGCACCCTGTTTTGTAGTA
Organism: Mantis religiosa; assembly: GCA_030765055.1. Lineage (NCBI taxonomy): Eukaryota > Metazoa > Arthropoda > Insecta > Mantodea > Mantidae > Mantis > Mantis religiosa. Next base: position 13,753,462 of record CM060953.1, on the reverse strand, counting down.
CCTGCAGTCGGCGGAGATTAGTCTTACAGGTGCCACCCCAGACTGGAGCTGCATAGGTAAAAATAGGACGGACTAGAGATGTGTAAAGAAGCAGGGAGGATTCATAACCAAGTGAAGTGTGCCTGTTGAGTAGAGGGTACAGTTTTGATAGCCGGGCAAACGCAAGCGTAACAGACCGACAGATGTGGGCGTTCCAAGTAAGTCGGGTGTCCAGTAACACCCCAAGGTATTTCACTGGCACATTGCTTGGTAACCATGAGAGCGGTTCCCCCAGCAGCAACCATTTAATGTATTTTCTACAGCATTTGGAATTTGTATAACGCCAGAACGGCTGCACTGTTCGGCTGTGTCACAGTGTCTGGAGAAACGAGAAACCATATTTGAATTTGTTTGTTAGCGTATGTACTTATGGTTTGGGCGCACATGACTAACCAGATCAGTTCTATGTAAATTTAACTAGAGTATATCTTAAGGTAATATTTATTTTTGAATTAATGAAGTGACCTAATTTGCTAAATTTATAATTCACACCAAGTGCAGCTGTGCATCTTGTTTCCGAGTTTTCCGGTTTCTCTCACCATTCATTTCACCAACTGCTTCATCATCTTTCATAGCCCGCCTCTATGGCGTAGATGGTAACACGCCTGTCTGACGTTTAAGAGGTCGCGAGTTCGAATTTCGGTTCGAGTGAGTTATCTGGGTAAGGATTTTTCCCAAATTTTCCCTTATCCTGAAAGTCAAATGTCTGGCAACTCTAAGCTCTATGTGCCCTGTACTCATTTGAACATTATTTCATACTTCGTCCGATACAACTTAACGTTGGAGATTTTAACTTAACTTGAAAGGTCAATGTCTGGTAACTCTAAGCTCTATGTATCCTGTACTTATTTGAACATCATTTCATTCATCGTCCGATATGACTTAACGTTGGAGGTTTTCCCTTATCCTGAAAGTGGAATGTCTGGTAACTCTAAGCTCTATGTACCCTGTACTAGTTTGAACATTATTTCATTCATCGTCCGATATGACTTAACGTTGGAGGTTTTAACTTAACTTGAAAGGTCAATGTCTGGTAACTCTAAGCTCTATGTACCGTGTACTAGTTTGAACATTATTTCATTCATCGTCCGATATGACTTAACGTTGGAGATTTTAACTTAACTTGAAAGATCAATGTCTGGTAACTCTAAGCTCTATGTACCCTGTACTAGTTTGAACATCATTTCATTCATCGTCCGATATGACTTAACGTTGGAGGTTTCCCCTTATCCTGAAAGTGGAATGTCTGGTAACTCTAAGCTCTATGTACCCTGTACTTATTTGAACATCATTTCATTCAACGTTGGAGATTTTCCCTTATTCTGAAAGATGAATGTCTGGTAACTCTAATCTCTACGTACCCTGCACTCATTTGAACATCATTTCATTCATCGTCCGATATAACTTAACGTTGGAGGTTTTCTCTTATCCTGAAAGATGAATGTCTGGCAACTCTAAGCTGTACTCATTTGAACTTTATTTCATTCAACGTCCGATATAACTTAACGTTGGAGGTTTTCTCTTATCCTGAAAGATGAATGTCTGGTAACTCTAAGCTGTACTCATTTGAACTTTATTTCATTCAACGTCCGATATGACTTAACTTTGGATGTAAATTAAAAAAAGTCACCTACCATCATTTTCACTTCCATTTCGTATCATCTTCCACACTCTCATGCCATGCTTCGAGCTACCCCCTCCCTCTGTTCCAGGGTCCCTGTTCGACACTCCACTTGTAGGTTATCAAGGCCGCATTCTCCAGGACACTGACCACTTCTTACCCTCATCTAGTGGGCCGAGGTAGGGGTCGCTCCTGCAAGGGCGCGGAGTTCAGTGTGGTTTACCCCGCAATATCACGGTCGTGATAATACTTGTCCCAAGAGGTCACGCTGGTAGAAGGTGTCAGTACCCAAAATGACCGTAGAAAATGAGCACGTCTTGTTTGCGGGTCAAGAGACAATTCACGACGGAAGACATCTCTGTGTCAAGTATGAAGGAACGAGAGAGAGGCGGATATCGATCGATTGTGTGGAGGCGCCCGCCCACGTCACTCGCACTGCCGGCGTCGAGAGAGAAAGTGATGTACATTCCTGCGTGCAGAGATGCTGGGTTATATTACCATCTCAAGGTTACTGAAGCGTTTGTTATATCTTCCATTGTTTCAAGAGACAGCATTCATTGTTTCCACCCACTATGGACATGTATTAAAACATGGAATATTTCACAATAATGCGATTAAATATACAAAAGTGTAGAGCCTTGCGAAATACTACTCTAAATGCAAGATCTGGCAACGCTGGGAAACTCGATAGGACTCTTATTACTCCGTGTCAGGGAGTTAGTTGTAATTAAAGTAAAAGTTTTTCTACTTATGGCGAGACTAAAGAACATGAAGAGTGCACCTTCTTCGCTACTAATGGAATGGCCAATGTCAATGTACTCATCAGCAGTCAGAATTTCAAAATACCTCTTTTCGTGCCTTAGGTCGGGATTGCTATTCACAAAACAAACCCAAGGGTAACAAAGAAGCAACCTTTTCAGCAGTAAAAACTGAGTTCCTATACAATTCTCCAAAACATACTTATATTTAAAAATTTACAATTTAACAATCCCAAAATATTCAGAACTTTGGAAAGCACTCCTGTCCACAGCAACTTCACCGAAATTTTGATACAATTATGGACACATATGAAGAAAAGCAACTGCGCTTAGGTCTGTTCCTTGACACAGAGAAAGCCTTTGATAAAGTGTGGCACAATGGTCTACTATTGAAGATCAGGAATTATGTCTCCGATACATATTTCAGAATAATAACATCCTATCTGCATAACCGATCTTTCTCAGTAAAATATCAAAGTGCACAATCCAGATCACAACCGATCCCCTCTGGTGTTCCACAAGGAAGTATTCTAGGCCCACTCCTTTATACAGTGTATAAAGTGTATAATCCGAACATATGTGTTTGGGCAATTTATTCTTTCCTGTCAGTAAGACAATGATCAAGTTGATAGTAAACATAGATTCAACTCAAACTAATGACACAGATTTTCTCCTTAATTTCAGTGACCTTTGCACCACTGCTCTGCAACTCTTAAAAATATCGATACTCAAATAGCGAATTCAAGTAACCCTTATGCTAGCGCCGATACAATGACAAATTATGACATATCTGACAAAATTATTAAATGATCATGTTATAGAAGAAAACATTTAGACACTGAAAACTTTCATAGAAGTTTGCTACGATGTGTAGCCTGACTATATAATGAACCAATTTTGTCAATATATCTTTCCGTTTATCAGAACCTAAGAATACACTACTTAAGAAAAGAATGAAATCTTCTCTTCAACACTGACATTGTTCAATATTTACAATTGTTAAAGCAAATTCAAAATAAGTTTATTTCGGATCCAGGGCACCACGTACTCTGTTTACCTTCCAGAGTAAAGTAGGGCTCCTTCTTGAGATTAAACCATACATTTATTTCATTCCTCAAAAAAAAAAAAGCAACAACAAAAACATTGCAAATGACGTAACGTTGGAGGTTTCCTCTTATCCTGAAAGATGAATGTCTTAAGCTCTATGTATCCTGTACTAATTTGAGCATCATTTAATTCATCGTCCGATATGACTTAACGCTGAAGGCTTTCTCTTATCCTGAGAGATGAATGTCTGGTAATTCTAAGCTCTATGTGCCCTGTACTTATTTGAATATCATTTCGTTCATCGTCCAAAATGACTTAACTTTGGAGGTTTTCTCTTATCCTGAAAGATGAATGTCTGGTAACACTAAGCTCTATGTACTCTGTACTTATTTGAACATCATTTCATGCATCGTCCGATATAACTTAACTTTGGGGGTTTTCTCTTATCCTGAGAGATGAATGTCTGGTAACTCTAAGCTCTAAGTACCCTGTACTTATTTGAACATCACTTCATTCATCGTCCGATATGACTTAACGTTGGAGGTTTTCTCTTATCCTGAGAGATGAATGTCTGGTAACTCTAAGCTCTAAGTACCCTGTACTTATTTGAACATCATTTCATTCATCGTCCGATATGACTTAACGTTGGAGGTTTTCTCTTATCCTGAGAGATGAATGTCTTGTAACTCTAAGCTCTATGTACCCTGTACTCATTTGAGCATCATTTCGTTCATCGTCCGATATGACTTAACTTTGGAGGTTTTCTCTTATCCTGAAAGATGAATGTCTGGTAACTCTAAGCTCTATGTACCCTGTACTCATTTGAACATCATTTCATTCATCGTCCGATATGACTTAACGTTGGAGGTTTTCTCTTATCCTGAAAGATGAATGTCTGGTAATTCTAAGCTCTATGTACCCTGTACTCATTTGAACATCATTTCATTCATCGTCCAATATGAATTAACGTTGGAGGTTTTCTTTTATCCTGAAAGATGAATTTCTGGTAATTCTAAGCTCTATGTACCCTGTACTCATTTGAACATCATTTCATTCATCGTCCGATATGACTTAACGCTGGAGGTTTCCTCTTATCCTGAAAGATGAATGTCTGGTAATTCTAAGCTCTATGTATCCTGTACTCATTTGAGCATCATTTAATTCATCGTCCGATATGACTTAACGCTGGAGGTTTTCTCTTATCCTGAAAGATGAATGTCTGGTAACTCTAAGCTCTATGTACCTTATACTCATTTGAACATCATTTCATTCATCGTCCGATATGACTTAACGTTGGAGGTTTTCTCTTATCCTGAAAGATGAATGTCGGGTAATTCTAAGCTCTATGTACCCTGTACTCATTTAAACATCATTTCATTCATCGTCCGATATGACTTAGCTTTGGAGGTTATCTCTTATCCTGAATGATGAATGTCTGATAACTCTAAGCTCTATGGATCCTGTACTCATTTAAGTATCATTTCATTCATCGTCGATAATATAACTTAAAGCTGGAGGACATAAATTAAAAACATCTCCTACTCCCATTGTCGCTATAAGGAGATTGTAACAAACACTCTATTGGATACACACTGCGAGAGTAGAGCTATTTTTTGTATCAATTCGCTCGGCTGGGCTCAGCGCCAACAGCTGCAGCCGAGGTTTTTGTTTATTACAACGGTCCAAACTTGTCATCAACAACTGTTATGTGGTTAAATTGTGTGACAGGCCGCTGCGCTGCACCTGAGTCACCACACATAAATTACGACAAAGATCGTGACCGTCACTACATTTGGGATCTTATTTCTAGAAAAAGGTCACTTTCGCTCTCGGTTCTTCCCTATAGTCCATTTTACAGTTATTAGATTGACAGCTCCTGACATGTGATTTATTCCATGAAAACTCGTTATAAACCTATCTCTGGCTAAAGTTAGATATTAATGGGTGGAAACTCCAGCCAATGAACGATGCGGCTGCATCCAGTAGGAATTGATTAGTCTGGGCAACAAAAAAATAATTTTTGAATGTTTGGAGCACTTCATGAGGCAATTCCTACTAATTTTGGGTTGAGAAAAACAAATATGACCATGAAAAAAAATTTTATTAGCTCTGGTTTCTATGATATACACAAGGTGGAAGTATTACATATTAACGGATTGAGAGAAAAGGGTACATTTTAATTACATACATGCTAACAACAATGAAAGTGCATTTGATTTTTTTAACTGGTAATTACATGCTAAGTCTTCTAAATTGCTGGAAAAATACTTCGCAGTTAGTCGTGTCTGAAGAGAATCATGTGGTGGCCTATTGACTTCGTAGTCTTTTAGCTTGCCTCTTATGATGGTCCACAGAATCCCTTACAAAGACCAACAGTAATCCGCAAGTATTACTTCATTCCAACGACCCTGATATCTTTGTTCCATAACAGAATGTCCTGATGGAATCTCTCCCCATGTTCATCACTAACAGCTCCACAACTAGGAGGGAAAAAGTCTAGGTGGATGTGGAGAACATGGATCTTAAGGGACATGTTGCACCCAAGGTTACGGTATTTTTGCAGGAGCACTGTCACCAAATGCTTGTAGTTGTCATCTATTTTGTTGCCTAAAAATCCATGAACAACACCCTTGAAGGCTTCCCAAGCTTCCTTTTCTCCCCCCCCCCCAAAAAAAATGGTCAAATACTGGATGCTTTACAAGTTCTCTTATTTGTGGTCCGACAAAAATGCTTTCCTTAACTTTTGCAGCACTCAATTTCCAAAATTTCTCTCTGATTGTGTTTTATTTGTTTTCCTCCACTCCAAAAAAAAATTCCCCCAAATTTGAAATCTTCACTCTAAAAAAATGAAATGTCACTTTATCTTCAAACCAAGAGCTAATATATCATTTTTATGGTGATTTTTGAATTCAGCAGATGGAAATACATGTAAATTTACTAGTTTTAAGCCCGAAACATTTTCAATGTTGCCCAATGTTATAGAATGGACTACATGGCAAAACGAGAAAGCGTATCGGGAAAAATTGGCAACAAAGAGATGTTTACCTCAGCTTATCGCACACACGGTGAGTTCAGTATATGTATACTCTGTTCAGATGTAATCATGTCTTCTGGACAGCAATGTGTCATACATCGGCAGGCGTGAGAAAACATATTATATATAGACCCACGCAGCTTCCAATCTCTCTATTTGTGTTTCCTAACTTACTGTACATCAACTTAATACTTCACTCCTCTAATCGACCAGATAAGACCCAATAAGAGACGATCACAGCGCTGGTCACCTGAAGGTTGATACGTCTCAACGCTCTGTCGAGTAATACATGAATCTATCGTGGATATCACTCTCATCAGCTGAACTTCCATATCATATTAGCCAGTCACGAGAGAGGGTGCGGAACGGGAATGGAGATAAAGTATAAATGTAAGAGAAAAGAATAATTAAGTATTACTTTCTGAGCAAACTTAGTAAAAAATATTATAAAATTGACACTGTACTCTATAACAATAAATTTATAATCTGTTTCGACTTTTCATACTACAAATATCTATACACAGATTAAAATCCAGAATAAAAATGCTTTACCTTTTGAAATTCGAGGTTTTTGAAAACTGTTTTTTTTTTTTCATCGCATTCACTTCTTGAAAATGTTTCACATGACGCGGTTTTTATACAACTGTTTTGAAAATTGTCAAATAGCTAAAAATGGAAGAACCTAGACCTTATTTAACTAAGCCACGTAAAACACAATTATATGACAGATTTAGATATTATAATTAATCTGGAACATTTGCCATAAGATAGTAACATTAAACTGAAACCTTTAGTGCTACATCCCCCGAGTAACCTCGCAACCCCTTACTCCAGCAGCAGGTGTGGGGTAACCATGTGCGCCCTATAACTCTCGTGCCTTCATAAACATTCCACTGCATGTCAAGGCGGCAGAAATAAATCTGTAACACAAGCCGGGGTGTCTTCCATGCCACGGCAACACATTTTCAATTTGTCGTGTCATGTGATGTCATTCTCCAATTTGGAGGATGCGAGGCTGAGACTCGGGTTCAACATTTCTCTTTCATTTCGATTCCTTCATATCCCTAGGCGTGTTTCATGGCGTGTGACAGTGATTGGCTGATCGTCCTTTCTAGGCAGAACCTATGGCTCTTTGACACTTCTGCGCGTCTCTGTGGCCTGTAGATTTATTCTCTTTATCCATATTTGTACTGCAATCACGTAACAGAGCATGCGGTATCTCCCTAAAATTGTAAACATAACCAATATATAGTGTATAGGTGAACTATTTTATGCACGAGGACGGCTTCCTGTTGTCGGTCACCGGGATTCGACCTGAGACTTTGCCAAGTGCTAGGCAACTTGCTGAACTTACAAGGCAGATAACGAAAAACATTGCGCTCAGAAGAGTGCTAGTTCCTATAATTACATAAAAAATCCAAAATAAATAAGTTTTATGTTTTGTAATGTACAGCAACAAACACAACAAATCTGATGTGTTGTACTAACACGAATTTCTCTACTCTTGTACAAACACTTGCTGCTCTATCCACTTCAAGATAAACATTATCTTATTGTAGCTACAAGGGAATACAGTAGAGTTTAAGTGATAGTCAAATGTTTTAAACAGCTGGTCGTTATGTGATGTATACATGACTTTCTCTACTCTTGTACAAACACTTATTGCACTATCTACTTCAAGATAAATATTATCTTATTGTAGCTACAAGGGAATACAGTAGACTTTAAATGATAGTCAAATGTTTTATACAGCTGGGCTTTGTCATTCCTTGTCATAGTAAAGAAAAACGAACAGTTTAAAAAATTGAAAGAAAAGAAAACATAAGTAGTAGAAAGCTCAGAGAAATAACAAGGGATATCTTGGAAATGATTAACTTCACAAAAAATAAAGTAGCACACATTTGTTGTGTACTAAGATTTTGTCCATCTTTACGTTTATCACTTATAAAAAGGTAATTCAGAATGAAGAGGAGTTCAAATCACATTCCCAGAAAGTTTTAGATATACTTTTCATGTGGTATGAAAATATCCTAATGGTAGTTTAATTAAGTCATTAGAGCCATTGTTGAGTAAATACAAATTGTTGAAGAAATGTTCTACGTAAAGGTTACACGAAGCACTTTCTTGAAAATTTTCTTGTCCAATCCTTGGAAAATGCTAAATAAATAGCAAGTTTATCATTTAATTAACTTTTGAATTTTTAAGCTATTCAGTTCATAGTTACACACGGACTTCTGTCCAAAATTATTAAGTGGGAGCTCAAAATATGTTTTAACATCATCAAAGCATTGTTTACTAAAATTCAGTACTTGCTAAATGTAGAGAAATTAAAAAGCAAAGGGGCCAAAGCTACGAAAATACAATTACAAGCAATTATATGTATCATACATTTCGTAGGTACGTTTTATTCCTGTAAATATATAAGACAGGCAAATGCCGAGCTCTGTTTATGATGAATATGACGAGATTACAATTATAATGTAAAAGGGATGCTTCACAAAGGATAGGGGAGGAATGTATTAAATTAATTGAATCGTCATTCGAGTGTGGTTTACGTGTTACATCACATAATCCAGACGAAATAGGAAAATACCGAGAGAAATGGATAAAGCCCGAAGGGGTGACAGAGATGGCCTCGTTTCGTCCCGCCGTTCGTCTCTCTGTCCTTGACCCGGCCAGTTTCACTTCTGAACCAGCGGAAATACTGGGAACAGTGAATCACTACATGCACTCCAGTCTTGCGCAAAAAACCGTCACAAAAACATCTGTTCTGTGGCCAGAGAAACATCACCAACTAAGGCTTGAGTAATGCAAGCGCCATGGCAGCAACTGGCAATAAAACAAATGAAGGTGCGTGTATTCTCGTTCAATACTATCTCTATATATCTAGTAGAACATCTACTATTGCATTCTAACCCCCCCCCCAAAAAAAAAAAAAAACTCATACCGAGATTTCACCAGAAATACATATTTTGAGGACCTCTCTGTCCATGCGTCCACAACAGAACAGTCTTACTCAAAACAGAAAGTCGGCATCTTCCAAGGAAGGACAACACCCCAGACCATTCGATTGTATTACAGTACGGAGGGGATTGGGCACTACGCCCAGTCTTGATCTATTGTACCTATGAACCAAATGGGGCATCCCGGGAGGAAGGATAAGGGCGGCCGTCCCAAGGAGTCACGACATAGCAGAGGGCAGGGTTCCTACATTTCACACTCCAGAGTATGCCTATACTATCTGCCCAGCACAAAAAGGCAAGGCAGAGGAATGTGTAGCCTAATCACTTTTACTGTGTTTATGCTCGCCTTCCGGATATGGTTAGTGAAACGAGCATTAGATGTGACAGCATGGGTGACTCATATATACTCTCTTACAATCGTTTCGTAGTAAACAGAGCCACTACCAGAACAGATAAACAGTTCAAGCTCCTCCCCCTCTTCAGGCCCCGCTTGTCTTGTGGTGGGTAGACAGTACATAATACCTATCACTACAGTTACTGAAACGAGCATTAGATCTGACAGTATGGCTGACTCATATGTACTCTCATATACTCATTTCGTAGTAAACAGATCCACTACCAGAGAAGATAAACAGTTCAAGCTCCTCTCTCTCTCGCTTCATGTCCCGCTTGCCTTCTTGTGGTGGGTAGACAGTACATAATACCTATCACTGCAGTTACTGAAACGAGCATTAGATCTGGCAGCATGGGTGACTCATATGCACTCTCATACACTCATTTCGTAAACAGATCCACTAACAGAGCAGATAAACAGTTCAAGCTCCTCTCTCTTCATGCCCCGTTTGTCTTCTTGTGGTGGGTAGACAGTACATAATACCTATCACTGCAGTTACTGAAACGAGCATTAGATCTGACAGTATGAGTGACTCATATGTACTCTCATACACTCATTTCCAAGTAAACGGATCCACTATAAGAGTAGATAAACAGTTCAAGCTCCTCTCCCTCTTCAGGTCCCGCTTGCCTTCCTGTTTTGGGCAGAAAGTACAATAAGATGCTTACTTAAAGTAGATAAAGGAATAAACGTTTTCACAAGAGTAGAGAAAGTCATGTGAGTAAAACATATTATAATTTTTATTATATTTGTTAAAAATACTTTAGACCTGGGACGCTGGTAATACCAAGTGGCGGCAACGCCTACTGTACACAGCCCAAAAGGAGGGTTCTAAATATACTGTTTATATAAATAGTTATTGTTAACGATCCGCCGGTATACCGGAATTTCTTTCGGGAGAAGCCAGTACATCTTGTGACATCGTAGATCAGCACCTAACCAACTGAGCTACCTTATATTATTGGCACGCTCAGACTGTCAGTTCATGACTTACAAATGAGCACAGCGTGCAGATTTGCCAACTGACAGTTCGCCATGACCCCGATGTTCAGTTGCAAAACTCTGAATTTAGATTTCTTTGGTTCCCTTGCCCTAGCCTTTCTGCATCTTCTCTACAATACATCTAACTAGGTAAAAAAGGATTTGTATTCCACTCAAATAGTCAAGTGACTATTTGTCAAGTCAAGTGACAAGTCATGTGACTTCCTCTAACCATTCTTCAACAATTATTGCAGAACTTTATTCCCATATCTGCTTCCGTTAGTTAAGCGTTTACGGAAATGCTTGTATTACATAATAAAGGTTAAATTACTTTTTCGTCCAAACTAAAACACCAATACTAACTCAGTTTTGAAGTTTTCCTCAATTATAAGTTACATTTAAAATGTCATGAGTAAAATTTGAATTTTTATCGCATCCACTATTTTTGTTTACCGTTAAAATAATTAAACAATTAATAATGTAAAAAATACAGAATGTATTAGTAGAATAATTCTGGTAATGATTTGATTTTTATAATCAACTTATAAAAATGGGAGGACAATAGATATCTTAAACACTGCTATCAAATTCTTACTTGCTTACTATGCAATTGCAGGACTTCCTCGCAATCACGAGACAAATGTCCAGTTGTGTGCATTACTTGACTCCCGCACTGCCCCTAGGATAACCCAACTCTGGATTGAAAGAATCCTTTCTTCCTTTCCTGTTTGCCATCAATTCCTCTGTGTTCTGGCATCCACTTCCAGAATACATTTTAAAAATATGTATTCACACATGTAGAATTTGGAGATTTCACCTGTGTACCTTTAACCACTCATATTGTTCTTCTCCAAGAAGGATCAAATATAAAAGAATAAAGGTAGAGATGAAGGGACGGCCCCGCAAACGGGGGCCCTTTATCGTGGCCCGTGAAAAGGAAGGATGTAGGAAGAGACCGAAGGGCAATAAGACCTGGGTAACTACGAGTGCAATCATGAACGGGGTTCATAACATTTCCAAGATGGTCTAGTTGTATGACTGAAGGAAATGGTGGTTACAGAAAGCTTGTGGAGGAAGAGAAAAACCAGAAAACCTCTTGGGTCAAACAGAGCCTCAAACATTATGTACCGCCATTTATCTCGGTAGCAGGACTTAGCAGTTTCTGTCTCTCTTGCCTGGTGGTTAGCAAGTCTTTACGTCCACCTCGGGTTCGATTCCCAGCTGGAGGATAGATTGAGTGAGATAGTAAATGTATTGGTTTATTTCTTTACTTTTATAAATTAACGATGGATGAAATTAGGCTTAAGTAAGCCTAGGATCCATAGAGAGGATCCGATCCTAATCTTTCAAAATAAGGGAAAACCTCGAACTTGCTAGATATGTCATATCGGACGATGAATGAAATGATGTTCACATAAGTACAGGGTACATAGAGCTTAGAGTTACCAGACATTCATCTTTTAGGATAAGAGAAAACCTCCAACGTTAAGTCATATCGGACGATGAATGAAATGATGTTCACATAAGTACAGGGTACATAGAGCTTAGAGTTATCAGACATTCATCTTTCAGGATAAGAGAAAACCTCCAACGTTAAGTCATACCGGACGATGAATGAAATGATGTTCACATAAGTACAGGGTACATAGAGCTTAGAGTTATCAGACATTCATCTTTCAGGATAAGAGAAAACCTCCAACGTTAAGTCATATCGGACGATGAATGAAATGATGTTCAAATGAGTACAGAATACATAGAGCTTAGTGTTACCAGACATTCATCTTTCACGATAAGGGAAAACTCCGTATTCGAAGTCCAGATCTCTTGAACGTGAGGCAAATGCGCTACCATTTACGCTACAGAGGCGGGCAAATGTGTGTGATATTAATTATTTAATTTATCCTTGATAACCAATGATCGCTCTCTAAAAAAGAAAGCTTCTAAGTTCACATCACTGAAATTGTACGTCGCCCACTAATTGGCTCATCTTGCCATGTTAAATAAAAACAGAAAAATAAAATAATGCAAAGAATGAGGTTACTACAAAGTAAGAACATAAAGCAAAGAGGTTTAGAGGCTGCAAGAATATTGTCAAAGTGACCAGTGGAGCGAAATATGGCGGAAAAGGAAGCGAAGTGTAGTCAACAAAAAAATAATCCAAACATTGCCTCTCCTACGTTTGGACAATGCGACGGTCGGTCTTTCCGGGCGGGTTGACTATATATGAGAAGCCGCGACTTCCGGCAAGCGGAACGGAACATTAACAATGCGTGAAAACAAAACACAATCATAATTTATATGCTCCGCTTCTCCTCATCCCCTGGGGAACAAAGATGAGGTTTATGTTTGACCGGGATAACAATGAAGTACACAACGACCGATGTACACAACACTTGCCAAGAAAATATATTATTCTGAGCACTGAAATTGAACAGCCATGTCTTTCTTTTTACTTTCTCTAATATATATTAGGATCATTCAACATATGGTAACCAATTCTCTCCACTGCGTCTGCGAACCAAGGTAAATGATGCAGAGGCGCTTTACCTCACAAACAGAGAGCATATCCTTTTGTTTCAACAAACAAAGTGTGTCTTGTTATTTTTGTAGCAGTTACTACACTTCAAAGTTCAGCTCATAGTGAGTCGTTTCAAGTGATCTGAAGCTTCGGGTTCGGTGTTAAGATCATGTTCAACAGAAAATAAACTCAATGTAATCGATGCCTTGAAAGGTATGGCTCGACAAATTTTTCTCGATACCGATACTTCGATACCCGATACCGTCATTTCTACTTCTACTTTCAATACAATATGGAATGTTGGTAGAACTGTGCAATGCTAATAAAATTACATAGGTGTACATATTGTCGCGACTGGCGGCTGACGCACACAAAGGGGCAGATAGTGCAGCGCGGAGATAAGGGACAAATAGTGCAACGCTGAGATAAAAGGCTTGCCGAAACAGATAAAGTTAGATGACTGATGTTTCGTCTGGTAATTTCTGGAACAGTAAATAGTGAACATTCCACAAACGTCTAGAAATACGAGGAGCTATATAAGAGAAGCCGCGACTCGCCAAGAATCAAAGTGGTAGTTGGAATCGCGCCTGCAACTGTTTTTTTGAAAGTGAACTCTTTGTTTGTGGTCAAAGACCGACCTTGTCGTCTGTATTTCTGTATGTTACGTAATTCTGCTACTGTAAGGGTTGACCTAAGTGGAATAAAGGAAAGAAAGAACATTTCTACGGAAATAAAGAACATTTGGATTTCTGCAAGTTGGCTTTTAATTCTACGAAGCCAAAAAATCAAATATTTAATGAGACAAAACCTAAAACCGCCAGTGTTCTTATCTTTAAACTCTACTTTAGACATTTAAAAGGAAAACAGGCCACTTTTATAAGTTTTGTTAAAAAATACTGGCATTCTCACACTTTCGGGGTTAAGTCTACCTCTTTTTCTGTCACATATGATCTTATCTGTACTAAATAGTCTGTTGCAAGTGGAATACACAAATATTTAGCTTATTTTTGTAAGTTTTGGAAAATTTGAATTTATATTCCAGTAATCGAGTGCACTAGAAAGAGGTGACAGGAGATATGTAGTGATTTCTTCTTGGGAACAGTTAACTGACAGTTGACACACGATTATTTTTTTGCATAATGTAAAACAAAAATTGCAGAATCACACAGAAGTATCGAAAAGGCATGGGGCAAACTTTCTAAAGTATCGTTCGATGTTGATCCCATGCAAATGTTCTGAGTATCAAGGTATCGCAAGGTGCTGTTCAGGTATAGACCTCAAATACAAAGCGAACGTTCTATAGGACAACCTACGGGCCAAAATAAACACAATGGGGCGGGGAAGCACCATATAATGACCCAGGATTATTGTTCGGAACAGGCAGGCCTCGTAAACAGATCGGCATGAGCCAATTCCAGCGGTCAAGGTAGTCTCACTTGCGGTGATATTATCAAGCTCTATTTTTACACACATAGCTTGAAAAGCAGACAACCTCCAATGAAAGAGCCCGCCTCGGTAGCGTAGATGGTAGCATGTATGCCTCGCGTTCAAGAGGTCCCGAGTTCGAATCTCGGTCAGGGTGAGTTACCTGGATAAGGTTTTTCCGGGGTTTTTCCTTATCCTCCAAGACGAATGTCGGGTAACTCTAAGCTCCATGGACCCTGGACGCATTGAGCATCATTTCACCCATTCCATTCATCGTCCGATATGACTAAATGTTGGATGACGTAAATTACAAACACACACAAAAAAAACAATGAAAGAGGTACAACGTGCAGTTCAAAAAGCTTACAGACTAGGGGTAACATACGAGTCGCTATACTGGTCGCCAAACTAGAATGTGATTGAGTTAGTAAGCACAAGGAAAAACGGTGTAAATAAACGGGAGGGGACGAGTACGCCATAACGGTTGTCATAGTAACCATTAGAAGGACCAATTAGAGTCAAGAGGTGTCCATGACAATGTTAGACGCTAAACCTTGGTTGCCATATTCTAACATGTAATTAGCATGAGGTGTGGGCGAGCGAGTTACGCAAACGCTGCAGTAAATACAATACCTTGGGTTTTGTTTCTCTTCTGATAACGCTGCGTAAACAGAATGCCTTCACGTATATGCTGCAGTTATTTTATATAAGGTTACAACAGTTAGAGATACTGTACTGGCAAATTCCTTTGCATTTTGTGACAACTTCCCTTGGTTTACGTGTGTGTGTGTGTGTGTGTGTGTGTGTGTGTGTGTGTGTGTGTGTGTGTGTGTGTGTGTGTGTGTGTGTGTGTGTGAGAGAGAGAGAGAGAGAGAGAGAGAGAGAGAGAGACAGAGAGTTCGTGTATCTGTGCGTGTGTTGTGATAATTTGCAATTGTCTTTTAATGAATGTTTAATTATGTCTAAAAATAGTGACAAGCGAAAACCTGTACGTGCTCGGGAACCAAATAACACTATATTTGGTAAAGGTATTTCAATTAAAGGACACACACGGTAAATAATATGCTCTGTGAGAGAAAATGAAAGTGGAGCCTATTATTCTATTCTCTAAGGTACTTGATAGGAATTCATGTGCTGTAGGTATCAGTAAGAACACTGTGGTTAAAAGAGAAGTATTTTAAAGAAGATAGTCTGGCATCTGGGCCTAAATTAGAAACTCCCGGAAGAAAAGTATGTAGACAGCATTTCCCCACTTCAATAAGCATCAAAATGTCACAGGTATGCCTCTTTGTTACGATGCTCTATAAATTGATGTGTTCTAGCGTTTGCATCTAGATCCACGAATTTTCTATTGTCTTTTTGTACAGTATTCTAAATAAATAAATAATAATAATAATAATAATAATAATAATAATAATA
The DNA here is from genome assembly GCA_030765055.1 of Mantis religiosa. Classification (NCBI taxonomy): domain Eukaryota; kingdom Metazoa; phylum Arthropoda; class Insecta; order Mantodea; family Mantidae; genus Mantis; species Mantis religiosa. The sequence continues at coordinate 13,737,263 of CM060953.1, read as the reverse complement.
ATAATAATAATAATAATAATAATAATAATAATAATAATAATAATAATAATAATAATAATAATAATAATAATAATAATAATAATAATAATAATAATAATAATAATAATAATAATAATAATAATAATAATAATAATAATAATAATAATAATAATAATAATAATAATAATAATAATAATAATAATAATAATAATAATAAATACCCATTGCGGTCGCAACTGAATCACCTTCGCACGCGTAATCCTCATCGCGCTCTCCACGTGGCAGCTATAAGCGGCAACGTCGCCTCTCTTCATACGAAATGTCAATCACTTTCTGGATTGGCGACCAGTATAGTTTCCGGGATCGCCGGCTCAAAACACGGCAAAGGGCGATGAATCTTTTGGGCGTAAAATTCCGTAGCATTGCTTTTTTTTTTTTTTTTTTTTTTTTTTGGGAGGGAAGTCAAGCAGACGGTCCCGAGCCGTAGATTTACGGCACGTGAAAGAACAAGTCTGGTAAAGAGGCCTCTGAGCAAAATCAAGCAGCATTGCATGCCCAATATAGAATATGGACCGTCGAGTACCACAGTAATTAAAGACAGTCCATAAAAATGGTTGTCTGACGAGCAGAAGAAGGCGAGCCAAGTCTAAGAGGACTTGGTTACACGTAGCTCGATTTTTTACTGCCAAATGCTTGAATGTCAGTGTTGCGCTCCTCAGGAGAATGGTATGTGTTCAACTCTAATGTTTTCTGAGACTTTCAACGTATCAGTCTCTTGTGATTGCAATGCTGGCCACATGACATCATCGTGAGTTGCTGCATGCTACTGTTCCCCTTACCTCTCCAGAGAGTACAACGCCTCTCAGACGTCAGAGACATACAGTATTGTCGCAAGCATTGTTGGGGCCGGGCGCACAAAGGGTGCGGCGTGGAGAGATAGGGGACAAATAGTGCATCGCAGAGATAAAAGGCTTGCCGAAACAGATAAAGATAGATAACTCGAAAATTCTAGTGACATCTTGATTGATAGAGAACATTCCACAGACGTCTGGAATCTCGAGTGAGCTATAAAAAGGAGCCGCGATCGCTAGTTAGTCAGAATCGTAATGAGAGAGTCGAATTGGAACTGAGAATCGTCGGCATGCAACTGTGTTTTGAAAGTGAACTCTTTTTTTGTGGGTGTGGCAGACGACATAGGAGGCTATATTTGTGTATGTAACGTAATCCTGCAACTGTAAGAGTTGACCAAAGTGTGCTTCTACGGAAATAAAGAGCATATGGGAATTTCTGCAACTTGGACTTTTATATCGACGAACCCACAAAGTCACAGTATATGACTGTTGTACTGCGTGTATAAACCTAGTAGGTGCTCACCTTCTTCTGGTGGTCACAGAGGAACAGTACGACCTTGAACCTGCCGCTACTATATATATCACTGCAGTAAATTACTGCCAGAAGAACTGCTCAAGCTACAATCCCACTAATTTCAGACTACATTGGCTAAACAAATTTAATCTATCATAAAATGAATGGTACTTCATTTCAGTAATTAAATAATTATTACTGTATAGCCACCTACACATTCAAAAGACATGTAAACTGCTGTGAATAAAACAAAGCGTAAATCATTAACATGCTATGAAATTAACTTCATTAAATGCTGTGTTAAACAGGTCAACAAATTCAACTCATTAGCAACTACTGGATTTACCTCTTGACCCGTTAACTTCTATACAGCTACACAGAATAGAGAAATTTTAAAAGCTCCTCCTTAAGAGAGAAAGGTTAACAGTTAATCACCCACCAAAATATCGATATATTCTTCGTTGAATACATGTTTTGAAACAGCAAGTTCTGTTTTCTTGCAAGGCAACACAACGACATAGTTACGTTTAAAATATTCTTGGATAAACTCTTTTACACACGTTTATTCTTTTATTCACTTCGTGTTGATCCAGAGCTAAATTTGCAAACACTGTCTTATTGCATGCTTTATTGTAGTAGTTTTAATGGGAAAATAGAAATACAGCACGCTTAAGCAGCAATCAAATATCTTTTAACAACAGAGCTGCCCGACATTCATCTTTCAGGATAAGAGAAAACCTCCAACGTTAAGTCACATCGGACGATGAATGAAATGATGTTCAAATGAGTACAGGGCACATAGAGCTTAGAGTTACCAGACATTCATCTTTCAGGATAAGAGAAAACCTCCATCGTTAAGTCATATCGGACGATGAATGAAATGATGTTCAAATGAGTACAGGGCACATAGAGCTTAGAGTTACCAGACATTCATCTTTCAGGATAAGAGAAAACCTCCAACGTTAAGTCACATCGGACGATGAATGAAATGATGTTCAAATGAGTAAAGGGTACATAGAGCTTAGAGTTACCTTTCAGGATAAGAGAAAACCTCCAACGTTAAGTCATATCGGACGATGAATGAAATGATGTTCGCCTGAGTACAGGATACATAGAGCTTAGAGTTACCAGACATTCATCTTTCAGGATAAGAGAAAACCTCCAACGTTAAGTCATAGCGGACGATGAATGAAATGATGTTCAAATGAGTACAGGGTACATAGAGCTTAGAGTTACCAGACATTCATCTTTCAGGATAAGCGAAAACCTACAACGTTGTCATATCGGAAGAATAAAATGATGTTCAAATGAGTACAGGGTGCATAGAGCTTAGAGTTACCAGACATTCATCTTTCAGGATAATAGAAAACCTCCAACGTTAAGTCATATCGGAAGAATAAAATGATGTTCAAATGAGTACAGGGTGCATAGAGCTTAGAGTTACCAGACATTCATCTTTCAGGATAATAGAAAACCTCCAACGTTAAGTCATATCGGACGATGAATGAAATGATGTTCAAATGAGTACAGGGTGCATACAGCTTAGAGTTACCAGACATTCATCTTTCAGGATAATAGAAAACCTCCAACGTTAAGTCGTATCGGACGATGAATGAAATGATGTTCAAATGAGTACAGGGTACACAGAGCTTAGAATTACCAGACATTCATCTTTCAGGATAAGGGAAAACCTCCAACGTTAAGTCATATCGAACGATGAATGAAATGATGTTCAAATGTATACAGAGTACATAGAGCTTAGAGTTACTCATGTAATAGACTTACGGTACCTAAAAGAACTGCAACCATGATACCGAGGCCTTTGAGGAAAATTAAGCGGTTTTTCACTCCCAGTATAGAATGGAGCGCTAGGCACCACACATTTGAGTATCCATAAATAATAACCCAATTTCTTTATATTGTTAAGCCAATACTCTCGATCTATCTACGTCCTCAACGTTTAAAGGTTAGTGAAGCTTTCCTCCTGTCACAGTTCTATATTTCTGTAATATAAGAACTTACGTGCAGCCATTCACATGGCTTTCTCTACTATAAATTGAATTGCAATTCATTTTGGGAAAAATCCCAAAAATGGCTGTAAACCACCTGAAGATGGTATGGAAATAAAAGGTGTAAATTATTTTTTTTTTCCTTGTTATTTATGGAATTAAAGGTTTCTACAAACTGTTCTTACGAAAGTTTATTCTTCTTTGTACCTCTTGTTAATCGAGATAAACTTTCATTATATATTTTGTCGTAAGATTAAGATGGGTAGAATCAAATATTTAAAAAGCACTATATCATCTAAAAATTCAAAGTAATAACCATGAAATCCCCCGATCTTCTGAAACTGACCGCACACAATCAGGGACCCTGAGTCATTGACGGCGGTTTGTAATCAGCGATGTCATTCCGTTCCTTTCGTCTAAAACTCGGCGATGCCCATCGTTGAAGAATGACGACACCGTTGTCCTCATATGTACATAACTCAGCTATGAAAATTTAAGTGAAAAAACAGTTAGGACTAAACCATGACATGTGGACCATAGGAATGACGTTTTTCAACGCCAGTTCAATGTTGTTTAGGAGTGGACAAAAGTGGTTTTGAACGCAAGCTCCTCAATTTCCACCCCATGTTTATGAATTAGAAAATCAAGTCTTTTTGGGATGTAAATGGATTTCTAAATAATAGCACAGTTTTAAAGTTTTTAATTAGAGCTATAACTTTAATTAGGAGTAGTCTTACATTATCCCACTGTTCTCTGAGCTCAATCATCGTGGTGTGGACCACACTTTCAGTTGATTTATCGACAGTTTGACGCCGCCTGACACCGACACAGGAAGGAGAATCTTCCCCCCAACTTGCACGATGACTGCAGCTGCACTTGTCGCCAACATTCCACACGTAGGTTCCTCTGGTTTTTGTGCACCCCACACTGATTCATTGGCACAGGCACTTTGACGTGCCTGTTTAAGAAAACCGATCACAACCCAAACTACTACACTGAGCGGATTACGTATAGGGCTATGAAGTCTCGTCTCACTGCGACCTTTACAGATCTATTCTGAACACTACTGAAGTAGCATAACATTTTCCTATGTACCACTGAGACAATTTCACCTGATGCTCAGATGTCTCCCCATGTTATTGGCAGAAGCGACAAAGCTTTGGTCTCTAAGAAGGTAATGAGTAATCATTTATGATTCTCAGCTCTTGTTTCCGAATGTAAGAGTTGGCTTTGTCTTGTTCCCAGATTTTAAACATAAATACATAATTTCCTTTCATTTCGTTTCAGATGTGCTACTATTTTTCGTGGCATGGCAGTGATAAACGACTTTTCATTTTTTAATTATGGTGTTCACAGGCAAGTTTTTTATTTTCTAAAATGTTTTTTATTATTCAGGAGTCCCGAAAAATGTAGGTATTTGTGGTGAAACTTCGAAATAGAATTTTTGGGTTAAATACAAAATTTCATCTACCAACCGAGTCGCGATATCTGTGCGACTCCAACTGGAAGATCGTGAATTGAACCCAGCGGCCGATCTTCCTGGCCCTGGGTCGCTGAGTGAATGTTAGGAGGAAGAACTACATCCCCCGAACTACTTGTCGCTTCATTTCACTTCACCTTTAACATGGTTGGCGTTGTATCACAGGTGTGTCAGCCCCTGCCAATGGCAATTTCAATCCATATAGTGTACGGATTCTGTCTCCTAGATCTGCCATTCCATCTCCTCCCAGTGCCCATCAGAGATCGAGGTGCCCGCCTCGGTAGCGTAGATGGTAGCACTTCTTCTGCCTCACGTTCAAGAGGTTCCGAGTTCGACTCTCGGTCAGGGTGAGTTATCGGATAACCTTTTTTTCCGGGGGTTTCCCTTATCCTGAAAGACGAATGTCGGATAACTCTAAGCTCCATGATCCTGGGCTCATTTGAGCTTCCTTTCACCCAATTCATTCACCGTCCGATATGACTTAACGTTGGAGGATGTAAATTACAAAGAGATCGAGGTCCCCCTCTAAGCCTCCTCTTGTTGTGATACGTAGTAGAGAATATAAAACACACAATCCCCCACCCTCCTAAAAACATTTTATATCACCAAAGAAATTACGATGCATTCTTCTTCATTGTTTGGTTCAACTTACGAACATGCTACAGTTAACATGTAAGGGAAGCAATAGAATTATTCAATTCAAGAAATTGCTTATTAATAAACCTGGGTGTTGAAACGTGGTATAAAGCAATTACATATGTGGCGATGCTATAACACAATCCAAAAAGAAATCAAATCGGGCTTCAGTCAAGTTAGTTGTGAGCATACTGATAGAGCCCCAAGCGTTGAAAGCGAAGCTAGATGAACCGTGTGCTCTATGCATTAAGGCAGGTCAGCTCTGTAGAGAAACGCTTTGATATTCATTTATGTGTGAGGATAAGGGACATTACATTATTTTAAAGGGCTCATTTACATAACAATACATTAATGTAGAATATGTCAACAGTCTAGCGAAACAATGGGGAACCAACAGGTGGCAACACAGTATTTGCATCAAATGAAGGTAGAGCTTGCTAAGAAAATAATCAAAACATTCGGCTCATGACTGACTGCCTGCAGTTCGTATTCAAAATCAGATATTTACTTTATATCGAGAGTCGTTGCTATTGAAACTGTGTCCATCTCAAGCAGAAAAAGCATAAATTAAGGGAGACTCTAAACAACCACGATGATGATGATGATGATGATGATAATAATAATAATAATAATAATAATAATAATAATAATAATAATAATAATAATAATAATAATAATAATAATAATAATAATAATAATAATAATAATAATAATAATAATAATAATAATAATAATAATAATAATAATAATAATAATAATAATAATAATAATAATAATAATAATAATAATAATAATAATAATAATAATAATAATAATAATAATAATAATAATAATAATAATATAGTGATAGCGTGTCTGCCTGACGTTCAAAAGGTCCGGAGTTCGAATCTCGGTCAGGGTGAGTTACCTGGATAAGGTTTTCTTCTGGGGTTTTACCTTATCCTGAAAGACGACTGTCGGGTAACTCTAAGCTCCATTGACCCTGGGTTCATTTGAGCATCATTTTGCCCATTTCATTCATCCGATATGACAATGTTGGAGGACGTAAATTACCAAAATAAAAAATCGACTAATACGGAGGACCTTAAAGCTTAAAAAAGTTTACCATGATTTCTTCTTAGTTATTCTTATAATGTGACTTCCATATCGTTGCAGTCGGCCTACCTCGCCACTATTTACAGAAACGATCTCATTGGGAACAAATACCTATTTAAATAACCAAGATAATCTTGTTTATTTTTATTAACTCAAACACAAAACTACTAAGAAAACACCAAATTAAGCTATAAATCAACGTACTGGCTGTTCCTTCCTGTATAAGACCGATTGCTATCCACCTCAACTGTAATTTTGGGATCGTTCCCACCGCTGGGGGGTGCGGATTTTGTATAAGTCCCGTGTATAAAACCGGTGCCCACTCAGCATCGTGAGAAAATTTTAGTGCTACGTTAGGTAGCAAACCCTGGTCAAGAAAGTCAACTCTCCGGCTGGAAGTGCTGTGATGCTGACCACATCTCCCCGAATCGGTTGGATGATCCTCTGTCTTGCGTACATGGCTCTAACCTGATGTTGCGCCATGGGTTATCTGATATCTCCTTCACCATTTTCAGATCACACCGTATCCACATATCAGTCTATTATACTTTTTAGAAACCAAAGTGACTTGTGGTTGACCACGGTTTTTAACCAGCCGGTTAACAGAGGGAGTCAATAAAAAATGGGAATGGAGTCCTTATCCTGCAGCACCTGAGGATAAATGATGACATCCCTCTGCTGAGGTTTTCAACACGTCCCCTGGAACTCTGCTAATGGGCAAACATCCTGCTCCTCCCCAGTCAACCCCTGCACATGTGTCCGTCAGACAGAAGGTTCATCCATCGTCGACCTAATCCGGCCCAACTTTCACTCTTTCCAACAGCTGTATTGCTATCTTGTCTTGTCTTTTAACAATAATTACAAACTTGACAAAACAGAGACAATTATCGACCACAAACTAACAACTCTTGTGCTGCTCAATTCACACAGCTTTCTCTTAGTTTAATCTATACACTACTTCCTTTTCTTTCTTTATTTCTTTTTTTTTTAATAAAAATATCCTACGTTAAGTCATATCGGACGATGAATGAAATGGTGTTCAAATAAGTACAGGGTACATAGAACTTAGTTACCAGTCATTCATCTTTCAGCACAAGGGAAAACCCCGGAAAACCCTTTATCCAGGTAACTTACCCTGGCCGAGATTAGAATTCAAGACCTCTTGAACGTGAGGCAGACACGCTACCACCACGCTGTAGAGGCAGGCCATTATTCTTTAGAAAGGTTATTTTCTATCTCCATGTTAATCGAGATAAACTTCCACTGAAATAATTTCGTTACACATTTTGACTGTAGAAACAAAGAAAATATATGAAACTGATTAAATAGACAATATATTTAAAAGCGGGTAGCTATATCTCACCTTGCAATTCTACGATATTTATGTGGCACTGCGAGAAACAGATGAACAGAGACAGCGCTTCTTGAAAATTACAGAATATTGTAAGATTCGAGCCAATAATAATTGATATCTTGGAAATGGCTGATCTCGCTTTATATGTAGGCATAGCATAATTTTTTTATTTCTCTTAAGTTGCACAAAATTACATAAAATTTCTTCCCAATAGAGGACATGGTAGATTATTTTCTGATAAGTAAAGACATAGATATTGTGATGTAAAATGATTATAGATATTCAATCAAAGTGGTTAGGGAATGTTTAAGAAAGTAAATATGTTGGAAACTTCGCAAGTAAGGGATTGAAGAATATTTTTCAGAATATATGTGTAGCATTGCTTTGAAGATACTTAAATATGAAATTTGGTATAAGTATGAACAACTTTTTGCCTGACCTTTTTTATATTTTAATATTTTACTAGCATGCTCCACTTTTTTAGGAATACTGCATGCCGATGATGGATGATAGGAAAGGTTATAATGGAGCAATTCGTAGAATGATGTCGGGGAAACCGGATATCCCGGAGAAAACCCGCCACGACGCCATATTGTCCACCACAAATTTCACGTGCGCACGCGAAACCTAGGTGAGATACAAGCGGTGTAACCTCTCAGCTACCGAGCGAGATGGCTCAGGCTGTTTCGTCTGTATCCCGCATTCGGGAGGCCCCGGTTCGATTCCCGTGGCCAAACTACCTGAACCATGGGATTTTTCGGGGATTTCCCGGGTTGCTAGGCGAATGCTGGGCAGGTTAATTACATCCCCCGAACTTCCTGTCCCTCCGTTTCATCTCCATTATCATTTCATATCATCTCTCATCCGATGGTCTATTTCAGGGTAGAAGTGTCGGCGGGAGTCTCGGCGGTGCATGGCAGGACGATATGCTCTGAGGAAAACTACTTACTCCTCCGGTAGGTCGGTTGCCAGCCTCAGCTCCTCTGCTGGTACCTTTTCGGGACCGCCAGCCAGAGCCCTTAGAGGTTCGGATCGCCTACCTGGAACCATTAAGGCTCGGCTGCTGGGCTCGTTGCCGTCCCGTTGCAGGGGAGCGGGTTCGTTGTCCTAGCCTCTCGTGGGAGGTCTCTATCCAAGTAAACTGTAGGCACCCTGCCCTCTGTACTGTCGTGGCACCTTGGGTCCGCCGCCCTCTGTCTCCTTTGCCTCATCGTTCCTCCCGGGGGTGCCCCCACTTGGAGACATAGGAACAATGGACCTAGCAACGTGGCCTACGAACCGAATCCCCTCCGTAATGAAATGCCTCGGCTATTTGCTTGACTTATGCTATGCATAGAATTTTTGGGTGGAATTCAAGAGTCTCTCTACTTGCTAGAATCCTGAAACTCCAAACATTTGCATAATGACACCAAAAACCATTTAGGAAAAACAGGGGACTAATTTTTTGTCTGTGAATGATTTGTTTTGGGTGTGGCTAATAATCCTGCAATGACTGCTTTTTTGTGCGCTTGCCAAGGAACATTAATTGTTCGACAACATGCTGCATTGCACATCACATACAAACAACATGCCAATAAGAATCACATTCCCTCCAAGGCTAGTAGGCGTGCTTGAGACGCGAAATTGGCAAAATACACAGTAAGACACCAGCTGTTATACTAATAACAATAATCTTTCTACTTTGTACCAAGTTCTGACATCCGTATTTATTTAAATATAATATTAATCTGTGTAAATTGATTTTTTGTAATAAAAATTCTTCACATGAAACACATAAATATTTGTTTTAAAGTAATTGAGCTAAGAGAAATATTTATTGCGTCAGAGTTTCTACAGGCTAAGGGCACCATATTTCGGATGGTAGATTTTCTACTCCGTGAGCTAATGCACTCCCTCGGAAATCATGTGAACAAGTAGGAGGAAGTATCAGGTGAACACAGTGAACTTCTAGCCATTATGCAGTTAGTTGCAGTGAAGTAGCATTCGTCAGTTGTTTTGTTCGCGATCAGAGTGTTTGAAGATCACTTTTTAGAGCGATTTCTTGAGCTTAAGGTAAAGCATTCGTCAGTTGTTTTGTTCACGATCAGAGTGTTTGAAGATCACTTTTCAGAGCGATTTCTTGAGCTTAAGCCAAGGTCCTAAATCACGTAATTGCTGCCTGTAATATGTTAGTATATGATAGTTTTCTTATATGCATTAATGTTTGAAATTAGTGTTTAGTCCAAGCTGTTATTTATCCAATATGGCGGAATTCTTAATTTCGGATACCACAGGGCATCGTAATTTCGGATATCCGAAATTAGGAATGAGCAATATTTTAACGATCTAACAGACCTTTTGTTCATAAGATGGCACCAGGGCGTAGAAGGGGGTGGTCAGAAGAAGCGATGAGAGAAGCAGTAAAGGCCATCAAGGAGAAGAAAATGGGATTTTAAAAAGCTTCCAAATGGTTGCCGTATCTCGCTCCACACTATAGAATTAAGTAAACCACAAACAGAAAGATATTGAAAGTTTATTGACCACAAAAATCGGAAGAAAGTGTGCACTTGGTGAGAAGCTGCAAACCGAACTGGCTGCATACTGTACGGTTATGGATGATCGCTATTTTGAACTTAGACATTCGCGCTAGCTTTGATCAACAGTGTAAACCATCCATTTGATTGGAGTAGCGGTATGGCTGGAAAGAAATGTCTCAGGGATTTTATGAAAACGTACCCTCAATTGGCTTTTCGCACTCCACAAAAGTATGCGAAATTAGGCAACATTTTTGTAAACTAATCCAAATGTTCTTTAATGGTTTCCGTTATGTCTTATATAAACTTACTTTATGACATTTTTTGACTAAGGGACTGTAAGCTAATATGAATAAAGAACGTTGTCACAGAATTTCGTGTCTATTGATCTACTATAACATGTAGAATACCCAAAAATAAAAATGATATCCGAAATATGGCGCCCACTCTATTAAACTCTACTTACTGCAGAAACATCAATTTCCATTAATTGACCTAATAGTGCTCTAAACTATGTAGCTTGGGACTTGACGCCATTAAAGTATGTACCTCTTGTGTTTATGAGAACTTCTAGTGGTTTACCGGGAAACATGCGAGTCAGTTGCTGGGATGTTGGCCATGGTAGCTTAACGGTTAACAGCAACCGGATGGGGTCCGGGAAATCCGTGATCAAATCCCGGCTATGACATTAAATTTTTCAGTCTGAGTCTACGTAACCAGACTTTTCGCTACACACGGATAGTTTGGAACAACAATTAATTTTTAAACTGTATTTATTCAGGGAAGTTAGACATCTTGGTGTCTGAGAGAGCAGAAATTCGTCAGCATTAACCTAGCTTAAGCACAACACGCGAAGTGGCAGCTGCAGCCGGAAGCTGTGAATGCACTAATATTTGCTGTCGCTTTCTCGCCGACGGGAAACGCGCTCCTCAAAGTCTGCCGACTGGTAAACATACTAAAATCCCTCTTAAAATACATTTAAAAATAACACCGCGCTTAAGGTGATGGACGACCGTACTAATGATCACTCAAAGTTTCCACATGAAGAAGTAATGGCCAGATTGTGTACAAAGATTGCCGAAATCCCAGGGGAACACACCATTCCTCTACGCGATGCTCCTATTACTTTCTCTACCACATTCTATCCGAAAATTCTATTTTACCGGAAACATGTGCTTTACTGCCATCTGAATAGAATAAAAAAAAAAACTTTTAGAAAAAGGTATGCGCTCGCGTGTGTTTGAGCGAACACCATAAATTAGAAACGAAATATGCCCATCTCTATGGTGCAAGGTCACTTTCAAGAATTTGAATCTCGGTTGAGGCAACTTTTTGATAAGTTTTTTTTTCGGGATTATATCTTATTCAGACAAGCCAAATTATCGGGTAACACTAAGCTCTACGGAACGTGGGCTCATTTGAACATCATTTCATTTATCGTACGATATGACTTACCAGGTTAAGAATGTTAAGCTTCAAGGGGAAAAATGAAGAAGGAGAGAGAATAAAAATGAACATAATAAATACAACACTTGTGGTATTAAGTATCTTGAAAAGATAGAAATATTTCAGAAATATTTCTGACTTTGGTAATAAAACTATACATAATGCGTATATTATAAGGCAGTAACCCATTTTTGGAGGGCGGAGAGCCCAGAAATCTGGAATCAGAATTGTTTGCTAAAATTGTGCATATTTTTAATAACATGTCTCAATTTTATGAATCACTGCATTTGTGAAACCTACATTTGAGGTTAAGATATTCCATTTTGGAGGTAGAGTGTCTAAGAGGTCACGAGTTAGGGGAGTCTTTTTCCTGAGTTTTCCTTTATCCGGGGAAGCCAACATCAGGTGACTCTAAGCTCTAGATACCACGGACCCATTTCCTCTAAGTCATTTCAAATCTGAAGTACACATACCCCAAAACTCTGTATCTTTCAGAGCCCAGGAATCACAACAATTTTTCGCCCATCAATGTCCTAATAGCTCGTTTCATTTCTCTGTGAAAACGTAAAGCTCATAAATTTTGATTCATGCAAAACGCCGTTGAATATTCCATCCTGGCGTATTCGGATTTGTTTATTATTTTATTTTGACAACGCTGTATCACTATGTCCGTTATTTATTCCACTTTTAAACATGTATCGACTTTTACGTAATATTCGATATACATATGCAATAAATTGCGATGTATGCATTTGGAAATTTCGAATATTTCAATTTTAAATTTAAAAGTATAGCGTGGGAAATATCCATTAACGCCCTGCAATTTTGTTGTCCATATGAATGTTGCAAAATAAAGAGATATTCAAAAGCAAATGTATACAGCGAGTGTACAAATTATTTTAGTTGTAACAGTTGTAGTCTCTTAGCTGCTGGACTCAGTGATACCAATTTAGAAACAGGTTTGGGCAAGAAGGCATATCCATGCACTTAACATAACGATGTTAGCGCTCTTTCAATGTACTATTCATTATCTTCTAATATGTGTCGTTCTTCGTTGTCTTCTTATTTCACTTTATACTAAATTATAGCAAATACCATATTCAACCCAAAATTTCACATATTTTAAGATATCCTGAATATATATGCATGCATACACACAGCTGTACCTATGTATGGAGATGTTTCAGCAATCCTTTACAGCTTACAAAATATTCTATATCATATACATACATTTGAAAAATGTGTAATATTATCTGACCCTAAAGCAGATATAATATCCATAACATCTGATAGAACACCCAAATATTGCAGAATGCCGTAAAATCATAAAACAGTTAATTTAAATAAAAGATTAAAGCTTCATCGGATACTAGCCAATGAAGCAGTCGACTTTATAGCCGAAAAAGGCAATAAAATTAGGTAAACTCATTTGAGCCATTAAGTTATCCTTCTATCAAAAGAATAATTATATGAACATATAGTCAAAAAATAAATAAAATAATATATTACAAACAACATGAAAACTACGCGAAAATTTATGTAACAGCACGACTGGAATCAATATACTACAAAGAAAATGCTCTGTAGCAACTTTTAGACTTGTAACAGGCCATGACTGTTGGTATAGTGAGATGTCCTTTCTGTACACTTAAAGAAGATATGGGTGTAAACCACCTACTCCACTGTCCAACATACCAACATAACATCAAAATACTGGAGTACAAGAAAATGCTCTGTAGCAACTTTTAGACTTTTAACAAACCATGAGTGTCTCAATAAACATTTATTCAGGATTGGTATAGTGAGATCTCCTTTCTGTACACTTAAAGAAGATAAGGATGTAAACCACCTACTCCGCTGTCCAACATACCAACATAACATCAAAATACTGGAGTACAAGAAAATGCTCTGTAGCAACTTTTAGACTTGTAACAGGCCATGACTGTCTCAATAAACATTTATTCAGGATTGGTATAGTGAGATCTCCTTTCTGTACACTTAAAGAAGATATGGATGTAAACCACCTACTCCACTGTCCAACATACCAACATAACATCAAAATACTGGAGTACAAGAAAATGCTCTGTAGCAACTTTTAGACTTGTAACAGGCCATGACTGTCTCAATAAACATTTATTCAGGATTGGTATAGTGAGATCACCTTTCTGTACACTTAAAGAAGATACGGATGTAAACCACCTACTACATTGTCAAACGTCCTCCAACATTTAGTCATATCGGACGATGAATGGAACGGGTGAAATGGTGCTCCAATGAGCCCAGGGTCCATAGAGCTTAGAGTTACCCGATATTCGTCTTTCAGGATAAGGGAAAACCCCGGAAAAACCTTATCCAGGTAACTCACCCTGACCGAGATTCGAACTCGGGACCTCTTGAACGTGAGGCAGACACGCTACCACCACGCTACCGAGGCGGGCTTCATTGCCAACTGCTTAACATTAGATATCCACCAATCAAACGTTTTGTTTTCTTCCTCCCTCTGTCACACACGTATTTCCAAAACTAGTTCCAATTTGACTAACTTTGAAAAACTACTTATTTGATTGACTATTAAAACTAAATGTAATGACTACGTACTGCATATTTTTGCCATTTTCTTATTAAGGCGCCTCTATGACTGGATCCAGTTAGTTGAGTGTTTAAGACGATCTGAGTCACAGAAATCCCCCAAAGAAGGGCAATGCTGGAGTACATTCTTATTGGGAATACCACAATATGCAATATATTCCTTACTCATGTTCTGATATTCCCATTTGGGGTTTGTCACGAGTAGATATGGTCTGAGACCTTCCCAAATTCCTCTCTTGATGTTAATTTGACAAATGATAATCATATACATGCAAAATAAAATGAACATATTGAATTTTCCGCGAGTAACCTCTTAAGTCATCTTCACTCTATAACTTTTGTATAGTTGGTACAACATAAAGCACAATCTCACTACTTAAACAACACATGTAGATTTCGTTAATGTGCACATCTTTTTGTAGCATTAATCATTTCCGAGCTACTCTGTTGATTTAAATTCTCAAATACATATACAGATAGTAAGTTCCTCTCCCTCAGTCATACAAAGAGGGTGAAATTTCAAAGTCATCACATAGCAAGCTGACCATCGGTTTCCTCTACTATGTCCTTCTTACAGCTACAGCGAAATGTGTAATGCAACTTTCTCAGTAACAACAATAAGAAGACAGAAAAATAATCTCTTGAAAGAGCGAGTAGAAGAAATGAGTTTATTTGATGTGCTATGAGGGAGGACGGAACAGGGATTTTCCTATACACACATATTATGTTTTGGTGGTGACGCAATTGCCTGACGACCTCGCCCCAAAATGCACGCCCGCGAACACACACATACACACACACGCCACTTTCACTTCAACATCCAGAAGATCACGATGTGGTAACCGATGTGGATCACCCGGTCAAGGACCACCGGAAGGGAAGTATTACCCATCTGACGTCACTTCCCTCCTCACTACATTACAACTTTCTCCTCCAGGACACAGCGAGAGTATTGCGCCTTTACCCTACCAAGTATTGAAGAGTTTTTCTTTATTTCTGACCTGCAAATGATTCCGAGTAACATCTGCTGCGTTGCTTATCACTTTCAGGAAGAAACAGTCTGCTGAGTAGGTCGTTCAAACCCTGCTTCTATAATATCAAATGTTATATCTACCACAACTCTTAATGACTTTCAAGTAAGGACTCTACTTAGGTTAGCGTGTCGTCTACAGAGTTCTCCAAAGTGATTTCAATCTTATCAGTTAATAATAATAATTTTAATTACACTATGGAAATATATTTTGGGTATATGTCTTCATTGCTCCAAACAAGAAAATAACAATGACACCTTATGCGCATTTATACACTACTTTGAATCAAATATATATATTCCAGATTACAATTATATATATATATATATATATATTAATAATTGTAATCTGGAAAATTCTGAAATCAATCGAAAGAAAGAGAGAGAGAGAGAGAGAGATAGAAAGAGAGAGAAAAAGAGCAAGAAAAAGAGAAAGCAAGAAAGAAATACAGAAAGGAAGGAAGAAAGAAAAGTAAATAAATAAAGGAATAAATAGAGGAGAGAAAGGAAGAGAGAAAGAAAGAAAGAAAAAGAGAGAAATAAATAAACAAATAAACAAGTAAATAAAGAAAGAAAGGAAGAAAGACAGACAGAAAGAAAGGAAGAAAGAAAGAGAAATAAATAAAGCAACAAAGAGAAAAAGAGAGAAAGACAGAAATAAAGAAAGAAAGAAAGAACGAACGCAAGAAAGAAAGAAAGAAAGAAAGAAAGAAAGAAAGAAAGAAAAAGAAAGAGAGAAAGAAAGTGAGAAAGAAAGAAAGAAAGAAAGAAAGAAAGAAAGAAAGAAAGAAAGAAAAGAGAGAAAGAGAGAAAGAAAGAAAGAAAGAAAGAAAGAAAGAAAAGAAAGAGAGAGAGAAAGAGAGAAAGAAAGTGAGAAAGAAAGAAAGAAAGAAAGAAAGAAAGAAAGAAAGAAAGAAAGAAAGAAAGAAAGAAAGAAAGAAAGAAAGAAAGAAAGAAAGAAAGAAAGAAAGAAAGAAAGAAAGAAAGAAAGAAAGAAAGAAAGAAAGAAAGAAAGAAAGAAAGAAAGAAAGAAAGAAAGAAAGAAAGAAAGAAAGAAAGAAAGAAAGAAAGAAAGAAAGAAAGAAAGAAAGAAAGAAAGAAAGAAAGAAAGAAAGAAAGAAAGAAAGAAAGAAAGAAAGAAAGAAAGAAAGAAAGAAAGAAAGAACGAACGAACGAAGGAAAGAAAGAAAGAAAAAAGGAATCTAAGAAAGACTTAAGACTTAAATATCAAGTTTGGTATTTCACCAACTTTACAGTTTACTTTTTACGAAGGCTAACGCTGAGCACTTGTACCACCACACATTCTCTGTACAGCTAGAACAATTAATGTTACATAAAATTGTCAAAAGTGACATTTTTTGTGCAATATTAGTAATTTTTGAATGTTATATTTATTATTGTAGACATAATGCTTATATTTTAAATATACTTTTTCAAACCAGTACTGCTGGTCCATTTTTTGTTCTACATTCTACATGACTGCACAGAAAAAAGTCGCACTTTTTTTTTTTTTTTTTTTTTTTTTTTTTTTTGGTAATTTCCGTCCTCCAACGTCAAGTGATATCGGACGCTGAATGAATTGGGTGAAATGATTCTCAAATGAGGCCGGGGTCCATAGAGCTTAGAGTTACCCGACATTCGTCTTTCAGGATAAGGGAAAACCTCGGAAAAATGCTTATCCAGGTAACTCACCCCGATCGAGATTCGAACTCGGGACCTCTTGAACGTGAGGTAGACACGCTACCATCTACGCTACCAAGACGAGCTCGTAAGTTTTATTACGTACTCCTATTACAATGTCAAATACTTTTAGGGGAAGTTTTGGTCCTAATTGAGTAGATATTACTGTTTAGTTTGGCAGCTCGTGTGTGTGCTCGAGTCATATTGTTTCTTTCATTATATATAATGTGTGTGCGTGCGTGCGTGTGTGTGTGTGTGTGCGTGTGCGTGTGTGTATGTATGTTTGAGGATCTAATTTGTTTTAATAAGACGCTTATTTTTCAAAATGTTGTTTCTTAAATTAAATAGTTTAAGAAGCTATGCTGCTATCAACATGCTACCGTGTTTCTGAAGTCTAGCCAAGTGCTGTTTGTAGTAGATTTACAATTTATTCATTCCATTTAGAGTTCGATATTCCTTACACATATTCTTCTGTAGTATGAACGAATGTTTATCGACTACGTTTGGCTAGATTTACACATATTACAATTTTCCTTTAATTGGAGTACTTTAAGTTTATCTCTCTTTGATTTCTATTTTATTTCTCCTTTTTATTCACCTTGTCGCCTTATCTCTGCCGCTTCGTTCTTATAACTCAGTTTTCGTTTCGTAACCTTCACTAACTCGATTTCATTATAACTTCACTTCTAATTCGTTCTTTCCACTTTGTCTCTCTTACATCAGTTTTTCTCTTTTACCAGAATCCGTTGAATAAATGTATTACCTAATATTATACTGTCATTTCTACTCATTCGTTAACTTTTGTTTAAGTTTCTTCAGTACTTTTTAGTGTATGTGGAGTTACCCTTACTCCTTTACCGTCTTTCTTTCCCACTTTCTTCCCGCTAAACGTTATTCACTTATTACAATGCTCATAGCTGTATTCGCTTGAGAGTTTGATGACATCATCTCTGCTCTATTTGGGGCCTATGTACCAGAAATGTGCTGCGAAGTAGAACCGCAACGCCTAAAACGTGCCGCAAGTAGCTGTTGGACATCCCTCGTCAGTTCTATCCCGCGTCTAGGGGACGGCGCTCCTTACGTATACCTAGATGTAGAAGACCTCTGCCCGCAGGGGTAAACAAACCCTGCCGCACAATCCTCGGATATGTTCCTGCGTATTGTGGACTCATTTGCGGCTACTTCCAGCTACACTCCGCACCAGACCTCACATAGAGCAGAAATGATGTCATCAAACTCCCAAGCGAATACAGCTATGAGCATAGTGATAGTTCCCTTGTTAGGTTGCTTCTATAATAATTATAATCTAACGTCACATCCCTCTTCTGTTCGTCATTCACCTTTATCATCCCCGCCCGCCTCGGTAGCGTGGTGGTAGAATGTCTGCCTCACGTTCAAGAGGTCCCGAGTTCGAATCTCCGTCAGGGTGAGTTACCTGGATAAGGTTATTTCCGGGGTTTTCCCTTATCCTGAAAGACGAATGTCGGGTAACTCTAAGCTCAATGGACCCTGGGGTCATTTGAGCATCATTTCATCCATTCCATTCATCGTCCGATATGACTTAACTTTGTAGGACGTAAATTACAAAAAAAAAAAAAAAAAAAAAAAAAAAAAGCATCCCTCATAATCTGTACTTCTTATTTTTCTATTTGTTCCCCTCATCTCTATGACTAGGCTTGGAAGGGTAGTTATCACCTCCACGTACACACTGCAGGAGAAAGCAGGGTGGTGGGACCAAGATCCAACACCAGGACGAAAGGTGAGGTGAAATGGGGATGTAACGATCCTGCAGGAAGGTCGGCCACCACCTCCCACCGTCTCCGCCATCCTCTGTAATGCTGAAGTAAGCAGCGTACGCTTTGGCCAACATCCAACATTTGGTTTAGAAATATTTAAAGATTCGTATAGCATTTCGGCAGTCGACCTTCAGAACTTTGCAATCAGATTCGCCATCATGTTGCCGACTGAACAACCTTGTGATCCGACTGTTAAATATTCAGGTAGTCAGTCACTAGAAAGTAAAAGTTACACAATGAACTTCTCTTATGTAACACGATAGGAAGCATTCACTACTTATATCTGTTGGAAAATGATTACATCTCATGTTTCCATTCACAGGACTTCTTCTATCCCTTCTTCACGAGGAGGAAAAAGTAATATCCATTTTGCAGTTAAAAATTATAAATGATTTGACAATTGAAACGAATACATAATAAAGCATATT
Organism: Mantis religiosa; assembly: GCA_030765055.1. Lineage (NCBI taxonomy): Eukaryota > Metazoa > Arthropoda > Insecta > Mantodea > Mantidae > Mantis > Mantis religiosa. The sequence goes on along the minus strand of CM060953.1, from coordinate 13,717,863 downwards.
TCAGAAATAGTTAATGTCACAAAACAATTGAATAACAGGAGTGATTCAGCGATATCTACACTTCTGTGTAGTACGTATATTTTTGTCCATCTCCTATACTTCAAAAATTATACAAAATTCATCTTGAATGATGAGAACTTAACATTTTACATTTTATATGTCATATAAATATCTTAGCATTTGTAAAAACAGTTACATATTTACAGATATTTCCGTTTAGGCACAAGGAGAGTAAGGTAATACACTACCCTTAAGCGATGGGAAAGAATTAGTAAGGAATATTGGAACTGACACATTACTATACTTTCAGACAGTCAAGCTGCCTTGAAGGCTAAATCTTAACTTGTGCTCGAATGTCAGGAAGCCCTAATAGAACTGGATGAACACAACTCGGTCAAACTGATTGGGGTGCCGTGACATTGGGGAATCGATGGCAAAGAGAGGGCAGAAAACTTGGTCAAGTAGGGGCCCATCAGGCCTTTTGTGGGTCGTGAACCCTGCCTAGGGTTGATCTATGGCTATGTCACAATCCAGAAATGGACTGACAGGATACACAATGCATACTGGTTGTCTATAACAGGGCATAAGTGTTCAAAGATGATTATGAAGAATATCATCAAAAGCAGAACCATGCCCAAAAGAGACAGAACCACACTCTACTGGATAGTAGGACTAAAAGCTGGACACTTCCAGCTGCAGGGACATCTCTATAAGATTGGACAAGTTGGTCCAACCTGTACAAGATGCCACAAAACACATGAATTATCGTTTTATCTGATAATTGACTGCGAATTACAGACAGCACTCAGGGTTAAACATTTTAACCACTGGTTCATGTCTGAAATGGTCTCTCCTAAGAAGCTGACTTCTTTTAACAAGGATTTTGATATTATTGGGAACTAGATGAGGGGAAGCACAATAGTTGAGAAATGGTACTCCATGACCCTCCCCATTCATTAAACGTACACCTCAACCCTTACGCGATATACAAATTTTTAAAAATGGTTCCATTGGTGACGGCTTTAACATTCCATTCTCTTTACTTTATCAGAGGGTAAAAAGAGAAAACGAATATATGCTTTCTAGTGGAAGAAGCATAAAGTGGTTCATAATTCCAACCAATAGTAAAAATATTGCAGAAATAGTTAATGAAACAAAACATTGGTATAAATCGTGTGATTTAACTAGTGCCAAGTGACGTAAGTTTTGTCGATCTCATACTGTTTACATGTTATAATTTACACAATAGAGAGGCTATTCCCAGAAAGTTTAAGATATGTATTTCGTTTATCATATTTTAAACAGTAGGCATTCTTGAGAATATGAAAAATATGGGAACATATTCCAGGTAAACGATAGTAAAGGATGGAAAATCATGTCAGTGAAGTCAATGTCATAACCATCACCATTCAGAAAGTGAAATATTCATCAGATTATCGTGTGGAGAACAATTTAACAGTTGCAGTTAGCCAATAAGAAATCACAAGTCTGTAGAATGGAGAATCTTTTAACAGATGGCCAAGTGTGTGCTCATATCGGAAAATATTTGAACCAACGCAACTGTTTAGTTGAGCCTATCGCACATACACGGCGAGACGTTGTATGTACTGTTCGCCAAAGCAAAGAAAGTCCCTGACGGGAATGTGCCACCCTTACACAGCGGGACAAGGACAGCGAATGTGTGTGACAGAAACGCATGCCACAGAAGGAGTAGAACCGTTAAAAAAACATACGCGCCATTCACTCAGTACATTAAAACCGAGAAGATTTATCCACAAAAGTAGAAGGCATCCAAATGTTTTTGAATTGTCTGTAACTGAACTGATCTTACTGTCATAAACATGTCAGGGCAGGGTGTTGGAACTTTCTCCAAACCCCGGGGACTTTCTTTGTCGTGCCAAACGTTATACTGTTTAAATCCAATACAGCAACGTCTCATACATCGAACAGGCGTGAAAAAGCATATATAACGCATTGAATATCGTGACAAGGAATCAAAATCCTTTTGTGTCAAGCGGCTACAAAGGTAATTTAATTGGTTAGCCTTTCATATCAGATAGTCAGCTCTATTTGTGTGCCGTACGCCATTTACTAACATTTCGCTCTTCTAGTAAACAAGATGACAAGCGAATACAGCACTGTGCAATGAAGGTAAATATGCCTCAACACTCTGCCATGTAGTACTTCATTAGAATTATTTCCAAAACGCATTAGATTATTCGCACACCCTGACTGAAGTTGCTCGTACTAAACTTAGGACTTGAACCTTTACTTTCATTATTATTTCGTTTACCACGTACGAGACTAGTGGTCGGTTTCATCACCGTAGACCATCGAATCTGGCCTTTGCTTTTTCGAGGTATTCCCTGGCGGGTAGGCGAAGATATCACGATTTCCTTTCCGGTTCCTTCTCATGCTTTCACTGCGCTCCTTGGTGTAACGTTGTCCGACAAATGACGCGCCCGCTTGCTCAAAGCAAAGATTATTACAAAACACTAGAGAACGAACATCACCCTCTCTAAACAATCTGAATTAGGCAAACTTCCGCAAGTCTCTGTGAGCTGCAGCCTTCTGTGAGTTCCTTTACTTCATCCCTTCCTTCACAATTGATTCATATAGACCTAAGTGCGCTGTATGCCCCACAACCGGGGAATGAACCGCTAAACACAGATTATGAGAACTACTTAAAATTGCTTCCCAAAGTTACTGAGGAACGACATAAACCAATTCGTATGTCCTTTAGCTAGTTGTGGTATTCTCCTCCTCTTCAATTGGGGTCAAACACGAAAGTAGGTCACGCCATCGCGACTTTCGCTTTGCGACAAAGCCAAGGACGCCCGGCTGGCTCTATCCATATGTTGCGGTTATAGTGAAATCCGGAAACGGAACCACAAATCTTCGTTACGTAATCTCATATTTGACGTATCATAACGATGAATCCAAAAATTACCCCAACCTCAAACCGCTCACGGGGAAGTTAGTTATTTAGGTGATTCCCAGAACAATGAGTGAGAGTGCACAAAGAAACAGCGCATTTCTGAGAACAGACCATAAATATCGTGTTCTTTGTTCATCCACTTTTACTCCTAGCCAGTGAGGTTCAATTTGCTATTATCTGAGATACGGTTTAACATATGAGACTAAATGCATGGTTTCTAAATTTACTGTGGCTCTGCCTTGTTCCAATAAGTTTATTTACAAAGGATATGTTCGTAACTTCATGACCTTTACAATAAAACAAATCAGTACTTATATCTTTTTAAAATTACCAACCCTAGTAACCGAGCTGACAGGCAACATGTGCCCCAAATGTTAACTAAGTTTTGAACATCACTTTCTTCATTGGGGCTACAGCTGCATGTGAAAAATCAGTTAAATATTTACCTGTCTAACCTCAGCATTTTCTAAAGATGTAACGCTAGGACTCTCCAGAAAATACCCTCACTCCAAACTACCCTTTACAAGGACAATTTTTGTTATTTAAGATTTCTCAAAAAGTCTACAATGATATTGTTTAATAAAATTCGCTGGCAAAAAAAAAAAAAAAAAAAAAAAAAAAAAAAAAAAAAAAAGAATATCCTGACTTTTCTGGAAGTAACCGTTAACTTCCCTCTATTCTGAAAGAGTTTGTTAAACTTTCAGGATAAGAGAAAACCTCCAACGTTAAGTCATATCGGACGATGAAAGAAATGATGTTCAAATGAGTACAGGGTACATAGAGCTTAGAGTTACCAGACATTCATCTTTCATGATAAGGAAAAACTTCCAACGTTAAGTCATATCGGACGATGAATGAAATGATGTTCAAATGAGTACAGGGTACATAGAGCTTAGAGTTACCAGACATTCATCTTTCAGGATAAGAGAAAACCTCCAACGTTAAGTCATATCGGACGATGAATGAAATGATGTTCAAATGAGTACAGGGTACACAGAGCTTAGAGTTATCAGATATTCATCTTTCAGGATAAGAGAAAACCTCCAACGTTAAGTCATATCGGACGATGAATGAAATGATGTTCAAATGAGTACAGGGTACATAGAGCTTAGAGTTACCAGACATTCATCTTTCAGGATAAGAGAAAACCTCCAACGTTAAGTGATACCGGACGATGAATGAAATGATGTTCAAATGAGTACAGGGTACATAGAGCTTAGAGTTACCAGACATTCATCTTTCAGGATAAGAGAAAACCTCCAACGTTAAGTCATATCGGACGATGAATGAAATGATGTTCAAATGAGTACAGGGTACATAGAGCTTAGAGTTACCAGACATTCATCTTTCAGGATAAGAGAAAACCTCCAACGTTAAGTCATATCGGACGATGAATGAAATGATGTTCAAATAAGTACAGGGTACATAGAGCTTAGAGTTACCAGACATTCATCTTTCAGGATAAGAGAAAACCTCCAACGTTAAGTCATATCGGACGATGAATGAAATGATGTTCAAATGAGTACAGGGTACATAGAGCTTAGAGTTACCAGACATTCATCTTTCAGGATAAGCGAAAACCGTGAAATAATCGTTATCCAGATAACTGACCCTCATCGAGGCTCAAACTCGGGACTTCTTGAACGTAGGCTGATACGCTACCATCTACGAGACAGAGGTGGTCGCTTATAATGTCTAAAGCCAGTAGCACAATAGTTCTTTGCATTTGACGTTTGCGAGTTCGGCTTTCACCAAGGAAGACAGAATTTCCCCTTGTCAGTCAGATTTCCTGGATAAGTAAACCAACTTCGGGGCTACATTACGACAGACGATAGCTTTACTTTAATTCGGACGTTTGCTAGCATTGCTGTATAAACAAATTAAAACAACAGATCTGCTATACTCAGAAGTGGGAGACAAGCGACAACTCTATTTGCGGGCCTATGACAGACATCTAGAAAAAGGCAGGAAGTTGTTAGCTAAGCTGAGCATAATAACCACATTTATTACTAGATCAGCAGGCTTCTCAAGGACAACGGAAAGGCCAGCACCCGGGAAAATCCAAAGAAAATGTAAATTGCCGAAATAAAGCACACACAACCTGTTGCTAAGGTTCGCTCCCACAACATTATCCTCATTGCGTAACCAGGCAGGTTTGAGCTGTCATATCCCAGCATACTGCTATTTCTAGATTAGGAAGGTTCGTAGTCAAGGAAGAACATATTTTCATTCTCTTCTGTTGAGTCATGCAATCAGGGAGTGGGAACACATTTGCATATAATGTTTAGCGATTCTTTTCCAGCCAATACTGATGTTGTACTCTGAAGTGTCCTGTTTTAGATTAGTGTTGACTAAACGCATTGCAGGAATCGCACTATCCTGTACAGAAAGTAGTGCGACTTGAGGGGAAAATTTATTATTATCCATCGATCAGCAAATATGCTTTACAGATGGAGGGGAAAAATAAACATCATTACTTCGCTGTGCAGTAGAACTAGAAGTTAATGAAGCAGGAAAATTAATCCTGAATTTAACACGTCTACTTTACAGGTTCAAGGTCCACAGTGAACTCGCTGTTAGAAGTACGGGCATACTAAGGATTATCGTCAACTTGCACTACGATGTGTACACGACATATACCAGGAACCAAGTGTGTGAACGGCAACGAGGAAAATCCAGTCAACTACAGGGGATGCCAACGCTATCTACAAACAAAGGAAAGGATATCTAAAAGCTATCCGACAGGACGAGGACTTCAAATGACAACAGCTCCTGGTCTTAGCTTCTTTCCTCATCTGAAGCAACCAGCACTTTCAGATTAGAGTCAACAATCAGCATCTACAAGGTTACATCAATACACCTAATAGTCAAGGACAAAAACAGCTTACCTCAGATCTCACAACATATTCTCTACTCACTAATATTTTACAAACATTTATCTCTACTAACCTCACATCTACCAACAATTCAAGGATTTCTAACCTCACTTCTAGCATCAGCTTTACGTAAAACGACCTCTATTCGTCAACTAATAGTTATTAAGTATTAATCAGGTTAATAGTACATATTATATACACACAATTTAATTTGACAAATAAATCTTATGGATCAACCTCAGCCTTTATTGTATTAATATTACCTTTTAATTTTTACCAATCACCTATTGGTGGATTAATAAATAAATACAAGATGTCTATTGTTTCAACTTTAAGGGTGCATGATACAAAATAATATTTGACACAAACTATGAAAGATATCACACCGTTCAATTAAAGGTGTCTTAAGTTTCATTTCATTATCCTATTTCAATAAACTATTGTAGATTTAATAAATATATTAAGACATTGATATTCAACTTTCTACACATTCATGTTTAACATATTCAGGAAGATGTGATACGTCAAAAGTAACCAATGATAAGTAGGGTCCGGAAGTTTAGCATAAAAGAACAATAGGTTTGTAGTGACAAGGGTCCTGCGCCGTGGCGTAGTGGGCTAGGTATCATGCTTTGGTTCCCTGCCGCGAAACGCTGCCCGGGTTCGATGCCAACCTTGACGGCCGCGGATTTTATATCCGGGGTATAGGACCGGTGCCCACTCAGCATCGTGAGGCAATTGAGAAGCTCACGATAAGTAAGCGCCCTGGTCACGAAAGCCAATTTTCTGGCTGGGGGATGCCGAGATGCCGAGATGCTGACCACATCTCCCTGTATCAGTTGGATGATCGTATGTGGACGTGAGGCCGGCAGTCGGTTGGCAGGCCTTGGCCCTCTGTGGGCTGTCGCGCCATGGGTTTAGTAGTGACGAGGTTATACGCTAAACAGAGTGCTTCGTACAGCTACAAATGCTCCATGGTTCGTCAGAAACCAACTTCATCACGAGTTTGGTCTTCCACCCACTCATCAGTACATCCGCCGGCTGGCACGAGCTTTCTTTTGCTATCTCCGGGAGGTCGCTGGAGCTGTTACCTACAATCTCGGCGCTAGCACTCGGCAACCAACTCGCCTCAAGCGCAGACTGCCACAAGATCTAAGTGACGTCTCCAGTACATCCGCCGGCTGGCACGAGCTTTCTTTTACTATCCCAAGGAGGTCCCTGGAGCTGTTACCTACAATCTCGGCGCTAGCACTCGCCAACCAACTCGCCTCAAGCGCAGACTGCCACAAGATCTAAGTGACATCTCCAGTACATCCGCCGGCTGGCACGAGCTTTCTTTTGCTATCTCCGGGAGGTCCCTGGAGCTGTTACCTACAATCTCGGCGCTAGCACTCGCCAACCAACTCGCCTCAAGCGCAGACTGCCACAAGATCTAAGTGACGTCTCCAGTACATCCGCCGGCTGGCACGAGCTTTCTTTTACTATCTCCGGGAGGTCCCTGGAGCTGTTACCTACAATCTCGGCGCTAGCACTCGCCAACCAACTCGCCTCAAGCGCAGACTGCCACAAGATCTAAGTGACGTCTCCAGTACATCCGCCGTCTGGCACGAGCTTTCTTTTGCTATCTCCGGGAGGTCCCTGGAGCTGTTAGCTACAATCTCGGCGCTAGCACTCGCCAACCAACTCGCCTCAAGCGCAGACTGCCACAAGATCTAAGTGACATCTCCAGTACATCCGCCGGCTGGCACGAGCTTTCTTTTACTATCTCCGGGAGGTCCCTGGAGCTGTTACCTACAATCTCGGCGCTAGCACTCGCCAACCAACTCGCCTCAAGCGCAGACTGCCACAAGATCTAAGTGACATCTCCAGTACATCCGCCGGCTGGCACGAGCTTTCTTTTACTATCTCCGGGAGGTCCCTGGAGCTGTTACCTACAATCTCGGCGCTAGCACTCGCCAACCAACTCGCCTCAAGCGCAGACTGCCACAAGATCTAAGTGACATCTCCAGTACATCCGCCGGCTGGCACGAGCTTTCTTTTACTATCTCCGGGAGGTCCCTGGAGCTGTTACCTACAATCTCGGCGCTAGCACTCGCCAACCAACTCGCCTCAAGCGCAGACTGCCACAAGATCTAAGTGACGTCTCCAGTACATCCGCCGGCTGGCACGAGCTTTCTTTTACTATCTCCGGGAGGTCCCTGGAGCTGTTACCTACAATCTCGGCGCTAGCACTCGCCAACCAACTCGCCTCAAGCGCAGACTGCCACAAGATCTAAGTGACGTCTCCAGTACATACGCCGGCTGGCACGAGCTTTCTTTTGCTATCTCCGGGAGGTCCCTGGAGCTGTTACCTACAATCTCGGCGCTAGCACTCGCCAACCAACTCGCCTCAAGCGCAGACTGCCACAAGATCTAAGTGACGTCTCCAGTACATCCGCCGGATGGCACGAGCTTTCTTTTGCTATCTCCGGGAGGTCCCTGGAGCTGTTACCTACAATCTCGGCGCTAGCACTCGCCAACCAACTCGCCTCAAGCACAGACTGCCACAAGATCTAAGTGACGTCTCCAGTATATCCGCCGGCTGGCACGAGCTTTCTTTTACCATCTGCAGGAGGTCCCTGGAGCTGTTACCTACAATCTCGGCGCTCACACTCGCCAACCCACTCGCCTCAAGCGCAAGACTGCCACAAGATCTCCCCCTGAGTGACGTCTCCAGTACATCCGAAGGCTGGCACGACCTTTCTTTTACCATCTGCAGGAGGTCCCTGGAGCTGTTACGTACAATCTCGGCGCTCACACTCGCCAACCAACTCGCCTCAAGCGCAAGACTGCCACAAGATCTTCTCCTGAGTGACCTCTCCAGTACAGGCGACCCAGACGAGTGATAATTATCAAACTTAAAGTCCCCAATTCGTGTTATAGTGATTCTGCCATAGTTAGCTAGCGGAGTCGTTCACGGCTACCTCAATTGTTATGTGTACTGTTACTAAGTTTATCAATAACAAACATTTGTAAAGCATAGTTGCTGATCGATCGATAATAAAATAAAAAAAGGGTGATACGCTACCTCCATCTCGTAAACATAGCAGAGGGGGTTGGGCCATGCATCGCGTACGTACTCATACAACCAAAGTCACTAGCAACGGTAATCTAGCAAACGCAGTCACATGGCGGACACAGTGACATAGATTACATTGCACATTTATTCATAAATTATACAAAACAAACTTATCTTTTCCAGATATATGAATATAAACAAAAGAATCATTAACATTTACAATGTGCACAGTAAATGAAAACTAATTCGTTGTAACAATACTACATTATGTCAGTTACATGCGCTACAGTCCGTTTCGTCTATGGACACCCATATTCGGCTGTCAGCTGAAGTCGTCTGCGTAGCACAGCTTTAGGTATTCCTTGAGTGTTGCGGACTCGGCTAGCAATATTCTTCTAAAAACTGAAGTAACTATTTTCTTTTAGTTAATTGGTGGGGATTAATCTTTCTTCACACTAGCCGTACATAGCCGTTTTTGATACAGTCAACATGAAAATTCAATGCTATGGCCGGGATTTGAACCACCGATCTCCTGGTTTCCGTCCAGTCGCTCTAACCCATTGAGCTACCATGGCCAACGATAGTAAGTCGCCAAAAAAGGCGTATCTCGGATGCAAGAGCCCCTAGTGGTTTACATTCCATTGAATTTTTCATATTGACTCTATCTATCAAAAACTATTTTCTACTTTCCAAAAGGAGATGTTTGCTCTCACCATCATGTTGCACGTATCATGACAAAAACTACTGTATCTGTCTGCAATAACGTTAAACGCTGAAGGCACACTTTCTTCCCTCTCCCTCCCTCCCTCCCTCCTTCTCTCTCTCTCTCTCTCTCTCTCTCTCTCTCTCTCTCTCTCTCTCTGTTTACCAACGGCTTCATTTATATGTATAAGAAAATGAATAATATTTCAATAGCTAGAGCTTCTAGTAGTAAGATCCGAAAAAAGTTTAACTCTACATCCTCAAACAGCAAAAAACTCAAAATGAACTTAAACAATTGAATACTAATACAGCATGATGTACTGTTCTGTATACCGGTAGATAAAGAGTACGTGATGTCTGTGGTTCCAATCATGTAGACATTGAACTTGTCATGGCTCGGTGGACATGACCTGTACCTTGGCGAAGGGCACACAAAAAGCAAGACCAATCAATTAGGAAGTGCCTTGATGTGAAATTGTAGCATGATGCAACATCGACCTCTTACAAGAAAACCTATTATATCGCGCTTCGCTCAACTTTCCATTTTCTATTCAACATTGCTATTGAGAGATTTCACAGGTTGGTTAATTACCAAAATTTATCCTCATATCCAAACAACTATTTACACGGAACATAATTTTGATTTTCCCAAAAATGGCTGTAAACTACTTTTATTCAAATACCTCCATTTAACACGTCTTCAAGTCACAAGTAAATCCTGAAATTTCTGAAAACATTCTCTATAGCTCTCTTCATTCGGAACCAATTTTATATAGTTTGGTGCACCTTATAAAAATGAAAAAAATGCCGACATTGTTAAGGCACACAATTTATGTTGAATGACTTTTCGTCGCGCTAGCCATTTTCGAAATATTCTCTGTTAATTGGTTGGACTTAAGCTTTCTGAAGTAGTAAGTCGCTATTAGCCTTTTCTTGAAGACATGTACGGAATTATGCCAGATGGATTTAGCAGATCTCAAAACGTGCACTCAACGTTGTCACATCGGACGGTGAATGTTCAAATGAGTACAGGGTACATAGAGCTTACAATTACCAGACATTCATCTTTCAGGATAAGTGAAAATCTCCAACGTTAAGTCATATCGGACGATGAATGAAATGATGTTGAAATGAGTACAGGGTACATAGAGCTTAGAGTTACCAGACATTCATCTTTCAGGATAAGAGAAAACCTCCAACGTTGTCATATCGGACGATGAATGAAATGATGTTCAAATAAGTACAGGGTACATAGAGCTTGGAGCTACCAGACATTCATATTTCAGGATAAGAGAAAACCTCCAACGTTAAGTCATATCGGACGATGAATGAAATGATGTTCAAATAAGTACAGGGTACATAGAGCTTAGAGTTACCAGACATTAATCTTTCAGGATAAGAGAAAACCTCCAACGTTAAGTCATATCTGACGATGAATGAAATGATGTTCAAATGAGTACAGGGTACATAGAGCTTAGAGTCAGCAGACATTCATCTTTCAGGATAAGAGAAACCCCCTAGAGAAAACTTATCCAGATAACTTCTCCTGATCGAGATTCGAACTCGGGACCTGTTGAACGTGAAGCAGACACGCTACTGAGGCGGGAAGTTCTGGGTGTAACACAATACTTCTCTAGTTACTAAAGTATTGAGTGTGAAATCTCCGTAGAGAATGTTGCCATCAATACAGATAGAGCAAACAATGGTCGAGGAAAAGGAAATGAGTTGGGAAGGGTGGGGGGAGGAGATTCGCGAATCGAGGTACAAAAAACAAGCGCGAGCGACTGGCCGTCGAACTCGCGTTGCTTGGCAACTCTCCCAAGGCTAACCAGGCCTTAGTGCTGCAGCGAGCGACGTTATGCCCGCCCGGGTAAATATAGCGGCCGGCCGCAACTGACGTCAGAGCATTGCCAACATTGTCGCCAAACAACTAACTAGACTTAGCCACCGGAAGTCCTCATCTTTTGGCTGAATACAAATAATAACAAATCAAGGAGCTCGACAACGATGTACACTTCAGTTTATTATTTGACCACAGGGTATCAACAGGGGTCAAATATAGGGGTAGTATAGGTCAAGTATAGGGGTAGTTTTTCACAGTCGTAAGGCAACTTTTAATTTTCGTTGGTTTTATAGTGTAAGGGAACAAAATTTAATAAGAAAAATAAGGTATATGGATTGAAGGCAAGGATAGTTTAGAATTGTTTTTCCATTTCTAGAATTCAAATATACCTGATTGTGTAAAACACACAGAAAGAACACTATTTGCTATAAAAAAACAGTAAAATAGGAGGAAATATGGTAATATGAATAATTCACAACTCCGTCATAAAATAACATGCCTATCTAGCTTATGTGGTAGCGTGTCTGCCTCGCGTTCAAAAGGTCCCGAGCTCGAATCTCGGGAAGGGTGATTTATCTCGATAAGGCTTTTTCAGGGGTTTTCCCTTATCCTGAAATATGAATGTCTCGTAACTCTAAGCTCTATGTACCCTGTACTCATTTGAACATCATTTCATTCATCGTCCGATATGACTTAACGTTGGAGGTTTTCTCTTATCCTGAAAGATAAATGTCTGATAACTCTAAGCTCTATGTACCCTGTACTCATTTGAACATCATTTCATTCATCGTCCGATATGACTTAACGTTGGAGGTTTTCTCTTTTCCTGAAAGATGAATGTCTGGTAACTCTAAGCTCTATGTACCCTGTACTTATTTGAACATCATTTCATTCATCGTCCGATATGACTTAACGTTGGAGGTTTTCTCTTATCCTGAAAGATGAATGTCTGGTAACTCTAAGCTCTATGTACCCTGTACTCATTTGAACATCATTTCATTCATCGTCCGATATGACTTAACGTTGGAGGTTTTCTCTTATCCTGAAAGATGAATGTCTGGTAACTCTAAGCTCTATGTACCCTGTACTTATTTGAACATCATTTCATTCATCGTCCGATATGACTTAACGTTGGAGGTTTTCTCTTATCCTGAAAGATGAATGTCTGGTAACTCTAAGCTCTATGTACCCTGTACTCATTTGAACATCATTTCATTCATCGTCCGATATGACTTAACGTTGGAGGTTTTCTCTTATCCTGAAAGATGAATGTCTGGTAGCTCTAAGCTCTATGTACCCTGTACTTATTTGAACATCATTTCATTCATCGTCCGATATGACTTAACGTTGGAGGTTTTCTCTTATCCTGAAAGATGAATGTCTGGTAACTCTAAGCTCTATGTACCCTGTACTTAATTGAACATCATTTCATTCATCGTCCGATATGACTTAACGTTGGAGGTTTTCTCTTATCCTGAAAGATGAATGTCTGGTAACTCTAAGCTGTATGTACCCTGTACTTAATTGAACATCATTTCATTCATCGTCCGATATGACTTAACGTTGGAGGTTTTCTCTTATCCTGAAAGATGAATGTCTGGTAACTCTAAGCTCTATGTACCCTGTACTTAATTGAACATCATTTCATTCATCGTCCGATATGACTTAACGTTGGAGGTTTTCTCTTATCCTGAAAGATGAATGTCTGGTAACTCTAAGCTCTATGTACCCTGTACTTAATTGAACATCATTTCATTCATCGTCCGATATGACTTAAGGTTGGAGGTTTTCTCTTATCCTGAAAGATGAATGGTAACTCTAAGCTCTATGTACCCTGTACTTAATTGAACATCATTTCATTCATCGTCCGATATGTCTTAACGTTGGAGGTTTTCTCTTATCCTGAAAGATGAATGTCTGGTAACTCTAAGCTGTATGTACCCTGTACTTAATTGAACATCATTTCATTCATCGTCCGATATGACTTAACGTTGGAGGTTTTCTCTTATCCTGAAAGATGAATGTCTGGTAACTCTAAGCTCTATGTACCCTGTACTTAATTGAACATCATTTCATTCATCGTCCGATATGACTTAACGTTGGAGGTTTTCTCTTATCCTGAAAGATGAATGTCTGGTAACTCTAAGCTCTATGTACCCTGTACTTAATTGAACATCATTTCATTCATCGTCCGATATGACTTAACGTTGGAGGTTTTCTCTTATCCTGAAAGATGAATGTCTGGTAACTCTAAGCTGTATGTACCCTGTACTCATTTGAACATCATTTCATTCATCGTCCGATATGACTTAACGTTGGAGGTTTTCTCTTATCCTGAAAGATAAATGTCTGGTAACTCTAAGCTCTATGTACCCTGTACTCATTTGAACATCATTTCATTTATCGTCCGATATGACTTAACGTTGGAGGTTTTCTCTTATCCTGAAAGATGAATGTCTGATAACTCTAAGCTCTATGTACCCTGTACTTATTTAAACATCATTTCATTCATTGTCTGATATGACTTAACGTTGGAGGTTTTATCTTATCCTGAAAGATGAATGTCTGGTAACTCTAAGCTCTATGTACCCTGTACTCATTTGAACATCATTTCATTTATCGTCCGTTATGACTTAACGTTGGAGGTTTTCTCTTATCCTGAAAGATGAATGTCTGGTAACTCTAAGCTCTATGTACACTGTACTCATTTGAACATCATTTCATTCATCGTCAGATATGACTTACCGTTGGAGGTTTTCTCTTATCCTGAAAGGAGAATGTCTGGTAACTCTAAGCTCTATGTACCCTGTACTTATTTGAACATCATTTCATTCATCGTCAGATATGACTTAACGTTGGAGGTTGTCTCTTATCCTGAAAGAAGAATGTCTGGTAACTCTAAGCTCTATGTACCCTGTACTTATTTGAACATCATTTCATTCATCGTCAGATATGACTTAACGTTGGATGTTTTCTCTTATCCTGAAAGAAGAATGTCTGGTAACTCTAAGCTCTATGTACCCTGTACTTATTCGTACATCATTTCATTCATCGTCCGATATGACTTAACGTTGGAGGTTTTCTCTTATCCTGAAAGATGAATGTCTGGTAACTCTAAGCTCTATGTACCCTGTACTTATTTGTACATCATTTCATTCATCGTCCGATATGACTTAACGTTGGAGGTATTCTCTTATCCTGAAAGATGAATGTCTGGTAACTCTAAGCTCTATGTACCCTGTACTCATTTGAACATCATTTCATTCATCGTCAGATATGACTTAACGTTGGAGGTTTTCTCTTATCCTGAAAGAAGAATGTCTGGTAACTCTAAGCTCTATGTACCCTGTACTTATTTGAACATCATTTCATTCATCGTCCGATATGACTTAACGTTGGAGGTTTTCTCTTATCCTGAAAGAAGAATGTCTGGTAATTTTAAGCTCTATGGACCCTAGACTCATTTGAACATTTATCGTCCGATATGACTTAACACTGGAGGACGCTAATTATAAAAGAGGAAGAAGAAGCTCCGTTTTAAAATAACTGAATTTGCAAATATCTGAAGCCTCTCCTTCAGACCCGAAATTATTAAAAATCTGCCGTAATTAACAAAAAGAAGTGCCAAAAATAGGCTCTGATAGACAAATTCTAAGAAATGGGATTGAAATTTGGGGACGTGGATACGAAAAAGGAAGCCCGCACTCCCAGTTTTCAAATGTTTTGAGACCATTTGTCTGAGTGGTGTACTCATGCCGAGGTCGCGGGCTCCAATCCGGCCCACGCCGATGGTGTTTAAACGACAATCCCATGTCAGTAGATTTACTGACATAAAAAAGAACTCCTTTAGGACAAAATACTGGAACACCGGCGGCGTTTATAACATATTTTAACTGGCAGGGTCGTCATATAGCTGCAATCTTACCCAAGAACATGGATGTTAATGGTAAAACAAGATATCGTCGCTAACGTGTTTCCTGCACCTCGCTGTAAGTCGCAAGTTGCGGTCTTGCGTGACTGTTTCATTGTCAACAATCATATGTTAGCTTTGTTTACCTGTCGTCCCCCAATACCGAACCTACGATATTAGCACATGATATAAGTTATCAAGAACATAAAGTATGTAAACTCATGACTCATTATCTCACAAACTATTTATATACTATCAGACTGAAATATAAGTTCTACTGGTACACGAAGAGGTCTTCTTCTCAATTTATATCATCTTTGGATTGCAATTTATCAGAAATTATTCAATTTTTATAAGCAACTGACCATTTATGAATGTCAACGTCGCTTAGAGGTTGTTTTTGTCACTCTAAACTTTAATTTAGCCGTCTTCAACAGGTTCTGATCAAATAGTAATTTGTACCAGAAATGTCATCGTAGAAAAAAAAAAGCCGTTTAAAGCAAAAGAATGGAGAAAAATACTTGTAGGTATACATTCGCAAAGAAAATAAACCACATAACGTTTCGTCTGTAGCCTGCATTCGGGAGGTCCGGCTTCGATTCTTTGGTCGACCTACCTGACCCATAGGTGTGTTCGGGTTTTTTTCCGAGTCAGCAGGCGAATACTGGAAAGGTTAATTACATCTCCTGAATTTCCTGTTCCTCCATTTCATCTCTATTATCATTGCATATCATCTCTCATCTGATGGTCTCCTTCAGGGTAGAAGTATCGGCGGGAGTATCGGCGGTGCATGGCAGCGTACCTCTGACGTTACTAGAGGAGCCTCGAGCCGAACATTCCAGCCCCTCCCTGATTGGGAGATGTTCGGATTGGGTTGGACTCAAGGGGGCAGTGGTTCCAGATACCCGTGGGAGAACGGGTACGTCTCCGGACGGGGTTGAGGGAAGCCATATATTCCTGCGTACTAGCCTACACAGCTAGCAGAGGGTGTGCTAGATTACCAGGCGGCCCTACCGAGGTTTTCGGTAGCCTTCCCCTTTGGGGTTGGCGCGCGTAAAAGGCGTATCAACTTCCATCCCGTCTTGAGTCCACAGGACCAGATGGGGGGGGGGCTTGTTAGTCTCTAGGTCTTGCCCTATGGAAAGCCCCACGGAGGCGCCGGGCAACCTTTTTTGAGATGCCGGTTGTGCTGTCCTGCCGAGGAGTTTCCAACTGGTAAATATTAGGGCCCCTGCCCTCTGTACTGTCGTGATTTCTTGGACGGCCGCCCTGTGTCCTCTCGCCTCATCCTTCCTTCCAGAAATGCTCCACTTGGGGCATAAGTATAATATACCAAGTCTGGACCTCCATGTCGCATCCCCTGCGGAGGCGTCTATCCTATCCTGTTCGATCTACTTCAGTATTAATCGAGGTAAAGATGTATAGATACAATGGTAAAGGGAATACAGTAGACAAGTGATAGTCGTTTTAAGAATTAGTTGATATGTGATGTCTTTCAAATTCGCCTCTCTTTCTATGGACGGCAAAAAGAAAAGAGAAAAATAAACAAATACTTTCAAATATGAAACTAATAACAAGGAACAACTCGCTAAAACAAAACAAAAAAGAAACAGATGTCTTTTTTTTTTAATTTACGTCCTCCAACATCAAGTCATATCGGACGGTGAATGAAATGGGTGATATGATACTTAAATGAACCCGGGGTCCATAGAGCTTAGAGTTACCTGACATTCGTCTATCAGGATAAGGGAAAACCCCGGAAAACCCTTATCCAGGTAACTCACCCTGACTGAGATTCGAACTCGGGACCTCTTGAACGCGAAGCAGACATGCTACCACCATGCTACCGAGGCGGGCGAAACATGTTCTGAGGATACTCCCGGAAAATTAAGATATTCATTTTTGAGAAAAGTAATATATTCTATATAAAAGAGGTAGTTTGCGGTACCGGGATTTTCTTGAAAATCTTCATATGGTATTCTTGGAAGATGCTGAACTTTAGTACCGTCGTCGTCGTCGTCGTCGTCGTCGTCGTCGTCGTCGTCTTCGTCGTGCTGTTGGCAGGCTGAGGAACAGCCCATGGTATGTCCTAGAAGGGACTTAAGCACGTATGACGGGAATGTGCATTTTACAGAATGACGGGTGTAATTTAGGTTGGTGTAAAGAAGAGAGGTAGCCTAAGATCCTCAACGGTTGAGAAATCAGGTGCAACAGCCTGTTGTGCACTGCTGGGTGTAAATTTTTGGAAAGAAAACTGTTTGGATTGGGATAAGTTTGGCATTTAACTTTTGGCCATTTTCTGCAAATGTTTAATGTATTAAGACAGTCCCAAGCGTGTGTTTTTAGTAAATTTTGGGGCAGAATGCAGAAAAGCATTCATTAGTGCCGAATTACATAAAATGATGTTAACTGTAAAGTTTATGCGTCGATACTTGATAAGGCAGGTACTTCCGCCAAATGCCCTACTGCCCGCCATCTGTAGTCCGACCGTACAACTTGTTGGAGCGTGCCTCTTCTGTCACGTCCAGCCAAAGTTAGGGCGTTAGGGCAGCTTGCCAACACATAGACAAACAGGAAATGAATGCTCCCTGCAGGGGGAAATAAGAAACGGACAATTTGTTTGTCCCAATACTAAATTTCAATAAACGAATTGTAGCTATAGAATTGTTGGTGTTGGACAGTGTGGCTTATTTGTCAAAAAAACAAAACACGTTTAATAAGTGTTGCGGACGAGACTTAAAGCAAAAGAAATACTTTGTATTAAGACGGGAAATATCGAGTTATCAGTTTAAGTTGCCTTGAAACAAAGCCTTTAGATACCAAAGGTACCATTATGATACTCATTAGTAGTCTGTTAAAGTCATTGATAAAATCATTGTCTCGTTAGCGTAGATGGTATCATGTCTGCCTTACGTTCAAGAGGTTCCGAGTTCGAATCTCGGTCAGGGTAAGTTACCTGGATAAGGTTTTTTGCAGGATTTTCCCTTATCCTGAAAGACGAATGTCGGGTAACTCCAAGTTCCATGGACCCTGCGCTCATTTGAACATCATTTCACCATGCCATTCTTCGTCCGATATGACTTAACGTTGGAGGACGTAAATTACAAAAATGTCGCGTCGGTATGTTGGCCATGGTAGCTCAAGGGGTTAGAGCGAGTGGACGGAAACCAGCAGATCCGTGGTTCAAATCCCGGCTATAGCATTGAATTTTTCAGTTGACTCTAATTAAATAATTGTGGAAGTGTTAGTTTTCTGTAACACCGTAGAAGCGATCAAAGAAGGCTTTCCCGGCTCGTCTTCACTGAGTTTACCTATTGTCACGTGACGTCCACAGCAGTCAGTAGTTTCGTCAACCACACCCCATACAGTAAGATAATCTTTCAAATCATTTTGAATTTCCTTAATTGCTGTTCGGTAACAGTCTTCAAGATACGAATGCTATCATTACAATATTCATTTTAAAAATTCCGGAATTGGGATTGCTAAGTGCATTTCACGGGATATTTGCTGCATAAATCACTGGAAAATTCCTTTTTCAAGTTAGAAGATGAGTATTTATATTACTATTTTGGTTAATTGATGGAATTAATAATTTCTTCACACTAGCCGTATATAGGCTAAGGTTTTTGATAGATAGTCAACATAAAAAATTCAATGCCATGGCTGGGATTTGAACCACGGATCTCCATGTTTCCGTCAAGAAGATCTTACCCATTGAGCTACCGTGGCCAACTTTCCATCATGACATTAAATTCTCCATTGGACTCATATATTTCCCCGGTAAACCACTAGGGGCAATATATTACCGAGGGAATATACCAGTCAAATGGATAGTTTAATATTGTGACGGAAAGTTGGCCACGGTAGCTCAATGGGTAAGATCTTCTTGACGGAAACATGGAGATCCGTGGTTCAAATCCCGGCTGTGGCATTGAATTTTTCATGTTAACTCTGTTTACATTACTAATTTACAAAATATGAGCCAGTACAATAAAAACGTTAAATATATGCACACATATGTATTTGCATATAAACCCCATACAAATAGTGTTGGATTTTATTGACCACTGGCCTTTTTCCTTGAATCAATCGGAATTAAACGCAATCCATTTTCAAAATAGCTTCTAATCCTTTCATTTCTATATTCAAATTTACAAAATAGAATATTCCATGAAGAAGAAATTTGATTAAAAATCTGTAAACTCAATAATACGTATTGTGTAATAAAACTTACAAAAGTAATTGTCTTTCATCAAATTGCAATATCAAGGAAATAGATCTTCTACGTATATTCATTTATATCAGAAGAGCCAAACAAAAATACAGATAAAGTAACAGGAGAAATAAATTTATTTGAGACAATTAAAACAAGTTAGGCGTCCAGAAGAAGAGTTGATGAATACAAGGAAAGTAAATAGCAGAAAGACATACTAATTTGCCAATAGTAAACATTATATAAAGTTGCAGACGTTTGCTAACAAGGTTGTTTGTTTTGAAGAGCTGTGATAACCCCTGACCTCACTTCCAATTGATCAAATCCTCAAGTTCACATGTGTTTGAAGTTTTGTCCACAAGATTTGAATGATGCATGTCTCAGGGTTGCTCTGGTTCATAGAAATTTCGTTTTTCGTGAAAATATCTTAATCATATGACGATTAAATCAAAACCTTTAAAAATTTACAAAATCAACTTTTTTTTAAAAAAAAAAAGAAGTAAAAAGTTGTCTGGAGTAAGAGTATTTTCTTGAAAATCGCGTAAGATCTTTGGAAGAAATCCCGTTTTCAGTTTTTGAGTTTACGCTGTTCATATATACCATATAAAATGTTTTACGCATAAATGTTTCTAAATACAATATTTTGCTTGCTGTACGCAATTGCTTTCCTTTTTATTTAAAACTTTTAATTTAATTTTTTAATTTGTTCAAACGAGCCCAGGGTCTACAGAGCTAAGAGTTATCAGACATTCATCTATGACAAGGGACAACCCCAGAAGAAAGCTTTATCACCCTGCACGAGATTCGAACTCGAGACCTGTTGCTACAGAGGCGGTATAAACATATCGCATGCTGTGGGCTAGAGACTGCACGTGTCTGCTTCTTTTGTTTCCTGCGGTTCCAAATGTGTGCGGCTCGGCGCCGGACGTATTGTTTGTAGTTTCTGTTCATTGCACTTCCTCTACAACATGTACCAATGGAGCCAAAGCTCTGTCTTCACTTTCCAACTCATTACTGACCAAAATAATCATTAAGCAATGGTACCTGTGCTGCGTACCTAGCATTTTAATTAGGAGGTATACTCGCATACTTTATTCAACTTGACATCTCAGATGGCGTTCTTCTCTTTGGCAAAGTCGTATTTTAAATGATATCATAAAGGACCGTGGGCTGTTCCTGCAATTTTTTTCCAAGTTAGCCAATGGCTAAGGCGTACCATTTCTTCAGACATTTATGTTTCAATTGGTTAAACACAAAATCAAACCGATATGAGAGAACAGCAACAAACGAGTATAAATAACGATTCTCAGTTGTTATTTTAGCAAAGAGCAAGATTTCTTGACTCGGACCGTACAGCTAAGGGTATATACACGATTTATTCATGCTCTATTATAATCTCTTTGCAAATACCACATAACATGATGCCTACCAATAAGAGATGCCTACGAAGAGAGGAGAGCATGGCAGAGTACGATTATAGTGAATAGGATTTCTTGAAAACCAATATTTTGTTAATAAAATCATATTGATATGACGGCAGTAAATGCCTATCCAAAAGGAATTAAATGTGAGTCACCCCATTCCACCGTTTTTGTTGTCTGCCGATCGAGTAGCCACTAGCTGACGTCAGGTGGCTCATTGTTGTATCGCGCTGATGTTTTCCAGACCATTCGATTTCGGCAGATCTAGAAGATTCGACTTTGCCTATTTCTTATTTTCTTATTCCTTCGTTTCAAGAGTCTTAAGTTCCCAGAACATTTCTTAGTGACCGGCAAGGGGTACAAAAGCCAGTCTCGAGAGTGTTTAGTTCCAAGTTGACCAATGAGTATGGGAGTTGTGAGTCGGTCAGCGAGCGAGATCAGTGAACGGCAAAGTTGTTGAAAGTTCACACAGAAAATGAAGCTAGTCACAGTGAAGCAACAAATATTACACAAATAAAAATATTTGTAACAGTCTCCACTTAACTTAAGAAGTTGATAATTCCTTCTTCTTTATAAAGATCGATTTCGAAGGCACATCGCCTTCGTCTTCAGTTTGTTAACCAAACTCCGTTGTAAACAACGTTGTTAACGTTGTGCCTTCGAAATCGATCTTTATAAAGAAGAAGGAATTATCAACTTCTTAAGTTAAGTGGAAACTGTTACAAATACTTTTATTTGTGTAATAATTGTTGAAAGTTGCTCGGCAATAGCGTAAAGTGAGTGTTAGTCTGCGAGCAGTGAACGTCGAGAAGTTCGAGCAGCCTAAGTCTGCGTGTAACAGAGATATAGACTGGCGTGTTTACTCTGTGTACTCGTCAAAAGCGAAGTTAACTGGGTTGTCGCTGTCTAAAAGTTTAAGTGACGAATAAAATGAGTTTAATACAACTTGGTTTTGTCATTTAGTCACAATAGTATTCTGTGAATGGAAGTATTTGTATGTATACGACTAAGCCCTAATTCCAGCATGGCAGTGTTAATGTCATTATAGCCTCACTCTTAGAAGATTCTTTATTTCACTTCACCTTTCACGGCTTTGTATGGCGGGGGAGGTTTCTGCCTCAGGGGAAGGGGAGCTGACACTGGGCTTCCACTTGCGGCATTAAATAACCACGATTACGTTCCCTGTGTACCTACCGACCTTCTTGACCTGAAGGTTTCCTCTGTCGTTTACATCCTCAAATTTCCTGATCAGGACCGAGGAAACTTTCAGGTCAGGAAGGTCGGTAGGTACACAGAAAACGTCCTCATCGTTAGGGACTACGTAAGGCAATAAACAAGTCTCCCAGTTTCTACTTAAAAACCTGACTAACGAGTAGTAAACAGTTTATATTTAAAAAGCGTTGAGGAGCGAGATTGGTTGGAATTAGATTAGAGCTCGTCACCGTTCGCTTTCGCGGCTCGGCAATTAAGGGAGCGACCGGCCCAAGTTTTCACTTTCCTACCAACTAACTGCATTTCTTTAATACTAATCGACTTAAAACACCGCTTCTGGAACTGTATTTTTAGCTTTCCTTACTTACGTATAGTGTTGTATTCCAATCAAAAATACAATACACAGACCTTACATGAAATATGTCTAAGGGACTACATTAAAAACAAAAGAAGAACATGGGATGTGTGAACAGCACAAACACTTGGTTAAATACAGAAGTTGCTAGATAGAGTCAACATGAAAAATTCAATGCCATGGCCGGGATTTGAACCACAGATCTCCTGGTTTCCGTCCAGTCGCTCTAATCCATTGAGCTACCATGGCCAACTTGCCATCACGACATTAAATTCTCCATTTGACCCGTATCATTTCCCCGGTAGACCACTAGGTGCTCTCGCATTCGAGATACACTGTTTGTGGCGACTTACTATCGTAAGTACTTGAATCCCAGACTTCCTCATTTAACTCTTATTATTTTAGTTAATTGATGGAAATTAATCATTTCTTCATACTAGCCATATACAGGCTAAGGTCTTTGACAGATAGAGTCAACATGAAAAATTCAATGCCATGGCCGGGATTTGAACCATGGATCTCTTGGTTTCCATCCAGTCGCTGTCCCCTGTCGTTGAAGAAATTTAGAAAAAATCTAAATGGTTTATAGTTTAACTTTTGAATTATAATGGTATATAATATGTAAACAGAGAAGTAATTAGATAAGTTTTAAGTGACTAAAGTAAAATAATATCATGTTTGTATTGTTTACTGTATTATTGTTGTAAATCTAGTATATGTAATTTGATCTGTATTCTTAACTCTGCCACCGGGTAGTACCCAATTGCAGTTAATAAATACATACATACATACAATCCATTGAGCTACCATGACCAAAGTGCCATCCTGACATTAAATTCTCCACTTGACTCATATATTTCCCTGTCAAACCACTAGGTGCTCTCGCATTCGAGATACACTGTTTGTGGCGACTTACTATCGTAAGTACTTGAGTCCTAGGCTTCATCATTTAACTCATTATTTTAGTTAATTGCCCAAGTTGTTATTTACAAAAATGTAACATAACTGGAGCCTATTATGTTCATTGTTGGATCGTTTGCAGCCAGGGACGTATTTAAGAGAGGTTGTCCAGGGTGTCCGGACCCCCTCCAAATGAATTATCATTTCAAACTTTTAATAAATAGCTGAAATAAAACGTAGTTTAAAATAAATTGAAAAAGTTTATTCAAGCTTCTCATCTTAACGTCTCTATTCACTGTCAGGCAGACATGAAGTTATTTAAGAGATAAACGAAAAGTTACTGCACAGCAGCTGTAGAACTCGTTAAAATACACAAATAATGTCAATTGCAAATTTAACCAATTCCGATGTATTATAATTTGTTGATTAGAATTCCCAGATGCTTAAAGGTATGTAATTTTTAACTTCAAAGTTCTTATTCCCTTTTTCATTCAAGGAGAACTAATTCTTCAAATGCATCAATCAGTGGTTCGCTTTTTAAATATCTGATTGCTGCTTATATCACTTTATCCTAGCTATAAAAACAATGTGCAAGGCCTTTCTACAGACTTTATCCAAAGAAACAAGACAAAACCAAACTTTTGTAAGAACAATTTGTAGAAGCTCGGGTGGAGAAAGTCATGTGAATATGATGTATTACATATGTTTTTATTTTTTACTAACATGATAAAAACACATCCCTGATTATTTATTTATTAAAAGCAAATAATTCAACGTAGATTTTTTGGACCTCCTCGGAAACTGACTTCAAAATACGTGCCTGTTTGCAGCAACTTTCTCAGATAACATTAGAGTTGTTGATGACAACACATTCTTTACATTGTAACCAGTGGGTCTTACTTTACAGTACGGTTAAGTCTGCTTTGCGATTTTAGCTAAGAAACATATCTCAATGTATGTGCAGATGTATATTTAAAGAAAGGATAACACTGAATTCTGACTTTAAAAACGTTTAATAACAGTATTCACTTTAATGGAGCACTTGTGACCATGGAAACTAATACATAAATATCCAGAGTTAACCTATTTGAATCCTATATCGCACAATAACATGCAGTTCTATCCTTGAGGCAAGAATGACGCCTAATCCAGCTACCCATAGTCCACCAGCAATCTGATCAGAAGTGTCAAAGATTATGCCCAGAAAGTCCTAATCAGCTTCAATATTCTCCTAACAGCCTCCCTTTTGCTAATTACTGTAAGACCCATATTACTAGCTTCTATACGATGTTACCAGTTCATTTCTACATTTCTTAACTTTGCTCCTTTCCATCCTAAAATCACTCTATAAATTTCTAAGATATACTCGCACATATTCCAAGAATTCTCCTGCCGTACCTATTCTGGCGATTTTGGATACTTTCACCCCTCATTAACATAACCTATCAAACTACTTCTATGAATTTTCCTGAAAACGAGCCATTACTAATTATTGAACTTAATGTAATCTTATCCCGAGCCAAACTGTACTCGTAATTTATTGCCATTATAAGTATTAATTTATTCAATGGAGTCATAATTTCTGTATCAACATCCAGATTCTTAGAAGGGGAACATTGTAAACAGCTCCCAGTCTCAAACCCTTTCCTCATCTCAGTATTATATTACATAATGCCACAAATCCGCTAGACTTTGCCTTACGTAGGTGAGTATTACGTCTAAATAAGCTCCACCTGGGGCCAGCTTTTGGTAATGCCTGCCACATCTTCAATGCTTAATAAAATGGCCTAGCACCCTAGAATCTAGTGTAGAAGTTATTTATCTCTGACTTCATTACATGATGGCATCTCTCCAGTCATGCAACAACCTTCTCTAACTTCATGGGAGCAGATCCAACATATTTTTTTTTTCCATCCAGTTTATCACACATATGATTTTGGACATGTCAGAAATACAATTATATATTTACAAATTAGTTTCTCAGATTTCCTTCAAGTCATATAAACATTTGTTAATCAGATACATCCTCAACTTCCTTTCAAATTTCTGTTTAGAAACATCAGCTGCAGTTTTAATTTCTTGTGGTAGTTTGTTATAGAGTGTGATTCCAGAAATATATACATCTTTTAGAGATACACTTTTATTCACTCTATGTCTAAAACAGTCCACGTTTCCTGTTGTACAATGTTCATGAATTTGGTTGCTTTTGATTGGATTGAACTTATCTATTACATATATTTTTGTACACAAAAGGATCTGTCTGTATTCAAATATATATAATGACATAGAATTACTACAATCATTATCCACATCAAGAGCAAGTAGCTCTTGAAACTGATCAACACACCACAAAAGTATGTTTTGTAAGTATTTTAACTGCAATTCAATTTTTCCATAAATTTAAATTCACATCACTGTTATTAACTTAATGAAATGTCATACAGTATTTATGAGTAATCACTGTCTATAAGCAATATCTTCCACATGAAAGCCTGTGATACAACCAAAAAAAAAAGAAGGGATATTAATACTTCTTCTTTAACTTCCCTAGTTGTACCTCTATCGTGTTAGGGAATTCTTGTTTCTCTATCCTTTTAAGGTCGGGCCTGAGGAACCGAAGCTTTGGATCCAATAGAGAAACAGGATAGTTGATCAGCACAATGCCTGGTGTAAAGGTGAAGGAAGCAGGTGATATATATATATATATATATGAGGACAAGATGAATAATAGGAAAGATGATGATGGAGCAATTGGTGGAATGCTGACGGGGAAACTGGAGGACTAGGAGAAAACCCATCCCAGTGCCATATCCACCACAACTCTCACTTTGCGGTCACCTGTGATCGAACCTGGGCTGCCTTGGTGAGAGACAAGCAGTCTAGCTACTCAGCCAGGAGTATAAATACACCATTTAAAAAGAACCAGGAGCTGAGGCACTTCAGAAATTCCATGGCAGACCACAGCTATTATCTCAAAATATGCAGGACGAAGACATATCACGATCCAGACTCAATATCCATGTATATATGTGAAAAACTGTCACTGATAGCATGTACTAACATGTAAAAGCCATGTGAAATCAATCACAGACTTCTGTAGTACAAAATTGAATCGAGAATATATTCTGTACTTAATGTATCCTAATATATAAACTTGTGAGCAGTACCTTATTATGATAAAAATAAAAAATGGATCATGTTAATTTGGAGCCTTTTACGACCAAAATATTCACCTTATTTCTGTTTTCACTTGCTTTTGTGGTTGTGTGGACTAGAAAAACTTAAACACTCTTACCTTTGCCAGTGCTGGTGGTGTCGAGGCACTCCATCTTAATGGTGGTTTTGAATGGTGTTGCTCCTGTTATAGAAATAGTGCTGGGAGTTGCTGTGGAGGATGTGAGTGGTGGAGGTGCTGCCAGTTTTTCTACAGGACATAAACAATCAAACTCTAGCATTACGTTTAAAGTACAGAAATATCAAAGAGGTATTCATTTAAGATTAAAAAAAAAAAAAAACACACACATCAATATGCTGCAGCTGAAATTCATAATCTGAAACTCATATTTTTCAGAACAAAATTGATATGGATGTTTTATATTGTTAGTGTCCTTACAAACTAAACATCAGCTTTTTTTTAAACCTTGCAGCTGCTTGTTTTGTAAATAACATATCTGAAGGAAAAAAAAAAAAAGAATAAAAGTTGCTTTAATTGAAGGAAAATAATGACAAATTTAATTTTTAATTTAGAAGATGCTATCTAGCTCATTTACAGGCCAGTTTATTTTTTAACCGAAATTCATATCACCATCATTATCATTATCATCACCATCATAAGATTGTGTTTTACGTACAAAAAGTTTTTCTTTTCCTGAAACATATTTAATCAAATCCTCACTTTTATATATTTTAAAACCTAAAAAACTTTATTATAGCAGTAATGCATTTAAAGATTATATAAGTCAGGTTTCTATTTTTAAGCACATAACACACTAAAATTAAAGTGCAGAGAATTTAATCGTAAAAACTATTTGTAGTCGGTTTATTGACACTCGTCACTTACTTTTTTTTATATCATCAAGGGACAAGTTTCAAAGGCTAGCTAGTTGGAAAGAGGTTGAAAATGGAGGCAATGGCCTTTGAAACTAGTCCCTCAATAATATACAAAAGTGACAAGCGTCAATAAACCGACTACAAATAGTTTTTAAGATTGATTTTGACGTCACTGTTACTAAATTCCTTCAAACACACATGCAGAGAATTTGTTGGTTTAGCACTACAAGGTTCTAATACTTAAAGAGTACTGAGAGTTAATGATGTTGTCAATTGTCAGAATCATAACAATATGCCAAAATTTCGTCCAACAGGAGTTCTCAGTAAAACTACTGACATGGGGCTGTTGCTTTTAAAACATGTGAAGTACTTTTATTTTTTATTTTTTTTGAAACAGATCCTGTCTGTCAGTTTCTGAACCATCATGCACCTGAGAAAGACTTACATTTCTGTCAAAAACTCCTTCACTGTGTCCAAGAATTGCTATCTCACACTTCAAATAACTTCAGTTCTTAAAAAAAAAAAATAACAAAAAAAGAAGCTGTTAACAGTAAAGCAAATATAATTCAATAATTTTAGTTAATTGTTGGAAATTAATAATTTCTTCACACTAGTCATATGTAGGCTAAAGTTTTTGATAGATAGAGTCAACATGAAAAATTCAAAGCCACAGCTGGGATTTGAACCATGGATCTCTTGGTTTCTGTCCAGTTGCTCTTACCTATTGAGCTACCATGGCCAACTTGCCGTCATGACAATAAATTCTCCATTTGACTCATATATTTCATGGCCCGGCCATGGCATTGAATTTTTTGTGTTGACTCTATCAAAAACCTTAGCCTATGTACGGCTAGTGTGAAGAGATGATTAATTTCCATCAATTAACTAAAATAATAAGAGTTAAATGATGAAGCCTCGGACTCAAGTACTTACAATAGTAAGTCGCCACAAACGGTGTATCTTGGATACAAGAGCCCATAGTGGTTTACCGGGAAAATATACGAGTCAAATGGAGAATTTAATGTCAGGACGGCAAGTTGGCCATGGCAGCTCAATGGGTTAGAGCGACTGGGCGGAAACTAGATGATCCGTGGTTCAAATCCCGGCCATGGCATTGAAATTTTCATGTTGATTCTATCTACTCATGCCGAAATTAAAAATAAAAGTATTAACCTTTTTTCACAATAATTTATTGTTTTTATATTTTAACTTAGGGTTAATAAATATTCCAGTTAACAAAGAAGAATTTAATACAGAATATAAATATATTATCAATATATATTAATGGTTACTGAGTGGGATGGCTCAGGCGGTTTCGTCTGTGCCTCGCATTCAGGAGGCCCGGGTTTGATTCCCATGACCGACCTACCTGACCCATGGGTTTTTTGGGCATTTTCCTGTGTTGCCAGGTGAATACTGGGAAGGTTAATTACATCCCCCTCCATTTCATCTCCATTATCATTTCACATCATCTCTCATCTGATGGTCTCTTTCAGGGTAGAAGTGTTGGCGGGAGTCTTGGTGCTGCATGGCAGGATGATATGCTCCTGGCAAACACTTCCTCATCCAGTAGGACGGCCTTTGGCCGGCCTGGTAGGCCACTTTAGGACTACGGTGGGTAGGATGCCAGTTGTACTGGACTGCCGGGGAATTTCAAGCTGGTAAATGGTAGGAACTGCCCTCTGCACTGCTGTGAGTCCTTGAGGTCGGCTGCCCTCAACTCCTCTCTCCTCATCCTTCCTCCCGAGGATGCCCCACTTGGGGCCTAGGTAGAAAGCTCAGTCTCGTCTACATGCCAAATCCCCTCCAAAAATTCTATCCCACCTATCCCTTTAACAACAAAGCAGGAGTTGCCACTATTAAATGCCACTAAATTCACCTGAACACACTTGCTGAAGTAAAATATGTATTTCTCCAAAACATAAGTGAAAAAGAATTGACTGACTAACTGACAACAGCATGATAAAAATATCATTACAATTTTGTTAGATATTTCACAAGAACAAAGGTTTGATTAAAAATGTTTCAGACAAGTTATTTGTTTAGAGTACAATGAGAATCCACTAAATTTAAGTCACTGATGTCAATGACCCTCCCTTTAGAAAGAAGTTTTATAATTATTTTTTCCCCCATAACGTGTTTTCAAAATGAAAATATTTTAAAAAGAAAAAGAGGGGAGTAGAACATTTACTTATTTGCACAGCTTTTAGTTGCTTCATTTTGAATTTCACAGTTAAAAACCGTTCTTAACAATTAATTACTGAAGAACAATAATTTTGTTATATCTGTACAGCTGAAAAAGTAAAAATATCAATAAAACATATACAATTAAGAAATTTAAATCATTCTTAATAGTGATGATGATGAAATGGATGTGGTCAGTAGAAAAGATAAATCAGAATACATAATAATTACTTGCAGTAAATTAGAAATCTAGTTGCACTTATTGAACACAGTTTAGGAAGGTAAAGTTATGGAAGTATGCTGTTAGCATTAGGTTATTAACAATCTACTTATGTTTTATTTTGACTGCATACAATACTGCTAAACGACTCCAAACATTTCTTAAACCAGTTCACAGGACACCAATATTTGTTATCTTAATCAAATAATTAAGTAATTTGTGCCAAAATGCAAATATTAATGTATCATCCAATATATCAAAGTTGACATTTCCACTAAATAAAACAAATTTTAAAAAATATTTATTTTTATTATGAAACAAAGCATGACTTATTCATGTAATCTTCGTTTCTCTCAAATACCATATTGATATTGAGTCTCTGGAAAATAAAATTAATTTAAAACCCAGTAACCAAATTTCTAACTACTTATGAAATATAATTTTTGAATTTGTATGCAGAATTAAGATGTTATATTATTATTATTAGCTTTACTTTCTACTCCAGAACTTTTCTGGGACATGTTTCAGAGGCTATTGTTTCCATCGTTAGCATAGATCCACTACTGCACATCCTTCTGTGACTTACTTTGATACATGAAGGGATTTCAACATAGATTATGTCCAGCCAAAATGTAGGATTAATATGATAGCATTAAAAAACCCAACAAACATTAATTCTTCATGAGATTTGAGACTGGCAAAGAGAGCGTGAAGACATTCATTGAAGAAAGCAAACATCTATGAACCCATTCCACATATACAAATACAATCTTACTTCTATAGGAGTAATAATAATATTTAATAATAATATTTATTTGTACTTCCATATCTTACAATCTCAATTACAAGTTTTACAATTCTAATCTAGGTAAAAATTTGTTTGCTGCTTATATTACGGGCTGATAGTGGTGTTCGCTCCCTGGCCATTAACTTCTATCCCATTCCTTATACGACCTTGACCTAATGTTCTGATTGTGTCTTCCTGTTTCTTGTGTCTCTACTTCTTACTTCCTTGCCCTTCTCAACCATTTCTCTTTTATTTTGTCAGCAAATTTCCCCACATTCTTTATTCTTTTCTCTCTTTTTAACATAAGCATTTTTATTGTTACTATGTAAGCCGTTTTATCATCTCAGTTCTTATTCCATATTAATTTCCTCCAGTTTTCAATCTATAGGAGTAATGGGATAAATATCAGTACAAGAATGATGATGATTAAACAGGCCCTTGCTTTTCGAAAGAACTTCCAACTTAGTGTTAATTTGAAAAGTTAAATTGGAATTAACACTGTGAAGTAATGTAATAATTAAAATGATACTATGAGTTGACTGAGACACTCTGAACTTCACATACCACATTCAACATGTTTCACCCCCACTTGAAGGTATTATTAAGAAATTGTCAATTGGCTAGAACTTTGTTTGGGGTTCCAGCTGATCATGGTGCTTCAGAGATGAGACATCTGGAGACGATCCAATGAAGCTAAGTGAAATATTTTCTTCATGGAATGTCAAAATTCATTAAGTGTGTTTCGAATTTCTTAATATAACTGTTCAATAGGATGTTTAATTCTTGATTAAAATGTACTGATTTTAGTAGTTTGGTTTTATGTTCTATGTTGTGGTTATGACCC
The DNA here is from genome assembly GCA_030765055.1 of Mantis religiosa. Classification (NCBI taxonomy): domain Eukaryota; kingdom Metazoa; phylum Arthropoda; class Insecta; order Mantodea; family Mantidae; genus Mantis; species Mantis religiosa. Next base: position 13,686,350 of record CM060953.1, on the reverse strand, counting down.
CAGAAATGTGCTGCAAAAAGAAGTAGATAAATCTGCAGTAGCAAAGTGTGCAGCTTGCAGTCACTTGATATGTTTGTATAAGACAATGTTTTCATATGTGCACAAATAGTGTGACACAATAAATTAATAACGAAACGAATGGCAAATAGAATAATAATGCGAGGAGTCGTAACTCTCCCTTTAAACCAGGGAAACTATAGTATCCATGAGTGTTTACAGTAACGCAATATGTTATTACTTTACAAAGCCTCCCCTTTCGAATGGAAGTGGACACGTCACTTACACATGTCAACCCTGCAGGGAATAACCTTGGTACGGCCGCTGATGATCTAACATACCAGCTAACAGCTCTTCTGGCTAGTTCCCAGTATTCTTTTAGGTGTCCCTCAACCCCATCTGGGTGGTCAAGCAAGCCAGACATACCCAATAACCATGGATGTCGGGAACCACTACTCCATCGAGTCCAACCAATTCAAACAACTTCCATTTGGGAGGTCATATGTTCGGCCTGATGTACTTCTAGTAACATCAGAAGTACCTCGAATGCTAGGGGTCCGCAGCACTCACATCACAGCAGCTGAAGGTGTCAGAGCCCCCCCCCCCCCCTTTTGGCGGACCAAGGGAATAATAAAAAATGCAAATATAAAACCCAATAACTGCAAGCTGAAGCCCAGAGATTTACACAGAAAATAGAAGGAATCAATGAGTGAACCATGAAGTAATGTGGGTTAATATAACATCTACAACACAGCTGCAACTGCCGTTGCGATGGACTTTCTAGCTGAAGCATTATGTCAGATCTCAAGCTTCAAATGTTCCCAATTCTGCAATAAATGTGACAAACTGCTTGAATGCAGTGACATAAGACAGATGCAAAACATTTATCAATCAATAATTAGTGGTAACAATATATGTGTCACTATCAGTTGTAAATGATACAGGCTGATAGCATTGATAAAGAACAGCATGTGATGCGTGTTATCTGTGAGTTTGATAATAATCTTTTTTATGTCTCAAAAAAGTAATCTTATTTGCTAAATATTTGCAGCAAGTTTAATTTTTTTTTTTATCTATGGTGCTCTAAAATGATTAGTAAATATGAACAAAGATGCTTCATAATAATTCAGATTACAAGAAGGAAGAATGCTCGACAATACAAACAGCATTATAGGAAGCTTGTCATAGAAAGACTTAACTATAACGTGCCATGAGTAGATGGGCACATGCATTTTGAGATATTCAGGAGCTGGCACACCGCAATCCGCAAACAATGATGTGCATAATGCTGCTAGAGCACTGCCAGAAGTACAACCATTGTTGGATTTGTAATGAACTAGCAAGGGAAGTTGGAACTGCTCCTGGTACCATTCTACACATAATTAGAAATTAAAGATGACGAAAAGCTGTGCCCAATGAATTCCAAACAATTCTGAAGAAAAACATATGTGGCAAAGAATAGAAACAGCAAGGTTCACTTAGAAAATTATGAATTAATGGCAAGCATTTTATTTGACATAAAACCTTGGATCGATATTGCCAACATTGAAGGGACAATCAAATGAATGGCAGCACAATGAACTCTCACAGCCAAAAAGTATTTGCAAAATGATGATCCACTTAAAGTCAAGTTCATAGCTGCTTATGATTTTTACGGCATCCTTGTTGTCATTCATTCAGTTCCTGTAGAAAATTATGTGAATAGTTACTTTCTGGAACACCATTTATAACAGTGTGCATTGTAAACATCCAAATCTGCTGAATCCTCATCTCATTAGCTATATGATGGTGCTCGCTCGCACATAGTTGCTCTTGTGGTAAATTTATTTTGCACACAGAACTGAGAAATTCTGGAGCATCTTCCATACTCCTCAGGTGTAAGCCGATGTGATATTCACCTTTTCCTGAAAATAAAATAACTACTTAGAGGAGTTAGCTTTAGAACCAGACAAGTAACTGTAGCAGCGGTACAGCAGTCTATTCAAAGATTAGTACAACAAGACACTGTAGATGGTATTTGTAGTCTCTCAAGAGTAGAGGCGGTTTATTCATGTTGGAAGAAATTATTTCTGAGCATAACAACAATGTGACTGTTCCAAATATGGTATGTGTGTGCTTTTTTAATTCTGCCAGAATCTGGTGTGCACCCTACACCATGTTGGTCTTGGGAATACTTCACATAAACCAGTCCGAGATGTAGGCTTCGACATATAAATCTGTTAATGCTACAAATGTTACCTTCTTAAACTTGGACATCCACCCTTGGAACTTAAGCTTATGGGAAAGAACAAATATCAAAAGTTTATCACTTCCAATTATGAAACATGTAATTTAATCTGTAAATTTGCCAACCCACAACAGATGGAGAGTATAAAGTTTGAGGAATCACCACTTAGTTGACAGCAGCTAAATATGGAAACAATAGATCCTTGAAACACATTCAACAGTAATTTATTAAGAGGGGCAATATAAGTGTTTTGTATTGATATTTTGCTCCTTTAATGTACCTTCCTAATGGTTCTCTATCTGTAATTACATCATTATAAGGCTAGTCTTTTTAGATTAAAGTCACAATTAATAATTAGGTATATAATTTATAGGTTAGTATAGGATTCTGGGAAGATGTTAGGCAAGCAGCTGAAGATACAGAGAGGCAAGAGATTTAGACTAGTTTCACAGATAAGATTATCTAATTATAAGGGGCATTTAAAAAGGAACGAACTGGAATCTGGTATGTGCAAACCGGTGAGAGGATGGTAATATTGTGGCATGTGTAACAAAGCGTTGTTCCGACCACAGCATGTAAATTCACAGCCCATCGCAATTCCTTTCTTGGAAGTGTTGAAAACAGTGTTGTTATGATAAATTAAATTTAAAGGGAATCAATTAATGACACTAAACAACACTTACTTTTAAATTTTTCCGGAACATGTTTCAGAGACTTTGCCTCTATCCTCAACCGGCCATCGACTGGTTCTCATTGATGTAGTTGACGATATTTTGTCATAGGTCTCCTCTGGTGGCGGTTCAAGGAACTTGCTGAACAAATCTTTCTGGGGGATGTCGAAATTGAATACTTTGTTCCTATTTTTTGAAATGAAGATTTATTCCCATGTGGATAGTTCTCGTTTTCCTGTTGTATGTTTTAGTAGTTTTGGTTCTGGATTTATGTTGTGGTTTTTTTCCCAAAAATGAGTGGCAACTGCTGATTTTTCTAATTGTTTATATTTTATGTTCCTAAAGTGTTCCTTTGCTCTTGTTTCTAAATTTCTTTTGGTTTTTCCAATATAAAGTTGACTACAGTCACTGCATTCAATTTGATATATACCAGATTTTTTGTTAGATGGAATGGCATCTTTGATGTTTGAGCAAATTAGGTTTTCTAAGGAGCAGTGGTTGACTGGTGCTAGTTGAATGTTTTGTTTTTTGAAGACTTTTTTGAATTTATCATAGGCCCATGGGTGGTAAGTGAATTTTTTGAAAATCATATTAGTTTCTGTAGCTGAGAGGGTTGTGGTTTCCTTTATTAGCTTCTTCTTTTTTGCTAAGTTCACTTTTTTGTCTACTAATGATTTGGGAAAGTCATTTTTTTGTGCTATTTCAATAATTTTGTTATATTCTGTTTTGTATTCTTGTGCTGAGAGAGTTTAGCACACAGACTGGTCAACATCCCTCTCACAGCAGAAGAATACAAAACAGAATACAACAAAATTATTGAAATAGCACAAAAAAATGACTTTCCCAAATCATTAGTAGACAAAAAAGTGAACTTAGCAAAAAAGAAGAAGCTAATAAAGGAAACCACAACCCTCTCAGCTACAGAAACTAATATGATTTTCAAAAAATTCACTTACCACCCATGGGCCTATGATAAATTCAAAAAAGTCTTCAAAAAACAAAACATTCAACTAGCACCAGTCAACCACTGCTCCTTAGAAAACCTAATTTGCTCAAACATCAAAGATGCCATTCCATCTAACAAAAAATCTGGTATATATCAAATTGAATGCAGTGACTGTAGTCAACTTTATATTGGAAAAACCAAAAGAAATTTAGAAACAAGAGCAAAGGAACACTTTAGGAACATAAAATATAAACAATTAGAAAAATCAGCAGTTGCCACGTATTTTTGGAAAAAAAAACCACAACATAAATCCAGAACCAAAACTACTAAAACATACATCAGGAAAACAAGAACTATCCACATGGGAACAAATCTTCATTTCAAAAAATAGGAACAAAGCATTCAATTTCGACATCCCCCAGAAAGATTTGTTCAGCAAGTTGCTTGAACCGCCACCAGAGGAGACCTATGACAAAATATCGTCAACTACAACAATGAGAACCAGTCGATGGCCGGTTGAGGATAGAGGCAAAGTCTCTGAAACATGTTCCAGAAAAATTTAAAAGTAAGTGTTGTTTAGTGTCATTAATCGACTCCCTTTAAATTTAATTCACAGCCCATCACTAGAGGGCACGCATGCATGTCATGTGACTACACAAAGCTAGCAGCAGCATGCATCAATCGTCCAACGCTGCCAGTCGCATTGCAAACAGTGAAATGGAGGCATCAAAATAAGAGCAAAGAGGTGTTGTTCATTTTCTGACAGCGGAAGGTTTAGGGGGAACGGACATTCATTGACGAATGTCACAAGTGTACGGCAAACACTGCATGTCCCTTGCAAGGGTCAAGCACTTCGGGGGAGGACCGGTGTTGTTAGCCGATGATGCACGGTCTGGAGCACCACATTGCAATACCAATAACATTGTCCAGCTGGTTGATGCATTCATTACCCAGGACCACCGAGTGACAGTGAAAGCCATAACCGCCAAGGGTGGATTGATCGTCAGAAGTGTTTACACCATCATGAAGGAACGATTGCTCTTGCGCAAAGTGTGTGCCCAATGGGTGCCCCACAATCTTCAACCACACCAGGAAACATGTCGAATGGCTGACTATCTTGGTAATTTATAGCGCTATGCTAGGGAAGGGCATGAGTCCCTGGTACGAGTGGTGGCTGGAGACGAGTCATGGTATCATCACTTCGAACCAGAATCAAAATAACAAAGTCTCCAGTGGAAGCATCCAGGGTCACCACCACCAAAAAAAGCCAAGGCCATCCACACAAGTGCAGGAAAGGTTATGCTGGTGTTCTTCTTTGACCAAGATGGCCCCTTTCTGATACACTTCCTGGATAACAATTAATGCTCAGCATTTCTCGCAATCCTTGACCAACCTTCGCCAAGCGATCAAATCAAAATGACTAGGCAATCTCACTAATGGGCTCATTCTGCTCCATGACAATGCAAAGCCTCATATGGCCAACAAAGTCACGGCACTCCTTCAGAAATTCAAATGTGAAGTTCTCGGCCACCCTCCATACAGTCCAGACCTCTCTCCCTGTGATTACACCATTTTTAGCCCCCTTAAAAGGCTCTGAGGGGCAAACAATTCACCTCGGACGATGACATCTATCTGTACATGCGGAACTGGCTCACAATGCAGCCCTGGGACTTTTATGAGAAAGCCATTCACTGCCTTGTATCATAGTGGGAGAAGTGTCTCAACAGCCAGGGCCAGTACTTCTAACATACAGATACTGGTTTCTGTAATTATGTCTCTGGCTCGTTTCTTTTTGAAACGCACCTTACATTTAGGATTATTAAAAAAGATTGGGGAAGAGAGAAATATGTGGATTATTATAGTAATTTAATAACTTATATTAATTAGTGACTAAACTTCACTTATTTCTGTTATTAATAAGTCTCATAATCATGACAACTATAAAAATAAGTAGGCTGATGATGCAAACAGTGGATTTGAGAAACTAGTCCTGTTGTAATATTATTATAAGTAATGTCTTCAGTGATATTGAAATTACCGAAAAATTTACAAGTGCTGAAGTCACGAGGCCATGCACAAGTTAACACTGGTAAAAGCAACCTTGGTCTTATGGTCGTCAGGTGAAGTTTTCAAACTTGTCGCCTGGCCAAATTTTTCAGCCACCATATTACTGTTTGAATCTCAAGCTTGTCTTCACTTGTCATATGATTGTTATACCAACAATAGTTAGTTAGTTAGTTAGTTAGTTTTTATTCATCCTTTTGATCACATTACATGATATAGGACACGTCAAGTACTTATAACTAAAAATTATACAATATACATATATACAACACAAGTTTGGAATGAAAATTCAACTGTATGTACAGTATAATGATAATGATGATGATAATGATGATAGTAATAATAATAATGATGATGATGATGATGATATAATAATAACAACAACAACAACAACAACAACAGATCACTTGTAGTTAACATATTCAAACAATTCACCTATACTATAAAACATTAACATCATTAACATTAACTAAATCAATTGTCAAAGTAATCATAATATTCTTTTATGCTATAAAAACAATGGAGTGAAAGAAGTTTTTTGAGACAAATTCTAAATCGATGCAGTGCAGGTATTTGCTTCAGATAATTGGGTAATTTATTATAAAGCTGGAGGCCAGTATATACAAAACTTTTTTCAAAAGAACTAGTGCTATGTGTGATTACATGAAGGTTATCTTTTCTTCTGGTATCATGAGAATGTATCTGTGAGTTTGTTGTGTACATACTGAGATTATTTTTTATGTAGCATAATGTTTCATATATGTAAATACAGGGGAGGGGCAATATATTTAATTCCTTAAATAATGGCCTACAACTGGTTCTTTTATTAACATGTAGTATTATCCTAATTGCCCTTTTTTGCATTTTAAAAATAGATTTTGCTCCTATTGAATTACCCCAAAATAATATTCCAAAGCTAAGAACAGATTGAAAATATGCATGATATAAAGATATGACCGATTTCAAGTCCATGATTTTTGAAATGACTGTGATGGCATAAGTTATTTTACTCAGTTTTTGAGATAGTTTTTGAATGTGAGCCGACCACTTTAAATTATTATCCACCCATACCCCTAGAAATTTTGTACTATCTGTGTATGAGATATATTTGCCCTGGAACTCTATAAAGGGATGACTGGCAAGTGTATTTTGTTTATGATGAAAAGCTATTGCTGTTGTTTTTTCTGTATTTATTAATAATCTATTAATGTTGAACCAGTTTAGCAATTCAGACATTGTCTGTTCTATCTTAAATTTTAAGGATCTCAAGTTGTAACCAGAAATATATAAGTTTGTATCATCAGCAAATAATGTTGGATAACTATTTTTTAAGGAACACTCTAGATCATTTATATATATCAGAAATAAAACAGGTCCAAGAGGAATAATAATAAAGGAATAAGTAATAATTACTGAGCAATAATTGTGCATGGTGTACAACTATCAATTTAGATATCAGTGATTGGTCAGTATTAGACGAATCCTAGTACTTGATTGGTCTATACGAGGATAATAATGTATGTGTGAAATAGTCACATTACAGTAAAGGCAGATTGCCTGCTGTGGAGAAATTGAGAGTGAGTCAACACATGCCACCAACTTTTTCGTTTGCTGCAAAAGAAGCAAAAAATGCAACATTCAAGGACAGCTGCTAGCTATGTCATAAAGCTGTAAGCACAAGCTACATATTTACTATGCAGGATTCATTCCAGACTGTTTGATCTCTGGAACTCAAGAGATTTTGGCTTCTAGAACATTTCTTGCAAGATTGGCAGGTTGTAAAAGGAGGTGCAAAGCCAGACTGAGTGAGTTATGAGAGCAGAGTAGTTGTGAATTGTGAGATGGTCTGCAAGGAATGCATTACATTCCAGCTCCATAGTGATGAGTCTGCAGGCATTGTCTGCAGTGCTAAGGAGCAGTTGCTAGTGATTGACCAGTGAATATCAGAGACGTTAAGTCAGAGTCTGCAAGCAGAGCAGCGCACTGTGTATGTTGCAGAAATTACAAGCAGCACAAGCTGGTGCATGCAACAGACACACAAAAAAAAAATTAGCCTGGCATGTTTACTTTGTGTATTTATAAATAAAGCAACTGATTGTAGTTAGCATTAGGCTGGCGATTCTACTGACAAATAAAGTGAGTTAAAACAAACTTTGTGTTATAAATTTTCTCACAATATACATTAATATTAAAGATAAGTGAACTTTAGTCACCAATTATTGTAATATATTGAATTAAACTTGCTTTACTGTTAACTTCATTCTTTTGCTTTTATTTGTTATTTTAGTAAATTTGAGAAGGAACCACAATCAGGAAGATTGTTCTTAAAAGGTTTTACAGAAGATAATGAACAAAGGTGCGTTATGTGCAGGAAGTCAGATACAAATTCCATATTTTATTAGATTGTGATGGAATAAATGTTTTTGGAGAGAAGGTGTGTGAGAAGCAAAATGGGAAAAATTATACAAGGAAATTATTGCATTTAAGATGTTGAGTAACACAGGGTAAGAAGAAATAAAATGACTGGAGAGTATTTAGGAAGAATAAGAGAAATGGCAGTCAAGAAAGACAAAATATCTTAAAGTCTATAATTCCCTTCTTGGAAGTGTTGAAAACAGTGTTGTTGTGATAAATTAAATTTAAAGGGAGTTGATTAATGACACTAAACAACACTTACTTTTGAATTTCCCGGAACATGTTTCAGAGGCTATTTGCCTCCATCGTCAACCGGACATCGGCTGGTTCTCAGTGGTGTAGCTGGCGATATTTTGTCATAGGTCTCCTCTGGTGGTGGTTTGAGGAACTTGCTGAACAAATCTTTCTGGGGGATGTCGAAATTGAAGACTTTGTTCCTATTTTTTGAAATGAAGATTTGTTCCCATGTGGACAGTTCTTGTTTTCCTGTTGTATGTATTAGTAGTTTTGGTTCTGGATTTATGTTGTGGTTTTTTTCCCAAAAATGCGTGGCAACTGCTGATTTCTCTCATTGTTTGTATTTTATGTTCCTAAAATGTTCCTTTGCTCTTGTTTCTAAATTTCATTTGGTTTTTCCAATATAAATTTTACTACAGTCACAGCATTCAATTTGATATATACCAGATTTTTTGTTAAATGGAATGGCATCTTTGATGTTTGAGCAAATTAGGTTTTTTTAAGGAGTAATGGTTGACTGGTGCTAGTTGAATGTTTTGTTTTTTGAAGATTTTTTTGAATTTATCATAGGCCCATGGATGGTAAGTGAATTTTTTTAAAATCTATTACTGTAGCTGAGAGAGTTGCGGTTTCCTTTATTCGCTTCTTCTTTTTTGCTAAGTTCCCTTATTTGTCTACTAATGATTTGGGAAAGCCATTTTTTGTGCTATTTCAATAATTTTGTTGTATTCTTCTGCTGTGATAGGGATGTTGGCCAGTCTGTGTGTTCAACTATTGAAGATTGCCTGTTTGTGGGATCTTGGGATGTAGCCATTAGCTTTTATGTAGTTGTCTGTCTGTGTTGGTTTTCTGTAAATGCCAAAGTTTAGTCTGATTTTATTTCTCATTATTTTTAGATCCAAAAATAGTAAATACTCGTCTTTTTCTATTTCTACAGTGAACTTGATGCTTTGTTCTTGGATATTTAAAAGTTTTAGTGTATCACTGATGTGTTTTTTTGGTACTATTGCAAAGATGTCATCTACATATGTTGCCAGAGTTTGAACATCCAAGGGAAACCTTTGGTGATCCTTATTTCTAATGCACTCATATACAGATCGGCCAGGAAGGGTGACAGGGGGTTGCCCATTGCTAAACCTGCAGCTTGGTGGAAATATTTTGTTTGAAACTGGAAGAAATTTTGTTCTATGAATAATTTGGTTAGTGCAATGTAATCTGAAATTTCAGATGATGGCATTCCAAGTGATTTGAGCCATTTTTCTACCAACAGTAGGAGTTGTTTCACTGGTATGCTGGGAAACAGTGATTTAACATCAGACGAGACTAGTGTGTCCTCTTTTAGTTCAGTATCCTTAATGTGTTCTATAAGTTCATACGCGTTTTTGATGCTTAGGCTATCAAACACCACTGAGAACCAGTCGATGTCTGGTTGACGGAGGCAAATAGTCTCTGAAACATATTCCAGGAAAATTTAAAAGTAAGTGTTGTTTAGTGTCATTAATCAACTCTCTTTAAATTTAATCTAAAAGTCTATTGCAAAAATGAGTGTAACGGACTCCTTTATGGATAGATGTTAGATTAGGCAAGAAAGAGTTTTTGTTGTGAGTGGTTACATTATAACTATAAAATAAGAAATAAACTATGTATGTAATTTATAGGTAAGAAGAATCCCTCTCACACACTCTCACACACTCACCCGCACATAACATGAAGCATTTCAAGTAGTCACCTGCAAGAAGGGGATTAGCTGCTGCTATTGTGAACTTTTTGGCAGCGGCAGCAGCAATAGCAGCAGCTCGCATGTCTTGAAGAGTTGTTGTGGTAATGGTCTTTGCCGTGCTGCTTGTTACTATGTCCATCCCTTCTCCCCCTCCTCCACCGCCGCCGCCACCGCCACCACCACCTGTTCCGTTGCTTGGTGACACCACATTGTTGTTTTCCTCCTGCAAGTTCACAACCACCTGGGTCAAAAAATATCAATTATTTAGTTTGGAAAACTTACTGTATCTAAACTGTTAAGAATAAAGCCTGGATCTTTAGTCCCAAAATGTGGAATTAGCATAAACTTAAGTGGATAACCTGTCTTTGAGCACAAATCTGCAACAATGACATCAAGTATCTCATGTTGACTGTGAATGTGATACAGTGAAGATAGATAGAGTCAACATGAAAAATTCAATGCCATGGCCGGGATCTGAACCACAGATCTCCTAGTTTCCGTCCAGTTGCTCTAACTCATTGAGCTACCATGGCCAACTTGCCGTCATGGCATTAAATTCTCCATTTGACTCGTATATTTCCCCGGTAAACCACTAGGGGCTCTCACATTCAAGATACATCATTTGTGGTGACTTAGTATCATAAGTACTTGAGTCCCAGGCTTCATCATTTAACTCTTATTATTTTAGTTAATTGATGGAAATTAATCATTTCTTCACACAAGGCGTATATAGGATAAGGTTTTTGATATATAGAGTCAACATGAAAAATTCAATGCCATGGCCAGGATTTGAACCACAGATCTCCTGGTTTCCGTCCAGTCGCTTTAACCCATTGAGCTACCATGGCCAACTTGCCGTCATGACATTAAATTCTCCATTTGACTCGTATATTTCCCCAGTACACCACTAGGGAATCTCGCATTCGAGATACACTGTGGTTCAAATCCCGGCCATGGCACTGAATTTTTCATGTTGACTCTATCTATCAAAAACCTTAGCCTATATATGGCTAGTGTGAAGAAATGATTAATTTCCATCAATTAACTAAAATACAGTGAAGATGTTTAATATGTTGCAAAAATTCTAAACTTACGGACAGTTCCACTTGTGAAGGGACCTGGAAATATTTTCTTCCAAATGGAGAGTCAGTTATAAGCAATAAATATAAGACAAAGGTATGAGATGATGAAAAGTGGTAAATCAGGCAGTACTTGAGTTCAAAAAATTTTACGTGTTGTATTCATTATTCTTACACTTTTATAAAGTATTCTTAATATGGAAATATAAAGACTATGTTATTATATTTTGGATAGATAGAGTCAGACTGAAAAATTAAATGCCATGGCCGGGATTTGATTCATGGATCTCCTGGTCTCTTTACGGTTGCTCTTAACCATTGAGCTATATCAACATGCCAACATGACGTAAAATTCTCTAGCTGACTCATATTTTCCCAATAAATCACTAGGAGTTCTCATATATGAGATACGTACCGTTTGTGACGACTTACTATTGTAAGTACTTAAGTCCCAAGCTGCATAGTCAAACAGAATGATTAGGTTAATTGATGGAAATTAATTGTTCTTCCACACTAGCCATGTATAGGCTAAGGTTTTTGGTGGTTTACTGGGTAAAATATGAGTGAGTTGGAGAATTTAATATCATGCTGGCATGTTGACTATGGTAGCTCAATGGTTAAGAGCAACCAGATGGAGACTGGGAGATCCATGGTTCAAATCCCATCCATAGCATTAAATTTTTCAATCTATCCAAGGCCTTAGCCTATACATAGCTAGTGTGAAAGAACGATTAATTTCCATCAATTAACTGAGTAATCATATTGTGAAATGTGTAATATTTAACGCCCGCTTTTACTACATACGGCACCGCAGGCGGACTGAGTAATTATTTTAATATGTAAATATAAAGGCAAAGTAATCAACTTAAAAATCCCACCAGTTGATAATTTGATAAAGGAATCTTGTAGGCACTCCTTTAGACAGTTAAAGCTCCTCACACTTCCTAGTCTTTATATATATATATAAAACCATCCTGTACTTAAACAAGTTCAAAATACAAATTTCAGTCAATTCTGATAATCATAATTACAATACAAGAAATAGGAATGATTTTTACATTAAGGATCACAGGCTTTGTCTTCATGAGAAGATGCGTAGTTTTATGGGGGTAAAATTATATAATGCTTTACCAAAAGAAATTAAAACAGAAAAAAATGTTTGTAAATTTAAAAAAGCTTTGCAAAATTTCCTGATAGAGCATAGTATATATACTATTGAAGAGTTTTTATTGTAAATAGCTGTTTTATTGTTATATTCTACTTGTGTATGTTTAGGCAGTAACCAATCCAATGTATATATTATTGACATGATTCAATTGTGAATTTCACTGTATTGAATTTCAATAAACTCAACTCAAGAAGTTCATAGTTCCACCACCAAAGAGAATATCACAGACAACAACGATAAACAGCTGGATCTTCAAAGTTGAAAATGGAAGTAACGTCTCCAAAAACTAGTCCCTCAAAAAATAGAAAACTAGTCCCGTAAGTGAAGGAGCGTGAAAACCTGATTGTAAATAGTTTTATGGACTGTGTATATTCACCAATTATGTTTCAAGGCACATATGTTTACAAAACCAAGTTAAATAAATGATTTTAATTCACTATCTTAGACATCAAGTTATTAGAATCTTTCACTTTTCGGAAAAGCAATTTGTAAATGCTTTAACAGTAGCAATTGTGCTACTTTAAGTGTGAAGAGTGAGTTGCTTAGAGTGAATGTAATGAATTTGTCTGCCAGCAAGAGAATTCAAGTAATGTACCTACTGATAATAGCAATTTATCATCTGTAAAACAAGACTTCATTTACTATGCTATTTTATTATTTTTAAAAAGTGGTCCGGCTTAAAGAGGTCTGAGTTAACATGGTTTTATGGTACTATCAAAAATGGGTAGATCAAGGACTTTCCTGGATGCTTCCATGCACTTTCTTAGTTAAAAATAAAACAGGAGAAGTTTAAATAAAATGATGGCAAATGTTTAAATTTGGCTTGAGATTCATGTATTGTTTCCAACTGTAACTTAAAATGTTTCCTATATATTGTGACAAAATATGCAAAAAGAAGTTATAAGTTCAATGGTAACACAAACACAACATTTTGGCACATCTCTATAATGTTTATTTATGTCTCAATAGCACACACCCTTTGTGCTGGTAATAATCTCACTATGCTTGGCCTTGCCATCAGCTTTGATATACCTGCCGAGCACAGTAGATCTTTCTGGAATAGGAAGCCTCTGGAAACACTGTCTAGAAAGGTCTTTTGCATAGCAACAACACAGTTCCCCCTCCCCCCGGTCTCGTGTCACCAGCTCATGATTGGTATTGAAGGTGTTCCATTCCCCTTCCAACCAATAAGCAATGAGATGATTTCGCCACTCTGCTTCACAATGACGGCTAAGTTGCCTGACTCTACTCTTCCACACCAAAACAGTTTTGCATTTGCCAATGTGACAATATTACTATCTCATATAAAAAGTCAACAAATTTCAGCAGTTTTGTGAAACAATAAATAAAATTCTGAAGGATAGACATGAAAGGAGACAAAGCTGAAATTCTACAAGACAATGATACTACCAGTTTTGTTACGTGAAGTGAAACATGGTTTTTAAAACAGGACGGCAGTAAGAAATAGAGAACTGAAGTGAGATTTCTGTGCAATGTGAAACACTGTATAAGAAGAGACTTACTAAGAATTACAGATACAAAGAAGAATTAAAGATATTTTATTTATATGAGAAGATTCAGGAAATGAAGAATAATAGAAGCATATGAAAAGAATAAACGTCAGAATACCAGGGTCACTATAGCTATAAACCTCAAGCAAAACAGATGTTGGACACCCAAGAAGGAGGTAGGAATGCTTCAGTAAAAATGGAACAGACCTGAAAAGTAGAACAAGAAGAAGATATTATCATCTCCTCAAAAATTATACAAGATAAAAAAAAAAGTTTTCATTGATCTATGTGTTACCTTTTCTTCAAAATCTGAGAAGAAGTTGTCCAATTCAAATGTGGTGTCACTGAGCTGTTTGAACAGGTCCTCCTCATCTCCCTCTCCAAGGGTTGACACAAAACCCGTGAGATCTGATTGAGAGAGCTCTCCAAGGCCTCCTCCTCCTGCCACCATGCCACCTCCGCCTGCCTCCTGCTGTGGCTGTTGCTGTCCACCTCCAGCTGCCTCCTGCAATAACATAATCAGGCTCGTTATACTGCACACATATGTGATATAGCTTAGTTCAAGTTTCAACCTATTCATTACTGATGGAAAATAAAATAATTACTTTGATCCATCAAGTACTACTCTTTCAGTATCACTATGCATCAGCAACATTTGGGAGTGTTCCTAATATCTCAGATATTTGGAATTTACTGTAGCCCAACAAGTTGTGGAGCAAATTATTGTCAGAATATGTCCAGACTGTCAATTATTTCACAAGGTATTTCTTAAGTTTTAAAATGCTCACTTTCCTTGAATATTGTGAAAGGTTTATTTGGTTAAACAGCTAGGCACGTTTTATGGAAGAACAAAGAACAAAATAACCAACAGCAAAATTTCTTGGAAGGTCTAAGACTTTCTAGAAACAATGCCTGGGGGCTCTAAATACCAGCGAGGTGTTAGAAGCGGCAGTTGTTTGTTGGTTATTGCGACCGTCGATGATTAAAGTGTACCGCAGTGATTTCATTCATTTGTTTCCGTGCAGCAAAACATTGAGTCAGCCTTGAAGACAGCTGATTGCCAATTCCACATCTTTTTACTGCAGTAAAACTTGTTTTAGATTTCTGAATCTATGTAACCCATGCAGTCACAGTATGAGCTGACATACAGTTAACTAATAAAACAATATATTTGCTTTATTACCCTTTTCCAATAGTATTTTAAGCAACAACTTGTTGAGAAAAAAAGAGAAGGAATTTATGATTACAATATTAAAGCACTTTTTCAAATTAGTCATTTTCGAAGATTCTTGAAGAAAGGATTTTACCAAAATGCTTTTTTGAGTGCTGTAAAACATGGACATTACAATTAAAGAAACGTAAAGCAATTTTAATTAGAATTTCTTTAATAGTGTGGAAGAGTATTTTGAATATTTTCAATTTATTTCTTATTCTTCAGATATATTTAATTCATTGTACTCTATTATAATATTGTAATGATAAATTAACTTTAAAGAGAGTCGATTAAAGACACTAGACAACACTTACTTTTAAATTTTTCCGGAACTAGTTTCAGAGGCTTTGCCTCTATCATCGGCCGGCTCTCGAGAGCCGGCCGATGATAGAGGCAAAGCCTCTGAAACTAGTTCCGGAAAAATTTAAAAGTAAGTGTTGTCTAGTGTCTTTAATCGACTCTCTTTAAAGTTAATTTATCATAACAACACTGTTTTCAACACTTCCAAGAAAGTAATTGTAATGATATTTTCAGGAAGTTGTGAATGTGTATTAAAAGAGAAAGAAACATCACAGTGAATAATGTTCTAGATGGAAATTAATTGTTCTTTCACACTGGCCATGTGTAGGCTAAAGTATGAAAAGATAGTCAGACTGAAAAATTCAATGCCATAGCCAGGATTTAAACCACGGATCTCCTGGTTGCCGTCCAGCCGCTCGAACCCTTGAGCTACTATGGCCAACGTGCCGACATGACATTAAATTCTCCAACTGACTCATGTTTTTTCCGGTAAACCACTAGGAGTTCTCATAAACACATGAGACAGCAACTTTAATGGTTACTTACAACGTGTAAGTACTTTAAGGCCCAGCTTTATAGTTAACCACTATTAGGTCAATTAATGGAAATTAATTGTTCTTTCACACTGGCCGTGTGTAGGCTAAAGTATGGAAAGATAGAGTCAGACTGAAAAATTCAATGCTATAGCCAGGATTTGAACCATGGATCTTCTGATCAATGTGCCAATATGACATTTAATTCTCCAACGGACTCGTGTCAGAAGATCGGTGGTTCAAATCCCGGCTATGGCATTGAATTGTTCAGTCTGACTATCTTTCCATATGTTCTAGCTGTCCCAAAAGTTGCTTGATTGAGTAAACTGCTCTTTCAATGGCACTGTAACTGGTGGTTTGTATCTGGAAATATTACCAGAGTAGTAGTAGTACTATCCGACTACAAAATCAAGCTTTATTTGAAAATTTAATTTGGCAACAAGATGGTGTTCTAAGATTGACACCCAAGGTCATTTTGTCTAACACAAAAAGACTTCTAAGTTTGGAGAAGTTTAAAAAATGTTTTTTCTCTTACAGATTTGGAATATCTAAGAACAATTATTATCAAAGAACAATATGAAGCACTACAAAATAATTACAAATATTTGTGAAAACATTTGATTAAAAATGTAAAGCAATGTTGTGAAAATATATTAAAGTAAATGGGAATAATTTTGAAGAACTCTTACAATGTATAAGTTTTCAATACTTTAAGCAATTGTGAAATTAATAACACAAGTGTTGTTTCATGGCATTATGGGTTATCATTTCTCAATTTTTTGGTCTAAAGACTTTTGGAACAACCTGTAGTTTCCTAGCCTAAAATTCCATGTTGAAAGTTCCAAACATTAATTTCAATTCAAATACAAGATTTACAAAATAAAATTAAACATATGTTTTGGATATTAATTGATACTTTCACACTACCCGTTTACAGGACAAGTTTGGAAAGGTAGAGTTAGACTGAAAAATTAAATATCATAGCTGGAATTGGAACCATGATTTCCCAGTTTCCGTCTGATTACTGTAACCACTGAACTACCATGGCAACATGCCAGCTTGACATGAAATTCTCCAACAGACTATGATATATATTGTTATAAAACCATAAAAAGAGTTGATTAAACTATTTGTGGTCACACTACGTCACTTACATTTTAATTTTTTGAGAGACTGGTTTTTGGAGCTGTTGCTTCCGTTTTTAACCTTGAAGATCTGATTGTGGTCTGTTGTTGTCTAAGGTCTTCTTTCTGGTGGTAGAACTATCAACTTCTTTGTCAAATTATCAACTGGTGGAATTTCAAGTTTATTACTTGGTCCATATTAAGATGTTTTCCCATGTTGTCAGTTTTTTATGGGTTATTATATCCTTTAATAATTTTGGATTTGGGTCAAGGTCATGGTTTTCATTCCACACATGAAACATCACTGCTGACTTATCTTCTTGTTTCAATTTGATGTTTCTAAAATGTTCTTTGTCTCTGGTTTTTAGATTTCTTTTATATTCTAGATGTTCTCGGGCTTCAAGCCAGGCATAGTGATGAAGAGCCATCGACGTTTTGGAAGTGTGCATCTCTTCCAGCATCATGATGATGAAGATGATGAAAATGACCTGGCTTGAAGCCCGAAAACGTCTAGAATATATATGTCGAAAGGAAAGCTTCAGATCCTATTTCAGGTTTCTTTTAGTTTGCCATATGTATAATTTTTCAAAACCCTTACAACTTATTTGGCATGTTCCAGAAATATTGATTGGTGAGATTTCATCTTTTGTTTTTGAATTTAATAAATTTAATACTGTGTACTTGTAGATGCCAATATGATATTTCGTACTTTGGACCAAAACTGATCCCTCAAAAAATCAAAATGTAAGTAACTTAGTGTGAAAAACTACTATAAATAGTTTATCAATTAATCTTTATGTCACTGTTAGTAAATTTCTCAAAACATCCGTAAAAAGAATCCCCCCCCCCCCCACTAAATGTTATAGTCATTTTTGCAATAATAAATTTAGATGTTTGAGTAACAGAAACTTACAAGAGAACTATCACTATGCTCACACGTGTATGCGCTTCATCTTTGCTCTATATGGGGCCTGTGCGTGGAGTATAGTTGGAAGTACCAGAAAATGAGTCCACAATACATAGGCATAATAACACAGCATTGTATGGGAGGGATTGTTTACCCCTGAAGGGCAGCAGTCTATACATGGCATATGTAAGAAGCGTCATCCCTCACAGCCGGTACCAACCTGATGAGGGATGTGCAGCAGCTATTTGCAAGTGGGCAAATTTTGCAGTTTTGGGCATTGGTGTTCTACTTCACAGCAGATTTTTGGTACTACCATCAAATTTTCAGATGCCTAGCTGCGTGAGTACAGTGAAGGTTGCCTTGTTAGTGATAACAAGGATCCCTATACTGAGCTTAGATGAGTGAGCGAGAATATTTTGACATGTAAAGTAGGATTTCAGTGCATGTCTGATGCCACAATTTTCCCAGCAACTGTCAATTCCTTTGTGCAGTGGAGAGAGTTTGCAGAATGTATTACCATGTGTTTTAACAACCATATGTTAGAAATCTTCCAGTGTCAACTAATGGTTTACTTAAATCTAAGAGAGCTGTGACTGTTGCCTAAACATATTGATGACAGAACTAGCCTTATTTTCTTGGCACATCTCTTTGAAACAATAGCAAATTTGTACTTTGTTGTTAATATATGTGTTAAACTGATAAAATTACCACAAACTTACACAATAAATCTGTTCTGTTACTTAAAACCACAAGGCCACCAAATTCACTAACATAACTGTGACATTTATATACATTTTAATTTCATTTCTGTAGTCTCCCTTTAATTGCTATGGCCATATCAGGGGTTCAATTGAAAACATTTGATGGTGTTTTCATGGTTTGAACTTTAAGGTTAGGCTACTATCATTTGTAACTAATTTTGACATGCACATTCCTCTCACATCCACACTTCTGGACTCTGTGGCAGGTAAATTCTACCCCCAAGAATTGAACCTGGGACATTCCAGTAAGAAGTCACTCATTGACCACTTGACCACAGAGGCAATCTTAAAAGATACCATTTTACTTTCATGTGACAGTAACCGACAATCACTATTTATCAAAATATTTTCACCATACTTGCTGGTAGTGGGGAACCACATTCAAAGAGAAATGCTGAACTCTTAGGAGATGGTAAACATTACAAGATGGCCATACTGAAGGTAAAGGATGTTCGAGTGAGGTCCCACAACTAAGTTGATTTAGAAAAGGCACAAAATGGCATTTATCATTAAAATAAGCAAAATAAAAACTTATTCTATAGCTTTCAAATATCTCAAAACATAATTATATCATATAAATTTTAATTTATTACGGCACAGTGAAAAACATTTTGCCTAACACCCAGATTATAAGTCTGACAATTAGCAAAGCCACTATTTCTATAATAATCATTATTTTGAGTGCTTAATATTGTCGCGGTGAAAAGAATGGAAGTTTCAGTGCCGAGATAAGCACGGTTTGTGTACACAAATAGCCTGCAGATAAAGATAACAGTCGGATTGTGTATCACTGAGACAAGACTTATGGACACAGATAAGTGACGTAACTGGAATATTCTAGTACTATCTCAATTGATAGAGAATAGTTGTTTTTCTTTATTGTTCCGGAAATATCTCAAATTTAGGAATGAGGTATTTAAGGAAGTGTCGACTTGCCAAGAGTGAGTTGTAAACAGAGTGAGTAAGCAGAGAACAGCTGAGAGTGTTGATATTGTAAACAGTGGAAGTCGAGTAAGCTGTTTGTTATTGTCATCAACTGATTGTGTATGTAACGTAATGCTGCCGTAATCTATAAGTGTATTTCTACGGAAATAAAGAACATTTGGAATATCTGCAACTCGGCCTTTTAATTCTACGAACCCAAAAAGTCACAATATTACTTTCAGCATGGAATATTCTATGTTATCTTCTGCTTAAATTTAAAAAAAATGGGAAATTTACAGGAGTATTTTTTGTTTGGGCACTTGCCAGGCACTGTGACAGATCAACCATCTTGCCGTCGTTATCAGGGCACCACAGCAAGTCGTCGTCTATGAAAGGCATACTGCTGCAACTGAAAGGTGGTGGCTGGCCGGCTCCTGCAGAGGACTGCGGCGGCGGAGGCGGCCTGCTGACAACCAACTGGGTGTCTGCCAGCGTGCTGCCGGTAATATTCAGTATTCTACCTAATGCTACCTCTCTCACTCTTCAACAACGACCTGAAACAGTTCAAAAATACATTATAATGTAATACTACAGAACTACATCAGAATCAATGGCAAAAACTACTATAACAATAGAAAAGAATGTTTCTTTCCCACTATCCATGTGTAGGGCAAGGTTTGAAATGGTGAAGCCAGACTGAAAAATTCAATGCCATAGCTGGAATTTGAACCACGGATCTCCCAGTCTCTGTCTGGTTGCTCTAACCATTGAGCCACCTTGGCAACATGCCAATACAGCATTAAATTCTCCAAATGACTAGCATTTTTCCTGGTAAACCACTAGGGACTCTCATATATAATACACGAAAACTAACTTAATGGCGACTTAAAATGTGTAAGTACTTCAAGTCTGGTCTTTATAGTTAAGACAACTACTAGATCAATTAATGGAAATACTTCTTTCACACTAGCCGTGTGTAAGGCAAGGTGTGGAAAGATAGAGACGGAATAAAAAATTTAATATCATAGAAGGGATTTGAACCACAGATTTCTCAGTATCCATCAAGTTGCTCTAACCACTGAGCTACCATGTCAATATACCAACACAGCATTAAATTCTCCAACTGCGGCACCTAGACAAGTAGCATTACTAGAGTTGGGTAATACAAGAGGAGGGAAATAATAATAGAGATAATACTGAAATTCTGGTATATGTGTATTAAAGGGCAGAAAGGGCAATTATTGAATCTGTGCATGAAGCAACAGAAAAGCATTTAGAACACAAACAGTTGGTGGTCAGAATTGGAAAGAATGGTTTCGAAGATAGGTATGGGAGATTTATGGAGAGCAGAGGAGACAAATCATAGCAGTCTTTGTAAGGAAGTGAGAAACAGAGTACAAGACATAGATAGGCAAGAGATATGGGAAAGTATAGAAGAAAAGAAATCTTTGAAATTTTATAAGCAATTAAAGAAAGAATGGGGTAGGGAAAAATATACAGATCAATGTGACAAAACTGGAAAAGAAGGCATAGCATGGATGAGAGTAGGAATAATATATCTAAAAGGGTTGAGAAGTAATGAGGTAGGGATATGTGAATTTTGTGGAGATGAAGAGAGCATTGTTCATTACCTGATAGAATGTAAGGAGTTAACAAATTGCAGCAGAAAAATATGGGATAAGAAATGGAACAGTGTGAGCAAAGAGGTGATGACGCTACACATGTTAACGGGATGGGTGAAAAGAAAAATAGATGTATAGGAGAATTCTTATATAAGTTAAGAGAAAAGTGGATTAGGTGAAAAAGAAGTGAAGGTCAAGAAGAAATTACACCAAGCTGCTCAGGAAAAGCAAAGGCTATTGGCCAGGGGACCTTCGTCAGTGAGTAAATCTTAGGGTCAGCAATTTCATGTATTTGTGCAGGAGGTATAAATGTCATGAACTTCGTTCCATTTGTAGCATTTCATTTTTGGAATGAAAATCATGACATTGATCCAAATCCAAAATTATTAAAAGGAGTGATAAACCAAAATAAACTAACAACATGGGAGAACATTAATATAATTCTGAGTTGAACTAATACTCAATGCTCCACTTATTGCTAGTATTTACCTAGAATGCATTTTGTTAGGATCTTCGTAACATCATCAGCTGTGTCGACTAATGGACGTTGGTTTGGTGAACTCATCGGAGGCGATAGGTGCATCTCTGTCGGCATCTTGATGAACTTGAAGTTTGGGTATCATCAAGATACCGACAGAGACACACCTATCGCCTCCAATGAGGTCACCAAACCAACGTCCATTAGTCGACAACAGGTGATGATGTTAGAAAAATCCTAACGAAATGTGTTCTAGGTAAATACTAGCAATAAGTGGAGCATTGAGTATTAGTTTGATTCAAAATTATATTAATTTTGTGCTTCATTGTATCATAGTCCTTACATGTTGGAATGGGAGAACATATTCATATGGAAAAATAAGGACCGCGTAATGAACTTTGAAATCCGACCAGTAGATAATTTGACAAAGAAGTTCATAGTTCCATCACCAGAGAGAGTTTGTTTTTTGTAATTTACATCCTCCAACGTTAAGTCATATCGGACGATGAATGGAATGGGTGAAATGATGCTCAAATGAGCCCGGGGTCCATAGAGCTTAGAGTTACCCGACATTCGTCTATCAGGATAAGGGAAAACCCTGGAAAAAACCTTATCCAGGTATCTCACCCTCATCGAGATTCAAACTTGGGACCTCTTGAATGTGAGGCAGACATACTACCACCACGCTACAGAGACGGGCACCACCAGAGAGAGGAGAGCAGACAACAACAAATGCTACTTGGAGAGAGGCTGAAAATGGAGGCAATGGCCTTTGATACTAGTCCCTCAATAATATAAAAAAGTAAGTGACGAGTGTCAATAAACCGACTACAAATAGTTTTTATGATACATTTACATATTTAGTGTAGGTATAAGAAGATAACAGGAGGCTGAAACAGTTGTCAAATTCTTAAAAGGTGTATCTCTATGAGATGGCTTTGAAATTTCATGCTCCTTGCACAACCACAAGAAAAGTATGAGTGACTTAGCTCTTGAAAATAATATTACATTTCAAAATTTAAATCAATAACAAAGAATAGCAAGGATATGGTATATCTCACAAAAATTCTTACTGTATTTAAAATGTCTACTTTAACATTTCATAATTTGGTATGGTAAGATTTTATCTACCAGTTATGTCATTGAGAATGAAGAGGATTTCAGAGGCTTTTCCCAAAAAATTATAGAAATATATTTTATTTGTTAGTCATTTTTGAGAAAATCAGAATTTTAATAAATTGTCCATTTAAAGGATGGTCTACAGAAGAAGGATTTTGTAGAAAATTTTTGTTACATCCCTAGAAAATGCTATATTTAGATAGCAAGTTTGTCTTTGATAGACTTTGGTTTTGAATTTGAATGTGTGTTACTTAAATAGCAAGTTTATCTTTGACCTTTGGTTTCCAATTTGAATGTGCAAAAAACTATTAATGATATTTCTACTCTTAAAAAAATAAAACACACTTATAATTTTAAAAAATGTACTTACCATCCTTGGGTTAATAAACATTTTCAAATTTTTTTTTAAAGAGTTTTGTATAACTTTGGTTCCTCAAAATAAATATAGTACTAAAATATTATTGCATTTCTCTAAAAAGATAAAATTCCTAATAATAAAAAATCTTATTATTTGAAGCAAAAGGTTAGAAACAGTGATGTATTTAACATTTGAAAGCAATGAGTTTTTGAATTACCGACTCATTACTTTAAAAAAAATCGATATTTATCAATTTAATTGTTTGGATTGTGATAAAGTTTATATTGGAAAGACAAAACAATTTAGAAACCAGAACGAAAGAACATTTTCGTAACATTAAGTATAAGCAGACTAATAAATCAGCCGTAGCAGATCATTTTTGGTCATTTAACTATGAAATACATCCAGAAGTTAAATTATTAAATGGTCCGATAGATTTAATGGTTTGGGAAAAGATATTTATTTTAAAAACACACATCGTGTAATGAATTTTGAAATACAGCCAGTCAATTCTGTTTTTAAATTTGTTTTATTTTCAGATTTTGGTAGTACTAACAAGAACATATTAACATCTAGCGTTCGTAACGATGACAATAGTTTTGTTGTTTCTGGCTGAAGATGTGTAAGAATTTTACATGAAATAATGATCCCGGACAATTTATAAGAAAAGTATCGTCATTTCTTATAAGATAGGTGAAGTTTTAAGTTACAAATTGTTATATTTGTATATATTCTAATGATGCTTACTGATATATTGAAATGTTTGAAATGTCAGTATCAATTTTTTGAGTGTATTAAGTATAATTATCCCTCTATCTACCACTTGCAAGTGCCAAAGAAAGGAACACTTCGCTGCATTAAGGTGACTGAGCATTAAACAAGAAGAGGAAAAAACAAATTAAAAAGGAAATACTTGCTAGCTATAAATGTAATATTTTACCTTGCAATATCACGGTGTTTCAAAAACTTGATCCAAAACATGAACAATGGCTCTATTGGACTCCCTGAAAAAAAAAGAACAATACAAAATTACTGAACAAATAGATAGCTATAAAATTCATACAGCATTAATATATATTTAGTTACAATATCCAATTACTAAGAAACATTCAAAACCACAGCTTGACTAAAGTTAAAACTGAAAAGACAGGCCAACCTTCCCACATGGAAAGAAGAGTTAGATAAGGGGATCCCATCTCCGCGAAACTATTTACCTGTATACTGGAGAAGATATTCAGGAAACCAAAATGGATTAAAAAAGATGGAATATGCCTGAACAGCGAGACACTAATTTGAGGTTCACTGACAACATAGTCCTCTTCGCCAAAACTGCAAGGGAACTAAAATCAATGCTCCAGGAGCTTAATATACAAAGCAAGATGGCAGGACTCACAATGAACAATGTTCGAGATCTCCTCCGCAAACAAGCCCAGTGAAAAGACGATTAGAAATCAATGTTTTGGAAGCATACATCTCTCCCATCATTAGGAAATTTTAAGAAATATTATAACCACAAATGTATAACTGGATGTAATACAAATATAAACAAAGAATATTACACAAATATAACTATTTGTAACAAATACTTAACTTATCTTAAGAAAATGATGCTAATTTTTCTTTTTAATTGAGATGATTTCACAAACAAATTGCTTGCATCGTCAGTCCACCAACACACTTCGTTTTCAAGGATTCCGTTTACCATGTTATTATATTTTTTTAGTATTTCCAAAATCTGAAAACGAAACAAACCTAAAAACAGAATCAACTGTTGGTATTTCAAAATTCATTATGCAATATTTATCTTTTAAAATAAATATCTTTTCCCAAACCATTAAAACTATTGGAACATTTCATTTAAATATAAAAAAAACTGTCAATGATATTTATACCCTTAAAAAAATAAAAGATGATTATAATTTTAAAAAAATTTACTTACCATCCTTTGGTTAATAAACATTTTCAATTTTTTTTAAACAAGTTGGTATAACTTTAGTTCCTCAAAATAAATATAGTATTAAAAATTTACTACATTTTGCTAAAAAAGATAAAATTCATAATAATAAAAAATCTGGTATTTATCAATTTAATTGTTTAGATTGTGATAAAGTTTATATTGGAAAGACAAAACGTAATTTGGAAACCAGAACAAAAAAACATTTTTGTAACATTAAGTATAAACAAACTGATAAATTGGCCGTAGCAGATCATTTTTGGTCATTTAACCATGAAATAAATCCAGAAGTTAAATTATTAAAACAATTAAATGGTCTGATAGATTTAATGGTTTGGGAAAAAATATATTTATTTTAAAAAATAAACATTGCGTAATGAAATTTGAAATACCAGCAGTTGATTCTGTTTTTAGGTTTGTTTCGTTTTCAGATTTTGGAAATACTGAAAAGACATAACATGGTAACCAGAATCCTTAACAATGAAGTGTATTACGGACTAACGATGCAAGCTATTTGTTTGTGAAATAGATCTCAATTAAAAATAAACATTAGCATCACTTTCTTAGGGTAAGTGAAGTTTTTTTGTTACAAATAGTTATATTTGTGATAATATTCATTGCTTCACTGTAGCTAGCTTCATTTTCTATGTAATAAACAAAGAACTTACCTCATTATTACTATCATTATTATCTTTATTTATATTTGTGTTATATCTAGTGATACATTTGTGGTTATAACATTTATTAAAATATACTGATGATGGGAAAGATGTGTGCTCTAATCGTCTTTTCACCTGGCTTGTTTCCTGAGAAGATCTCAAAGATATTCGTCACCAGGAAAGCTTCAGGTCTTATTTCACAATGAACAAATCCAAAATGTAAGTAATCACATTGATTACAAACCCTAATATATCTTGAAGGAACAGAACTACTGTATGCATCACAATACATATCTAGGCCAAAGAATTTCCTTTAATAACAAAATGGAAAAAGAAATAAAATGAAGAGTTTCCTTAGCTTGGAAAGCTTTCTGGGCCTTAAAGTTCATATCGAGAAACAGAACCCTAAATAGGAGGCTCCAAATGGGGGCATTCCAAAGTTACATTTTTCTAGTGCTATTATAGCGATGTCAGATATGGACTCTCAAAGCCAAAGAGAGAAACACTCTACAGGTATGCCAAAGGAAAATGCAGAGGAAGATCCTTGGCATCTCTCTAAAAGACAGAATATCGAACACCTCGATACACAAGATGTCAGCCACAATACACATAGCACAATAGGCTACGAATACCAAATGGAAATGGGACAGCCACATGGTGAGGCTGCAAGGCGAGCTACCACATGGGACCCCTACATCAGCAAGAAATTCCCAGGGAGATCAAGATGCAAAAGTTCAGACTTATTCAGATAACAAGCAGGAAGACAATGGACCAGCATAGCCAGAAACAGAAAGGAGTGGAAAGAACTAAGTGTGGTGTAATTCAATGTGTAGTGTGCATTAAGTGCGGTACCCTCTTATGCGGACTAGCTCACTGTGTGAGTCTTTAAAAGCAGCTAACCCTACTTGTATTAGGCCAATGCCCTCATTCATTCATTTCAATATTGTAATACAGCTATCATGATTAAAGAGAAAGAGGTACAAACCACTTCTATTGACGACAATATTTTTAAGCAGAAGGCTAGAAGCCCATTTTAGACGCTGCAGTTCAAGAGCCACCATTTTGTAATAAATGTTGCAGAGTTACACTGAGCTGACTTCTAAAGTTCCCCAAAACTAATATGAACTTAAATAAATGCTTCTTCTCATTGATGATTGACAGTTTTTCAAAGCGTACTCCTTATTTCCATAATACGATCTTATGTGTACACTAATGCTTTATAATTGTACAGTATGCACAAAATAACTACTAAATGCTAAAGAACATTTACCCATAAGAACTGTAAGCATTAGAAAAATGTAGGTTTCTCGGTAAATGTAAGAAGTTTTAACTAATTTCAAATAAAACATTCTCCTAGACGCGTATACTTTCATATATCTTTTGTAACGCAATATTAAAAGGTGATTTCTATTATGCATTCCCATTAAGTTTCACTCGAATCGACCGCCATATCGCACCGGAAATTCTCATTCTTCTGTTATCTGTACATAGGTGGCTCTGTCTTTCACTGTTGGCGACACTGATTTCTATTTGTATTTCGCTCAGATCTATTGTCACACTGTGATTCTGTAATATTGTTTGGTGATTGTTTGTGTGTTTAAAGATGGAGTCCGAATCAGATGACGATACTTTGAGTGTTACTTCAGAAAATTTTGACCCTTTAAAAGCATTATATTCACCTAATGTGCAGCTTCCGAAACCCAAAGCTCGTGTGTTTGACAACGTTTGGAAATATTTTTCTACCTATCATCCACGAGAAGATACTCAGAAGAAAAAGGTATATTTTAATTCGCATAACCTTTAATAAATCGCAATTGGTATGTGTACTGCGTTAATAAACTTAATAAATACGAGTCTGCTTTTATATTAAAATGTATTTTTTAAAATTGAAGTAGCTAAAAAAGTGAAACTGCCCTTCCCTGTTAACATAACCTCAAAATCGCAGAGGCTCCTAACGTACAATATTCGTCAAAACTGCAGATGAGTGGCCTTGGTCTACTAGGAAAATGGCGGGCGTGACGTCGGCGACTGGAGCGTTGCCAACAGTGAAAACATGCATTCGCTGAAGCTACCAACACTGCGTAACCAAACTAGTGATATTATAATGCATGAGTAAACTGACTACACTCGAGTGGGTAAATAATGATACACAGCGCCCCAATGAGCTCCAAATAGGATGAATTTTTCAGTCTGACTACCTATGGAATGTGAATGTTTAGTACAAATCCCTAGGAATTATTTGATAACTTTTTAAGCCTGCGACCCACCCACATGTCATTTTCATGATACTCCTTTACAAAATGTAGCCAAGGGATGTTTACTGGGAGTAGAGAAGTGAGGCAGTTAAAGTGGAACAACAACCAAGCATAGCGTAAGATCTGTAGGTCTAAACTTCAGTCATAGAAACTGTGAAAGTAGTCATATCAACTCTAAATGCAGCTCTTGTGCTATTCTGACAAATTTTATTCAAATTTTAGTACTTAATCAGTTTTCAGAGAGGACATATACGTGGAAGTTTGTTCAGTTTTTGTGTCTATTCTATTTTTGCCTAGAAATGTGCTTTCTTTTTCTACACTTATACATTTATAAAATCCCGGTAATCTTAAATCTTAATTTAATTCTGTTAAATTATAAATTAGCCAGTGACCTTATCAGGAGACAGTGATGGAGATGCACAAACATTGCTAATGTCATAAACATTTAATTTTTCTTGTTCATTCTTCATTCTGTAGAACAGGTATAAGATGTTTGCCATATGGTATGGTGATTCTAAGAGTTACCAATAAATTAAATACTGTTATTGTTAGTGACCATTTGAAATTTCAGCAGTTTGATTGATTTTAATATGTTACAGGCTGATGGAGGTGAAGCATCTACCTCAGGTAGCTCATCAGAACTACCACAGAGAAGGTTTCTTCCCCATCAAGGTAACTAAAATTGGCTGTAGTCTGTATAATTTACATCTGTAAGAAATGAGACATGGCATTTGAAAACATGTAACTAAAAGAACTGGGATAGCAGCTCTCCTTTTTTTTTTTTTTTTTTTTTAATTTACGTCCTCCAATATTAAGTCATATTATTGGATGATGAATGAAATGATGCTCAAATGAGTCCGGGTTCCATGGAGCTTAGAGTTACCCGACATTCGTCTTCTAGGATAAGGGAAAACCCTGGAAAAATCTTTATCCAGGTAACTTGCCCTGACCGAGATTTGAACTCGGGACCTCTTCAGTGTGAGGCAGATGCGCTACCATCTAAGCTACCGGGGCAGGCCGCAGTCCTCCAACATTAAGTCATATCGGATGATGAATGAAATGATGTTCAAATGAGCACAGGGTACATAGAGCTTAGAGTTACCAGACATTCATCTTTCAGGATAAGAGAAAACCTCTGTTAAGTCATATCGGACAATGAATGAAATGATGTTCTAGTGAGTACAGGGTACATAGAGCTTAAGAGTTAACAGATATTCATCTTTCAGGATAAGGGAAAACCTCTAAAAACCTTATCCAGATAACTCAAGCTGACCGAAGTTCAAACTTGGGACCTCTTTAGGATGAGGCAGACATGCTAATCAAGGCAAGCAACCAGGAGTATGTCTCAAAGCATTCTTGAGAGTATAATTGGAATTCAAACTTAAGATGGCCTAAAGTATGTATATATCTGCCTAAGGAAGGAAAGAGAACAATTAAGTAATGATTTACTACATTACTACAATGCTGTAAATTTTAAAAATATGCCAATAAGAATGTAAGAGCCTTCATGACAAGTGTTACTGATCATGGCTTCATGGGTCATCAGGCACGTGAAATTGATGAAACTCAAGCTTTCAAACATTTGAGGCTCCATGGCCTTATTCAGTTCCTATCTACAACACTGATCACCTGTGAAGCCATCATCATAACAATAGTAATGCAGCTCACTTCAATTTAACTTTTATTTCACTGTTGAATAATTTCTATGCATAAATATATTTTGAAATGTGTTAGTTGCATATAGCATCAAATTACAGAAACGTAGATCTGTAAACAAAAACAAAACATAAAAATACTCTTTTGATATTGCGCTTTGTGGTGTTAAACATAATTGCTGCTATCCTTACCTCAAAACCAACATTATTATTTGAGGCATCTGAGTAAACTACTAGAGCAAAATAACGTGACAAAGAAATCTGTAAAATACAAAATGCTCTCTTATATTTTAAAGCATGAGGCTATACCTTGTTTCACGTAAGCTTGCCCAGTATCTCTTAACGGTCACGTGACCTAATCACCTCTCATTGGTTGCTGTTGTGGTAATGACTGTCGTGCGATAAAAATTAGTTCGTTATTTAACATGGTGATATATCATTATATGTTGGAAGAGAATTGTCAAATTTATATTTTCGTAACTGTTTTAATTAAATATATTACGCAACAGAGTTGATTTATCTGAAATGCATATTAATTCTTAAATGAATTAAAGAGGAGGTCCCTTTGCTCTCAAGCACATGGCACGATAGCATGTGATTTAGCGGTAGTGATGACATATTTGTTTATGTGACTTTCATCACTGACCTTGTTTTGAACTGGATTAGTCATGCATCGCCATTCGAGAGTGCGGGAGCTAAATTATTTTATTGATCGTTTATTACGCATGTACTTATTATATGTATAATGGCAGAGTCTACCGCAAGTTTTTCGCTGAAGTATCGCAAGGATAATTATTTACAAACAGGCGAAAAAAGAATTGTGTTGCAAGTGTTTAATGCACTCAGAGAAGAATCCGTCTTTGTCAGTGAGAGAAGTCGAACAGATGAGCTCTGAAGTTACAGGTGTGAGTGTTCGATCCGTAGGAACATCGCGACATGAAATTGAGGAAACAGGAAAACTTACCACTCCAGGCAAAAGCAGGAATAAACAAAAGTGCGTGCTCGGAAAAAAATACGTGAAAAGTGTTGTGCGTCGTCATGTGTGTAGTTTTTCTTTAAAAACGAACTCCCTAACATAAGTAACATTTCGTCTGCTGTAAATGAGGATGCAGATTTACCAAATTTCAGCAGATTGCTTATACAGCTGGGATTTGTGAATGAAAAAAGAGGCAAGAAAAATGTGCTAAAAGATAGAGGCGATATTGCTGTGTGTCGAAGACGCTATTTAAGGACAACCACACTGCACCGAGATACAAATGGCTAAATATACACGAAGAACACACGAAAAGTAAGGTATGGCATGACACGACTTTTAAGACTGAAATACAAGCATTTTTGAAAGGTATGTGTGCTGGTTTAAAAAATCCCAGTGGAAAAGGCCAAAGGCCTTTCATTATAAACTCTTTCAGTTTCATTGCTCAGTCATTCTGTTTCAATTTGCTCAGTTCATTATAAACTTGTATTTTTGCATGCCTTCATATCCTTATTTGTATGATTTTTGTATGATTTTATTCATCTTCCCGGCAATTATTACGAAATGTGACGGGAAGGCACTGCCTATGGCCTGTGACGCGAAAGCATTAGCCAATTAGGGCGAGGGGGAGGGTTGTTGAACACGGAGTGATACATTTCAGCTGGGCAAGGTTATATGAAACAGAGAGTAGTTGTAGTGCCTCTGGATGGCCCAGGTATGATGAAAGGAACATCACAAGAGTGATTGGCTGTTGTCATTACCAGCACCACTTCCAAGATCATTGATGGTTAAAGCTTGGCTAGGGGCATATAAAGTAGTCCACTATTACAGACTGTCCAACCAGATATCCCATAGGGGAGGGGATCCGTTCCCTTCAGCTGCTGTGGTGTGGGTGCTGTGGACCCCTACCACTCATGGAACCTCGGGCCAAACATTCGAGCCCCTTCCTGTTGGGAGTTGTTCTGATTGGGTTGAATTCGAGAGGGCAGTGTGTTCCTTATACCCGTGGGAGATCAGGTACCTCCAGCCATGCTTTGGCCGCCCGGAGGGTTCCCTAAAAAGTCCCGGGTACTAGCCTGCAGAGCTAGTAGAAGGGTGCTAGATCACCAGGCGGCCCCACTGAGGTCATTCAGTAGTCTTTCCTGCAGGGCTGACGCACGTAAGTGGCACATCCACTTCCACCCATCCTATTGATGATGGGGAGGCTTTTTAGACTCAAGGTATTGCCCTAAGGAAAGAACTGCGGAGTTCTCCATCGCTCCCGGGAGATAGAGGCCGGAATCTTCGGACTTTCAGGTAAACCTTGCCATGAACTGTCCAATCAGATACAAGATATGTGATAGTGTGACAAAATGCAGCAGAAGTCTATTGCAGAATGAACCATTGTGAATTGCAAAGTGGTACTAGAAATTTAGATATGGCTGAACAGGCCCTAATTAGGATGAAAGTGTTTAAGAGCGCTACCTAGCACTAAGCAAGTTCATTTCCCACTTAAGCAAAAATGGTTGGGGAACAGTGCACCTGAAGAGAAAAGCAGCATTTATTATTGGAAAGCTGGTGCATAGGATAACAAAAAAACTTTTGTCAACAGAATCATTTTGCATTCAGATTGGTTTTGTTTTTACCTTTTACTATAGGTTGAAAAACAAAACTTTAAATTGAAGTTCAGCATCCTTCAGAAAAATCTACTATTTAAATGGAAATTACTTTGAATTTTTTTTAAATTGATTAACAATTGTTATAAGATAATCTCATGACTAAAGGCCGGAGAAATGTGCACTCACATGCAATACAAGTTAGCTGGACACTGAGTGTGAATGACGTCAGATGTACAGCATGGCCATCAAATGTGCAAACGTCAAAAACAAGGTACTGCAGTACTCTGCAAACTAGTGAAGTATTGCCTTACAAGGCTATGCAGACTCAAGGTCAAGGTGTAGTATTTTTTAGCTTTAATTCTTCTCATTGCACTGGATGGAGCATAGGACTTCTGTGAAACACTTCCATCTGTTCTGTTGTTACTAACTTCTTCAGTTCATTCCAAGTCTTTCCCACTGCTATACATTCCTCCTCGATCATCTTTCTCCAGGTCTTCTTCGGACGTCCTTATTTTCTAGCACCTTGGGGGTACCAGTCAAGCACTGTCTTTTCAATAGTTCCAGCAAGCTTCCTTAAAGCATGTCCTGTCCAAACCATTTTCTCTCCCTTATCTGTATCTCAATATGATGCTGATTAGTTTCTTCCCATAGGTCTTCATTTGAAATAACATCAGGCCATCTTCTGTTTATGATACGTCTTAGACAGCGTTTCATGAAGAGTTGCAGTTGTTTGGTCATCTTCCAAGTTTCGCAGCTGTAAAGCAGAACAGGCTTAACATTTATATTAAAGAGACGTAGCTTAGTGTTTCTAGAAATATTCTTGTTTCTCCATATAGGATACAATTGAACAAAAGCACCATTTGCTTTCCTGATGTGACTCTTAAATATCTTCTATTCCTCCAGTTGTAGTAACCGTACTCCCAAGATATACGAAGGAGTCTACTTGTTTTATCTCTTTACCATCCATACACAATTTATCATCAATCTTGGAATTCACCCTCATCTCCTTTGTCTTATTAATATTTATTTTAAGTCCAGCATCCTCTGCCTCCTCCTTCAGCTGCTTAATTTTCTCTTCAGGGCTCGGCTGCTGGGCTCGTTGCCGTCCCGCTTTTGGGGAGCAAGTTCATTGTCCTGGCCTGTCAGGGGAAGTCTCTATCCAAGTAAACTGTAGGGATCCTGCCCTCTGTATTGTGTCTCCTTGGGTCGGCCGCTCTCTGTCTCCGCCTCATCCTTCCTCCCAGGGGTGCCCCCACTTGGGGCATAAGAACAATGGGCCCAGCATGGTGGCCTACATACCGAATCCCCTCCATAATAAAATCCCTATTCCAAACCCATATCTTTGTTTTCTCTTGCATTGAGGCAGTTATGGTCAGGCTATACATACCTGTAGTGTTTACATGCCCGAGCGAATATGGTATAGTCCATGTGCACGCCTCTGGCCAGTACTCTTGACACATTAAATGTATATCTTGAATTTTCTGGGAATGCCCTCCGAAGTTCTCTTTATTCTGAATGACTGTTGTATAACTGGTACACTTAAGAGATAGACAAAATACTACTACATAACAAGGTATATCTTATTAAAACTCAATTATGTATTTTTTTTAATCTCGCCAGAAGTCTTATAATTTTCTAAAATGGGAAGTAATTATTAATTCTTTAATCTCTTGGCCATGCAGAGGCAACTGAGTGTTAAATTCATCACATAACGACCAGCTGTTTAAAACATTTGACTATCACTTAAAGTCTACTGTATTCTCTTGTAACTACAATAAGATAATGTGTATCTTAAAGTATATAGAGCAATAAGTGTTTGTACAAGAGTAGAGAAAGTCTACTGTATTCCCTTGTACCTACAATAAGATAATGTTTATCTTGAAATAGATAGAGCAATAAGTGTTTGTACAAGAATAGAGAAAGTCATGTATACATCATATAACGACCAGCTGTTTAAAACATTTGACTATAAGTTAAAGTCTACTGTATTCCCTTGTACCTACAATAAGATAATGTTTATCTTGAAGTAGATAGAGTTATAAGTATACAAGAGTAGAGAAAGTCATGTGACTGTACACATAAGATATTTAATTGAAATTTGCGCATGGAAATGTATCCATTTTATTTGTAACAGAGTACAGAAACTAACGTGATTTGAGATGAAGCCATACGGAGGTCATCCAGAGCTGTACTCTGCAGCCACCAGATGGCACGGCAAGTTAGTTTTGTGTTTAAACTTTCCCGCAGCGCTTTCTTTACTCACTTTCGCTTTATCACTATCTGCATTTCTCATTTTAATTGGCATTATATTGCGTGTCAAACAAGGGTCATTCGATGTTTGCTCACATTACAAAACAGAGTTTAATCAGTTCAGCTTCAACTATGGCACATAGATTCTAGAGCAGAATGGAAATATCAGCCGCCAATATGCCGGAATTCTTAGTTATTTTACACGCCAGTAAATATACTGACATGGGCCGGGGTTGAATACGCGATCTTGGGTTCTTTAAGCTAGTAGTTAAGCAACTGAAATACCCAAACCAACATTTACACATGACCCGGTTAAGAGAAATTACTACGTATTTATTAATAGCTGAAATACTCGGCTTTTAACGGCTTGTCCCCAAAGCTTTTAAACTTCTTACACTTGCCCATTAGCATTGAGTTTGGAGGCATTATAAAGGCAATGTAGGCATTACATGAAATGGAGTGAAATTGCTAAGTTAGTAATGTGTTAAAGGCCATCTATGCAAGAACGGATATAGTTTGGAAGTAACATTACATTATAAGCACAAAATAGTAAGCTTTACAGGAGAAATACTATAATATTTTGTTTCTTATATTGAGTGTTTTTCAAGTTTCTAAATATACAACATTGCGACGTTCGCGAGAAGTAAACTTTACCTCGTATACTGTGGCTGCGGGATGTAACTTTTTGATTATAGTTCATGCAATGAAGCATAAAATATGGACTGTATTGTGTGTATCCAAGGAGAATACGTACTGCAGTACCAGTACGTGACACAAATCTTCAACGATTCCTAATAAACCGGAGTTGCACTTACTTTTTTTACATTAAACATTTTACGTATTCTAAATTTGTTCTCGTTTACACTTTGTCAGCGCCGAGGAAATGTTCAGGTTTCAGTTTTTTAAGAAAATAGTAATCGCAGTGTGCTTTTACCTCAGTACTTAAGTTATTTCACATTATCATGATG
This sequence comes from Mantis religiosa, assembly GCA_030765055.1. Taxonomy (NCBI): domain Eukaryota; kingdom Metazoa; phylum Arthropoda; class Insecta; order Mantodea; family Mantidae; genus Mantis; species Mantis religiosa. The sequence goes on along the minus strand of CM060953.1, from coordinate 13,650,664 downwards.
CGGTCTCGATTGGTACAAACTGCCAGCCTTCACAACGGAAAACAAAAGATGATATTCCACCTGTTGCAGCTTTCCCTTGCAGTGTAAACTTCTCTTTGGAAAACAAAGAGAACGTTGCTCTAGCCGTTTCCTCATCTCATTCATTCTCAGTAGGCGTGGTAATGGAATTTTCTTGTAATCCATTGCAGAGCAATTTATGTATCCAATAGTGGCCTAATACATATTGGGTGTCATTTACTTTACAACGATTCAACATTTATTATTAGCGGGCTGTAGTCAAAACCTTTGTGGCTGTTTTTAAATTACATCCTCCAACGTTAACTCATGTCGAACGATGAAGGGATTCTCAAATGAACCCAGGGTCCATAGAGCTTATAGTTACCCAACATTCATCTTTCATGACAAGAGAAAACCTTATCCAGATAACTCACCCTGATCGAGATTCGAACTCGAGCCCTCTTGAACTTCAATTAAGTAGAGAAAGTGTTGCATTCAAACCAAAAATTCATTACCAAGATTCTGTCGGAAGCGCAAGTTTTCGGGCTCTCTCACTAAAGAGATGTCAGCAGAAACAAAAACAGTCTTCTAAATACCAAACTTGTTACTGAAAACCATCATCTCCCGAGGATGTGATAACCTGAAATTACTTACCTCGCCCTTTTCATTGCGAATTATGTTTTGTAACTGGTAAACGTAGATCTCATTAAAGATTACACAATGTTTTTGGTCATTAACCATTTCCGAAGTGTTTCTGTTATTGGTTTGAATTTTCAAATACAGTTTTTTTTCTCAAGTAAGAAGTTGCTATTCGTTTTTTTTCCCCCTAATTGCCAAGCAAAGAATGACATTTCAAAACTAGCACACACAGACCTGCTTTACTTAGTTTATTTCAACAAGTAGAAGATTGAAGAATAAGATCTAAACCTCTAAAGGGACGAGAGTGTCACGTGAATGCAACATGAGATTTTTTCCCAGTTTGCCATAAAAGCTAGGTAAATATGAGGTTACATGTTTTAATGCTAGTAGAAATCCATATCTGTCCACCATGATGTCATGAGTGCCAGTAATACGAGAATATTTCTCTTTGTAGTGGGGCATGGAGTGTCCTGCTCACGCGCAGCCCCAAGGAAGAACAAATTTTTGGCGTACATTTTCTGAGCAGTGAACGCACGAAAATATCGAAATTCATCGGCGAATGAAGGTCCAGTATGTCTATTATTGCAGCTAAAAATTTGGAAATGTGAGACGATCTGCGCCCGGGTCAGTCACACCGCGTTGACTGCAACCATTAGGATGTAAAATCGTCGCCTGACGGTGGATGAAGTAGTCCCATATCTGAATTCTCAGCACATCACATTATCAAAGAGTGATTACATGTTTAGACCACTCAAAGAGGCGATGGAAGGAAGAAAATTTCCTTTCGATGAAAAGGTGTAACAGGTGGTGTACAAAAGGCTCCACGCACGATCAAACTCATTTGTTTCCCCAGAGAAAGTGTGTTGAATGACATGGACACTGTCGAAAAATGATACTTGTTTTTTCCACTTTTGTTAAATAAACAAAAAAAAGGTTTAAGGTTTTTGTTTGACTAGTACATTAATTTGTCCTGGAAATATCTTACACATGTATTTTAATCGAAATCTTGGGGCCATTTTCGAAAATTCTTGAAAATCTTCCATGGCGGTTCCTTGGAAGCAGGAGTGTCCAAAGGCATTCCTCCCTGCCAAAAATACATTTTTTAGAGAGAGAGAGAGAGAGAGAGAGAGAGAGAGAGAGAGAGAGAGAGAGAGAGAGAGAGAGAGAGAGAGAGCTCAGTTTCAAATATTCCTTTTCTGTGGCGCTGGAAAGCTTCGCTCAGGGGTTGTCTAGGAAGTGCTATACTAGCTACTGTGCTACCAGTACAGAATTGGAAAGTTAAAATCAATAAAAAGAAATCGCAGTGGAATTTCCCCAAATCAAACTATAAGTTTCCATTTGAAAGCTGTGGATTGTTGTTTTCCACTTACTGTCACCTCGAAAATGAAGCAAATGGCGCTAGTGTTTAAAATTGGGGAATTCTTCCAGTGTTGTATGCCACATACGAAAGTAGTCTAACTGGAAACAGAAGCTAAACAGCATGTGTGTATTATGTAAAGCAATGTGCAGACTTCATCTGCGTGCGTTTCCTGGACGAAAATAGGTCATTACAGACGGCGGGAATGTGAGTATGGGCAGACTAAATGTCAAGGTTAAGTGGCCGCTATTAAATATCCTAGCATACGCTAAACGCAATTTGCTTTTGAATTATGTTTATTTAATAAATAATAATACAATTTTTTTCCCCTTTCTTTTCCGCCATATTATGAATTTCTATTGGGAGTTTACTTTGGTATTCTGACTGTATTTCGTCTAAAAATAAGATGTCGAGACTTCTAGGAAAGTAAATGTCTTGGAACAATGTAACTCTTAAATAGAAATGTCCGATAAATACCAAATCTGGCGTTTAATTTCGGTATCTGCAGTGGCGAGGGAAGCTCCAAGAAATACTTCTCATTAAAGTGAGAGAATAATGGCTCAAATAACTAAGGCTACTCTTCAGTACTCTTTCTATTGTACAGTCAATCACACGTAGGTCCTTCTTGCATTGCAAGACATATTCCTGTTTCTCCTCTCCACTCAGACGGTCTAATTTTACCTACAGTTGACATCGTGTAAACTGTTAGCAAGATAGAGTATAATGTACTATACAGAAAAGCATTAAAAACTGCAGATCTATCTCTTTAAAACACAATTTATTTCAAATTAACTTATTTTGTGTTGGTGGAGTGAAACATCTCCCTTTGTATGAAGTTTTCAATATTTCGGCACATCCCGTCTTAACCCGGGATCGCTCGCGCTTCACTTGTCATGCGATCACTCCCGTGTTAGATTTTTCTACTAGATGAGTTCCATGAGCAATAGCGTAGATATGTTTAAAGTGCTATAAGCCAAAGATTTATCTATATAATTATGCGTCTCAAGGAACATTAAGGAAGGCTGACATTTCTTCAAAATCTGCTTGAGCACAGTTTCGCATAGTACGTGAATAGCATGATTTGTACATACCACAATGCGAGCAATTACAATATCAGGAAAGAATAATTTACAATAATCAAGAATTGTCTTTGCATTCTTTGCTACACCTTTTACACCTGCAAGCTGAGTTATACTATCCTCTCGTGCAATTTTAGTTGGAAGAGCTTTGGTCTTGAACCATTTTGTTCTTCATACATTTCGCGGTTTCTTAGTTCTGGAGTTGAAAGAGCCGCGCTGTCAGATTGTTTTGTTGCTGTATCAAGTTGCTCGTGTTGAGATTGAGCATTAGATTGGAGTCTAGATGGTCTACGTGCACATCATCCACTCTTCCTCAAACCCTCGAGCTGTTCTTCTGTAGCCATGTAGATAACCGAAAAGAACAGCCATTATGAAGGAAATTGTCAAAAGTTAGAAACGCACTAATTTATTATCTGCAGCTTACGTTTCTCATAGGCTGGCCAGTTGATGACAGTGCTTCAGAACAAACTGTATGTCGATAAATATCAAGACTCTGCTATGTTAATACTACTTGAACAGTTGGTTTTATTTTAACTACTACCCAGAAAAGCAAATGCAAGTACGCCAACTACAGAAAGTGTTACGCGATAATTCCCGTGTCAGAAAAGATCTAACAATGCACATCGCTTTGAGTAATTTGCTCTCAACAATGCCTGCTTTGTATTTATACATTTAATTTCACTTAAATGGTATTTAGACATATCATCTGAGGCACTGCTAGCTCTACATCTATTTTAACGAAAAAATAAAAAAATTAGAGCAATATATTGTCAGTTGCTAGATTTTGTGTAGCATAGCGAGCGATCGCGGGTTAAACATCTGACTATCGCTTTGATTTCCGTGTTCCACTCGCACCAATAATTGAATGTTTCTTTGTTTGTAATTTACGTCCTCCAACCTTTAGTCATATCGGACGGTGAATGAAATGGGTGAAATGATGCTCAATGCGTCCGGGGTCCATGGAGCTTAGAGTTACCTGACATTCGTCTTTCAGGATAAGGGAAAACCCCGGAAAAAAACCTTATCCAGGTAACTCACCCTGACCGAGATTCGAACTCGGGACCTCTTGAACGTGAGGCAGACATGCTACCATCTACGCTACCGAGGCGGGCACAATTCAATGTGTAAATGTTTATTTTGATCAACATGAATTTAGAGAAGTAAGCTGTGTTGTCAGGGAAATAGATGTGCATTTAACACGTTCACATTTTATGGGAGTCAAATCAAAGCTGTTATCTATGGCGACAGTAAATCACATTATGTCAGTGAAACATCAAATTCTCAATGGTCTTTTGACAGAAGACGAGCGAATTGGTTTTTTCCTTTGAAGATCTCATCTCATTTTGGTTTCGGAGAGCACGCACGTTAAATGGAGCCGCAATAAGATAAACAGTGAACACGGCCGGTCATCGCAATGGTCATTCACCTCAACAGCGAGTCGCGTGGGCTCAACTCGCAGAACACTGTGCTGGTCATTCACCTTGCTGCCTGCCTGCCGCATCCCTTCTTTCACCTAAAGTATTGTATTCCACCGAGCACAAAACAAAACGTATAATTCGGCGCCTAAAAATGTAACACAGAAGCTGTATTCTGTACTTACTTTTGACTGAAACTACCTATAATGGTTGAGCCAAGAGCACCTCATGTACTAAATTCGGACTGTATAACCTTTGGTGGCACTATACCAAGAAGCAGGCTTGTGCATTACGGGCTGAAAGTGATAGTTATAAAAGAAAGCACAAGTAATCAGCGAAAGTAATAAAACATAAATACAAGGAGAAAACTAACTGTTGGAACCAACGAGAAAGTGACTGACTTTGCTGCAACTTTCACTGCGATACTTGGTACCCTCCTCCACTTCCAACCGAGAAAGGAAAATAATACTTCTCGCGTCTGCACTTAACTTCAGATAGCGTTATGTCATGTTGATTATTTCTGTGGACATTTTTCTAGGGGGGGGGGGGGGGCATACATATTTTTGGTATGAAATCTCACAAAGTTTGGGTAAAGTTTAAGACTTCCCTTATTGCCCGCCTCTGTGGTAACGTGTGCACCTCACAATCAAGAGATCCCGAGTTCCAACCTCGGTCAGGGTGACTCATCTGTATAAGGTTTTTTTCCGTAAAAAGTGTAGTGTTTAACGTCCGCTTTTACCGCAGGCGGTGACACTGAAGGTACATGAGATGGCAGGGGAAACCGGAGCTCCCAGAGAAAATCCGCCCCAGCGCCGTGTTGACCGCTACCAATCTCACTTTGCAGTTGCCTGGGATCGATGCCGGTCTAACCACTCAGCCACGGCCCTGGGTTTTCCCTTATCTTGAAATATGTCCGCTAACTCTAAGCTCTATATATTCTGGACTCACTTTTTTCTTGTTTTCGCCGCTTTTATGCTTCCCTAGCTTTATAGTTTTTGTTCTCTGTTGGTTTACACGTACACGCAACACAGATAAACACAATGCCCAAGGTGAGGCTCGAATCCGCGACCCCCTACGCAGCGAACCGCCAGAGACGTACACCACAGCTACGAGGGCCGGCTTTTATATAAACTTTATCCAAGGGTAAGTCGCCCTGACCGAGTTTCGAAATCGGGAGCTCTTGAACGTGAGGCAGGCACGCTACTGAGGCGGGCTATTTTTTTTTTTTTTTTTTTTTGCATCATTTCACCCATTTCATTCATCGTACAATATGTCAACGTTGATGGACGTAAATTAAAAAGGAGAGAGAGAGAGAGAGAGAGAGAGAGAGAGAGAGAGAGAGAGAGAGAGAGAGAGAGAGAGAGAGAGAGAGAGAGAGAGAGAGAGAGAGAGAGAGAGAGAGAGAACTTCCCAAATCAAAAGTGCAGAAGCAAGTGCACCTGTAAAGGTAAATAACAGTCAAACTTTTTATATACTTCCAGGAGGGAGAAAAGGTTTTGATTTTTCTAGTTTTTATAGAAATGATATTGAGTAATCTTTTTAATATTTTGGAGACTTGCAACATAACTTTTGTTATGTTATTGTAGCGTTTTCTAGGTGCCTCCACGAAGTTCTTCACAGCCTTTATAATGTGCACTTGTTGATTTAAACCATATGAAATACTGTTAATCTTTAAATGGAGTTTTCCCTGCACACTCCTGTGGTATGATGGTAGCGTGAGTTACTTGGTACTTGTGCTGTTCTGTGGGAATGCATAAGTATGTTTGTTCCAGAGCCAATCAGAAAGGCCCGACCGGTGAGGATAGACAGGAATGTGCTGACCCGCATGACTGATGCTAAAGGACCTCTTGCTGTGTTACGGGACTGCATGGAGCGCAGGGTTCGAGTCAAGGTGAGACAAAACTGTACTGTCTTTATTATCTTTTGAGCTAAGTACAAAGAAAATCACTCTACCCCACCTCCTTCGTTTAGTGCATGAAGCATTTCTCTTTCACTGATTCAAGTAACCACTCATATGCAAATCCATCCTCTCCTCTCTGAGCATCACTGTTCCAGGAGATTTATCCTTTCCAAGCAGAACTTACGTCTTATGTGGTGAGACCTGACCTGTTAGAAGAACGGATTCCGCAGCCTAGTAAAGGCTTCATTGGAAGAGAATGATTTGTCTCTTAACTCCGACTTCTCTGCCATGTTTTAATTATAGTGAATGTTATTTTTATTATTCTATAACGCGTGGAGAGTACCTCACTGGATAAACCAATATATTCTCCTGAGATATATGACTGATTCCAGTCTGAATGAGAGAACCACTGTCAGTACGGATGTTGGGTAGGTCGCGTTGGATGCAGTGTGGTTTCGTCTATGGAGGTTCTTTATTGGTTAATCTACACATGCGAACTTGCGGAGTTCTCCGTCCGCCAGTGATTAATTATATATCTCCTTCTTAAACTATGTAATTTGTTCGTGCACAAAGTGCTGTACTGCATGGCAAACCGTGGAAGCGTATCGCACATACACAGCGAGTCGGTGCATGTACTCTCTATTACAACAACGTGTCATACATCAGCAGGTGTGATTGGGTATTGTAACAAGGAATCAAAATCCCTTTGTGTCAAGCAGCTGCAGTGGTAATTTGCGTTTGTGTATAAAGTAACCTTTCATTATTATCAGCTCCCAAGTGCTTTATTTGTGTTTCGTTACCTACTGTTCGCCAGGTCGCTCTTCTAGTAAACAAGATAACAAGCGAATGCAGCGCTCCGCCATAGTAACAACACAACAATCAATTGTTTATGCTTGTCGTATCTAAGCCAATCATTTCACGTTTAATTCGCTTTACTAACGTAATGGAGTATGGGGTCGCTTAACCCTAAGCTGGTGATTCACACGTGGTCAGAACGGTCACATGGTTTACAGAGTTGTCTACTGTATAATGGGTATTTATAGGACCAGTAATATTACTTCAACAGATATAATGTAGAGTTATTCTAAATGATTGTCGGGGTTACAAAAATTAATAACCACAGTACAATTGATGTAGGAATATGAATCTTGTTTTATGGTGTACTGCAACTCAAAAGTTTTTATATGCATTAGAAACGCTCGATATGTGCGCCTTTTGTCACTGCACACACGAATCAACTTGACAACTGTGTTGGTTTCGAAGGCGAATTGGATGCGTTGAGTCACTTCCTGAATATCCACCGGTAGAGGAGGAACAAATACCAAGTCTTTAACATATCCCCATAGGAAGATATCGCGTGGTAGAAAAGATAAGAGCATCAGATCACCTCCCTGTCGTCACTCAACTGGGGTAACAGGCGTTCTGTGAGCATGTCAGGTAAGTAAGCCCTACCTCTGTCTGTTCATTGAAGAAGAACGGACCATAGACCTTAGTGTTTGAAACTGCACACAACACATTAACCATAGAAGAGTCTGGCACATGTTCCACATAATAATGGGCTTTTCCTTTTGCACGAACAACCTTTATCCACAAATTGTGCGTACCATATGCGAAAAGAGTTGTCGAAAGAAAGCTACTTTCCGTAATTTGTCCGAAAATGGCGCTGGACTTGGGTCTTCTTACCGCTAACCGCCATTTTCTTAAACACATCTATTACTGCCATCTGGTGTTAACTTATGCACTATAGTTGCTGCAACAGTAAAATTGGTATGCTTTCCACGTTTAAAAAATCATTTAGAATAACCCTATACATACTTACAGTATCCAATAATTCTCTGTCTTATCTATTATCAAACACGTGGCTTATAGCCAGAGGACCTGAGTCAGCGAGTAAATCTTCAATTTTCATGTATTTGTACAGGATGTATAATACTGCATGTTCAATGTTATTGTAGTGAAATTGTCATGGAAACTGTACAAATAAATATCAAATATCAAACACATCTAACAGATAAAGTTCACAACTGTAGCAGCTGGAAATAGCATCAAAAGTGTCACTCATTGTGGGAAAGAACTTCATCAGGAGCCACTACTCCTTTGGACCGACATGGGTAGCCGAGGTCTTTAATGCATGGACTCTGATCCCTCTAGCTGGGGAGTATCCTAAGCTGAACCCTGGGACGTTTGCTTCCCAAATTTTATTTTTAATTGTCCGCGTATGTAGTAAAAACGGGACAATATATTGAATAAACCTTTCCCGAAAATATTTACATTTACGCAGAGTAATTTTGGATGTATGAAAATGAACATACATAAAACGTGAAGATTTAAAATGAGCGTGTACATCAAAGAAAAATATCAAAGTGCTTAAGTAAATGTCGCTGGAGTAACATACTGCCGTCCAGATGATGGTGATGATGATAATAATAATAATAATAATAATAATAATAATAATAATAATAATAATAATAATAACAATACACGATTCCGTCATTTGTGCTTCTAGTTTCAATACAAAATAGAATGTTGGGAGAACTGTGTGATGCCAATAAAATTAATTAGGTGCACATATTTAATGAGACGAAACTTAAAACTATGTGTTCTTATTTTTAAATTCTATATTAGACATTTAAAAGGAAGACAAAGATAAGGTGACAAATCGTTGAGATATGTAGTGGTCTTCTTGGGAATTAACTGACAGTTGACACACGATTATTTTCTTGTATTATGTTACTGCACGGTTACCACATACTGTTCTACTTGCGGCACTAGTAATTTATGATTTTAAAATAAGATAAAAATTGCAGAGCCCGCCTCGGTAGTGTAGATGGTAGCATGTCTGCCTCACGTTCAAGAGGTGTCGAGTTCGAATCTCGATCAGGGTGAGTTACCTGGGTGAAGCTTTTTCCGGGGTTTTCCCTTATCCTAAAAGACGAAAGTCGGTAACTAAGCTCCATGGACCCTGGGCTCTTTTGAGCATCATTTCACCCATTCCATTCATCGTCCGATATGGCTTTGAAAAAGTTAAAGGACGTAAATTACAAAAAATAAAAAGGCAGAATCATTACCCAAGTATCGAGCGAATTTTCTAAGTATCGAGGACCCATCCCTGTTAAAACAGTATTTTTGGAAGTACTTTTTAAAAATCTAGAGTGTTACACTCACACGACATTCTGTTGAACATTAGTAATTCTACAGATTATTCTTACAACTTATTTCTCTATATACCTACTTCACCTCAATTGAGATAAACCATTGGGCATTTCCTTGTAGGTACAAGGATAATAGAGCAAACCGAACCGCTAGTCAGATATTTAAAGCTGTTCGATATAAAAAGTTATATCTTCTCGTGACGGAAACAACTGAATAGCGACAGCATTTTAAGAGAATGAATTGTTAAAAAAAAACTCAAAACAATAACAGGTAGATAGTACATACGACATATACATTTCATTGCCATATTAAACATGCGGTATTTGAATCAAAGTTATTGCAGTAGTTTTTTGAGAAACTCAAAAATAATGAAATCTTGTCCATGTAAACGATGGTTTGGGGTGAGGAAATTTTCTTGAAAATCTTAACAGTCTCATGCTTAGAAAACCTTCAACCTAAATACCAAGTTTTGTATTGTTTTTTAGTTTAAGTGTTTCGTACAAAGACCTTTTTCCTGGGTTCGAGGTGTCTGAAACACGTACTTGCGATAAAATCTCGAGGTCGAATTTTTGGATGGAAATATACAGAAGAAATTGGATATATTGGAAGATGGAAAGTAAAGCTGATATGTACGAATACGTAGGTCCACCGAAAATGGAAAGTGTTGAGTAGTAGGTCAAGTGGAGTGAAATCGCATGCAAGACGAAGGAGAAAGCGATGGATGATGGGTCCAGCAGAGGCTGCTGCATGGCCACAACAAGGTCGCAGTGGCCTTTACTGCTAGGATCAAGTGTTTTGATCAAGGGAACGCTGCCCCAAATACGTGTAAATGGTGACCTCCACACGTCTCGTCACCAAAACTTCCTTCAAACCTCGCCACGACCGTCCTGGCAATGCCCAGATTGCAACTGGAGGATTTCTTTCAACCACAACAAATGGAATTCCCCCTCCTATACTTGATAAGCAATTCCCAGCGTGCTGATGGCACTTTTAAATATCTAGCCCTTCATTTTGATCGACGACTTACCTGGAATATCCTCAAAATTTAAAATTAAATCTTCCAGATTACCGCAAGTCTTCTTTGCAAATACCACGCAGTTCTCTTTACTTCGTCCTTTACTCAATGTGCTTGTCTAATTTGGAAAGGTGCAGAGCTTTGAAAATAAAAAAGTTCTAAACGCACTTGAATCTGAACTTGCACACATTCGCTCTCAGGCCTTACATTTCTTTGTCTTCACGTAGTACCTGGCGCAGTGTACGAAGTTCTGCTGCGGTTCCTCGGATCAACAGACTTTCTGCTTTCTTCCGGAAGTGGTTCCGAATTATAAGACTTTCAATGAACCAATGTGTAACTGTTTGGCGTCTCTGGTAGCTGGCCTCAGATTAAGTTGTCGTCCTCCGTGGTCTGGGAGTAACATGTTAGCCTCTGGTTCAATCCCGGCGGAGGACGATTCGAGTGTAGAAGTACTTGACATAGCTCCCTTCCAAAGGAAAGTAAAGCCAGTGATTCTGTGTCGCAGATTTACGGCAATAAAAGAACCTTAACCCTGATAAAGAGGCATCTGAGCAAAATTAAGTAACCTTTTGTGCCCAATGTAGAATGGAACGCTGAGAACCACAGCAGTAAAAAGTCTGTAAATAAAAACAATTTAAATTGCAGATTTAAGTTGTATTCACGTATTTTCTTCCGATTCTGAATAGCTTTTTTCTAATACTGAAAAGAAACTTAGTCCCAGATCGTACATCCTTACGCCCCCCCCCCCCCCGACTTCATTTCGTCCATATGGAGCCACGTGAGTAAAGAGCGAGCGCTGAGCGTTTAAAAAGTTAAGTTTCCCAAAATAGGTGCAATATCAGAAATATATGACATTGGCGTGCCAAATAAAATATAAGTATATCATGAATAATACGCAAACAGCCCATGAAGTAATCCTTATTACCAAGCTCATTTTATCTAACTAGAAAACCATATTAGACTTGTCTTCCTAGGTATAGGAATGTCTAAGCATTAAAGCCAGGAGGACTGTCATGAACTATAAGCATGGATGTCGCAGATAAAACCACCCATATGACAAATGAAATGTACCTATATATGTGTTACTCGTAATTAGGATTTTGAGTTGTTTCAACACTTCATTTTTTAAAGTGCTGTCGCTATTCAGTTGTTTTTGGTCACGAGAAGAAAGAAATTTCTATATCGAACAGCTTTAAACATCTGACTAGCGCTTCGGTTTGCTCAATTATCCTTGTACCTACAAGGAAGTATCGAATGGTTTGTCTCAAGACGTGAAGTAGGTACATAGAGAAATAAGTTGTAAGAATAATTTGTAGTATTACTGATAGTGAGTACAAAGTCATGTGAAATGTAACCAATATTTGGGGTTTGCAGACACCAGTTATCGCTATTGACAGTATTTGGCAGTTGTAGACCAGTTCTTACGCGTGTCATTGACACAAAGAAGTTTACACTCTTTGAACATTACTAACAATAATTCCACAGCCTTCCCGATAATGCACACCTAACAATACCATTATCAGTCATTTTTAACAACTTTGTGACTTAAAAAGTATGGTTTTGTTTCGAGTAATGTGAGTTCAAAGAGTGCTCAAAGATGATGATGTTAAACATCACCAAAATGTTTTTTTAAATAAAGAAACTCTATTTATTGCCGTAAAGTAACTTGCATCCACGAAACACTGGAATTAAAACAAAATTCCCATTTTAGTATCTATTCATCATTCCTAAGAACTATCGCATTGTTTTTGAACTAAGGACATAAAGTTGAACGCTTACCTGGTCGTTTGGATAACGTATGCATTTACAACTAATTTGAAACAAATATAGCCTTTTGTTTCTTTAAGGTAATGGATCTGTGAACTTTGACCCAGCATTCTTCCACTTGGCACATTCAAACCACCAGTTAACTATAAGGTGCATGCGCATTAATAGGCACACCCAAACTATAACCTTTTCTCACAAATCCTTTTTAAGCATTTAACCACAATTTTTTTTATTAATTCCTGTCAACTTTTTTACTACTTTTTATTACTACAATGTCCGTATATATATTTTTTAAAAATAACCCCCACATTTTGAGAAATTATTAATTTTCGAAAAATCAAGAATTTTAAGCATTACAACAATAAAACCTTTTTATGACAATTATGTGTTAATTTTTAAAAATCAAGTCGGATGTGATTATCACATTTAGACTCATTTATTGTAAACCAGTATTTTTATGTGAACAGTTTTAAAATGTATCGGTTGGAGCATTTGTAGAATTTAAGCAATGAAAATTAATATTAAATAACCATTTAAGTTATATTTTAGAATCATTGCAAAACATTAGCATTGTGTGTAATAACTGGCGTAAATTTCAACAAGATATCCATTTATTGGTCGTCCTCTTAGCCAAACGGGAGGTCCGGGTTTGAACTCCCGAACAGGTGTGGAACCTGGTACGGGGCGCACTCCGCTTAGTGAGGCCCCTGGAAGACCAGTTGAGGAACTAACGACGTCGCACACTCCAATACTACATCCCACTTATAGCTTCCGTTGTGGGTCTCAGATCATTGCCTTAATTCTTAAATTTGGTAATTTATGGAAGTCCTGATGGCCTAATATCGAATAGCAAGTCAAGGTATAATTTGAAACATTTCTACCTTTGCGTTAAAAAAAAAAAAAAAAAAAAAAAAAAAAAAAAAAAAAAATTAAAACAGGGAACGTTTATGTTAGAATTTAAAAGACTAAGACAAATCGTTTTCTCTACCTTATTACGTTTATCATAAGTCACTTTCGAAGTGCGTTAGATGTTAAAAACTTGTAAGCTTCCTATTATTATCATATTTTTGACAGATTTAACGTGCTTATTTTCTTTTCAAACCATGATACTGGTTTACTTACGCAGAACAAGTGGACGAGAGGTCGTATAACGTTGTGTGCAAGTGCTTCAATCTGCTTAAAAGCTGTTCATGTTCCTCCGAAAACTATGCCCACCACGGATACTCTAGATTGGGAGTTATATAAGTTCACTAGTCTGGAAAAACAAGAAAGAAAACATTACCTTATCGTAAGGCTACATTTTCATTTACTTTCAGAAGTGTGTGTGTGTGAGAGAGAGAGAGAGAGAGAGAGAGAGAGAGAGAGAGAGAGGAGATGAGAGAGAGAGAGAGAGAGAGAGAGAGAGAGAGAGAGAGGAGAGAGAGAGAGAGAGAGAGAGAGAGAGAGAGAGAGAGAGAGAGAGATGTTCCCGTATCGCCGTCCACTTTATTGGGATAGGCAACATTAGCAATGCTAAAACACTTCTATTGTTTATAAATTTCTTTTGTTTAAAACCGTTGCTAACACTGTCACTGTAATTGGTGTACCAACATTGTTACATTAACTTGTTCTATAACTTTGTTTCCACATCCGGCCAATACGAGGAGATGTCATGCGGAACGTTGGCTTTCGTGACCTACAGACCGCTACTATCGCTGGTCACGATCGAGCCGTTGAAGTATGACCTACGTATCCGTAGATACCAGTGTTTAAGTGTCGGTTTTCCTGGAAGAGGTTCCGCTCCGTGTATGTACAGAGCCACTACTGCCTCCGAAACCCTTACAACTTACAAGCAACAAATATGAGAGGTAACTTAAAGAAGTAGACGGGATTCGGGAAACACCGTGAGTAAGCGACGATGTCATTCTATAGTTAAAACTACATGGAAAATCTATCAAACTTAAGATAATGTCTTCAGAATTTACTTCTCAGTCAACTCTATACAGTTATACAGTTTACCTGATAAACTGAACAAATATCTTCTAAAGTAAGTGCACAAGTTCAAGGCACTAGAACGCAGACACCTTGTTGCCAAACTCTTAGGTGTGTACCATCGATACACATAAGAAAACATTAAATATCCTACCTGATGGTGTTAACCTATAACAACGTTGGGATCCGAGATTTTTTTTTTTAATTTATTAAACACTACGTTTCTGCGTTGATCATGAATGTTATACGAATAACCACTTGTCACAACTTCGACGGACATGTTCACATATTCTAACAGTATGTCAACTCGTTTCAAATACGTTTTATCAAATCCCCGGACATTATAATAACACACCACTGCTTTGAAAACGAACTTATATAAACCTTTTCGTTTTCAACTGCCTGTTTTGCATTTTTATACTATACTTCTTAAGATAAGCATTGTGAGGAACGTATTAATGTTAAAAGTCGATAATCACGTGGAGATAAAATGATTCATAAGTGTCTTAGAGACAGGAATTCCGGTCTGTAAATTGGTATCTTAAGAGATAATATTCTGAGTTCAGGCCTAAAGAGCATGTACCACATTCGTCAGCGCTGGGCGGTACGGACCACCTTCATGTGCCTGTAACTTTTGCACTTCTGATACTGGTTGTCCATATGGCCATAAGTTACATTTCTTAATTTACAAATAGTGTCTACGATAGCCAAAAATACAGATTTCCAGAAATGTGCTTTCAATAACCCTGTAAACGTCAATGTTTGTGAGGCCCTCTGTACGTGTCGGCCTCACCCTCAAGATGTCCCGAGTTCGAATTTGGTCAGTGTAAATTATCTGGTTAAGGTTTTTTCCATGGTTTTCCCTTATCTGAAAGATGAATGTCAGAAAACTCTAAGCTCTACGGACCCTGGACTTACATGAACATCATTTCACTCAGATTTTTATTTATATAAGTTTAAAAGTCCTATAATCGGTTGTCATCGGACGATAAATGAAATGAGTACAGGTTACATAGAGCTTAGAATTACCAGACATTCATCTTTCAGAATAAGGAAAACCTCCAACGTTAAGTCATATCGGACGATGAATGAAATTATGTTCAAATAAGTACAGGGTACATAGAGGTTAGAGTTACCAGACATTCATCTTTCAGGATAGAGAAACCTCCAACGTTAAGTCATATCGGACGATCAATGAAATGATGTTCAAATGAGTACAGGGTACATAGAGCTTAGCGTTACCAGACATTCATCTTTCAGTGTAAGGGAAAATCCGAGAAAAAGAAAACCTTATCTAACCGAAATTCGAACTCGGGACTTCTAGATGTGAGGCAGTCACGCTACAGAGGTGGTGTGTGCAGAAATAGTTTGTAATTCCAAAAGTATGGAAGGTACAACAAAAATCCCTCCCTCCTTCCTTTCAGATGTTGTGATGTCAGCCTATTATCATTATACCTGTGAATTTTGCAGGAGACCAAATCCAAAGCTTAACGTTGTGATAGCTACTTTTCAATTAATAAATCTACGTTTGTAAAACGTAAGCTTTTACGTGATAGGTAACTTTGGGTTATGTGTTCGGTAACGAAGGACCAGCTTTAAGTGATGTTCAAGTTTTTATTAAGATGTCGACTTTGCTGGGATGATAGCGGGCTCATCACACCTTTACTGTCATCATTTGCAAACCAAAACAGAAGTCTTTATTTCCAGGAGAGGATTGCTCTAATATTGTTAATAAACTCGTTTTCCCCGAGGATTTGCACAATGAAAGAATACTGGAAATACTAGAAGGAACATCTTTTATTCTTCTTTTGTGTTAAATACATCCTCTAAGTTAAGTCATATCGGACGATGAATGAAATTGGTGAAATTATGCTGAAATGATTCCAGGTTCCATAGAGCTTAGAGTTACCCGACATTCGCCTTTAAGGATAAGGGAAACCCCCGGAAAAACCTTATCCAGGTAACTTGCCCTGACTGAGATTCGAACTCAGGACTTCTTGCACGTGAGTCGGGCAGAACCATCTGGAATAGCAATTGAGAGAGATGTGAAAGAGTTTGGTATTTAAACAGTTTTTAGTTTTTTAGTTAAGCTGTTCATAGGCATTCTAGCCTTTTTCTAGAAATGTTTTCAGGGCGGGGAAGGGAGCGATGCGAGAGACTCATGGAACTATAATACGTCAATTTCTATAGAAGTCGTATTGTCACCCGAACGTCGGAACATCCTATAGAGCGGGCAAACAGGAGACGGTCGGCGTTCTTCACGCCCCCCTCGTTTGTCTTCTAGCGGTAACAAGGGGTGGCTGGAAAAAAAACATCGCTGCGCCGTCTCTTTCTGTTCCACCTGTGTTCTCGAACTTACGGGATATTTCATCTAATCTAGAACCTTCCAGATCGGCCAGCTGACCCTTTATAAGCAACACGTCGGGCAAGAGGAGTCAGTCAGTTCTTGGCGTAAGAATGCAGTGCTAGTGTACGACGAGAAGACTGTGTGAGTGCATCGGAGGATTGTACGTAATTACGAGTGCAAGTGAAATTGTAACGGACGAACTGGTGAATCGTAATTGTGTGCATTA
This sequence comes from Mantis religiosa, assembly GCA_030765055.1. Lineage (NCBI taxonomy): Eukaryota > Metazoa > Arthropoda > Insecta > Mantodea > Mantidae > Mantis > Mantis religiosa. Next base: position 13,633,798 of record CM060953.1, on the reverse strand, counting down.
CGTAATTCTGTGTAATTGGCAAGAGTTTAACTGTAAGTCGGTGGAAATAAAGAACATTTTTGAGTGGTGCATGGTGCAATTGGACTTTTCATTTCACGAACCCACAAAGTCACAGTATCAAACTTTTGTGTGAGATGCAATACTTCCTATACGCAAGAAGTAAAACTGTAAACGTTCAGAAACTTTCACAGATCTTGGAACAGTACGATACTGTAATATGCAGTGTCATGGACTCCCATTTAAGAATGTGTAATGAGAGGTAACCACGATGCTGGTCCAAGTTTTTCAAAATAATTCACTGGAGCAGAACCTTCTTAGGAATATAATTTATTCTCTCTCCCACTCCTTCCTTCCCTCCCTTCCCCCTCTCTAGAAGCTCGAGCAAGCTTTTACGGAGACAACATTTTTATCTGATGGGTTTGTATTAAGAGAAATATTCTTCAATTTTTATACCACTAAGTGTTAACAGTTTAAAATAAACGTAATGATTTTTACATTTAATCATTTAAAGCAATATAGTAAACAGTTCTACATCATGGTTTAAAGGGAGACTGTAGTCCCTATACTGCCAAGTTAAATTTGGCAAACTTAGGAACTGATAGAGCTATAGAGATGAAATTTGGTAGGTATGAGGAACACCTATTGCTTATACTGACATTTTAACAACAATAAATGACATTTCATTTGATATTTGTGTATCAAAGTTGTAATAAACTTATCTAAGGATGTAAAAGTGCTTGCAGAAAGCACTGTTTAAATCATATGTATATGGGACAAAATATAATGAGAAAACTGAACCTGCTGCATTAATCTGAGTACATTCCTGGCTCACTAATATTCATTACAAAATATAAATGGTCAGTTGCCAATATAGCTCATAATGAATTAAATTTCATGCAGTAAGAAAGGAAAAGTGGGCGTCATCTAAACGTCCTTCTAAGATCTTTAGCACCAAGATATAGACAAATTAATGATATATTCTGAAACTACAATGTTTAAAATGTAACAAATGAAAATCACAAATTGATATTTTCACGAAAAATGACTACAGTCGCCCACCCTAAGTAAATCGCGCCAGAGCGTTAGTAAAAGTGAAAGAATTGTTGGTTAGATTGTGAACATCATCACGTGTTACTTTTCACAGATAATAATTATGAATTACGGTTTAAGTTTATACATCTATGAAAAATTGTTAAAATGGCAACAAAAAAATTGCAGAAACGTCTATTGCTTGGTAATATGAACTCTGTAGTATACAACTTTCAGTGATCTTTTAAATGGCAGCCCTAGGTGAGGCATTCATTTTTTATTTTTTGTTGTAATTTACGTCCTCCAACGTTAAGTCATATCGGACGATGAGTGGAAGGGTGAAATTGTGCTCAAATGAGCCCGGGATCCATGGAGCTTAAAGTCACCCGACATTCGTCATTCAGCATAAGGGAAAACCCCGGAAAAACCTTATCCAGGTAACTCACCCTAACCGAGATTCGAACTCGGGACCTCTTGAACGTGAGGCAGACGCGCTACCATCATACATTTAAATCTGCAGTGCAAATACCATTTCCTGGTGTTTTTATTTTTCAGTATATATCCACGTTCAAATTCTTTCTTTTGCTGCAATTTTGAAAATAAATTTTAAAAATATTCATACGCATAGACGAAAATAGAGTGTATTTTTGCTAACCTGTGTAATTAGCCATACAAGTAAAGTCCAATATATTAATTTTTTACCCTCGAATGGAGTTCCCCCCAGGGGTCAGGCACCTGTGGAGGAGAGGGGGAAGTCTGGATCAGAATATCTGGTATGGGGATGAAGAAGTGGATGATGTGAAATGACGGTGCAACGGATGAAAGGAAAGGTGATTGTGGAGCAGCTTGGGAATGAATGGCGAGGTAAACCGGAGAACACCCACGTGAGGTTCCCTGGGATCGAACTTGTTTCACCTAGGTAAAAAGAGAGAGGTCCCACCACAGCGACGGATTAATTTGTAAATTTGACGAAAAATGATTTGTAATTTAAACATTATCATAAAAACTAATGCTGTTAAAAATTCCCTCTTACATTATGATAGACTATGCTTACGAGATCAAGCATTGCGTAGATCAGTTTTCAAAAATACGATACAATAAGTTTAATATTGACTGAAATATCAAGAGCGCCCAGTTTTACTAACAAACATCTGTGTGACTTCCTCATTGCACGCGGATATCCTCCACTGGGCCTTGATCACTGTATGTTTGCTTTGCAGGTAGGCACGCGGCACATGAATGGTCTACGGGGCTACTGCATTGCCTTCGTGGCGGCCTTCGACAAGCACTGGAACATGGCTCTCGAGGACGTTCAAGAAGTGTGGACTCGCAAGAGGAAAAGGAAAGCCGTGGCACTAGGTAACAACAGTTCTATGTCCACCCCTGCTAATGCAATAAAAGGGCATCAACATTCAGGAACTGAGGACTTTTTTTTATTTGCGTCCTACAACGTTGTCATAACGGAAGATGAATGAAATAATGCTGAAGTCAGTCCGGGTTCCACAGAGCTTAGAGCTACCAGACATTTAACCGAACGGGATGGCAGTCGATTTCACCTGTGGCCTGCATTCGGGAGGTTCGGGTTCCAGTGATCGACCTACCTGTCCCATGAGTTTTTTGGGGGGTTTTCCCGGGTTGCCAGACGAATGCTGGGTAGGTTAATTGCATCTCCATTATCATCTCTCATCTGGTGGTCTCTTTCATAGTAAAAGTGTTGGTGGTAGTCTTAGCGCTGCATGGCAGGATGATTCTGGTAAACACTTCCTCTTTCGGTAGGACGGTCTCCGCCCTGTGGGCCGTTTCACGACCACGTGGATAGGATACAAGTTGTTCTGGCCTGCCGGGGAGTTTCCAAATGGTAAAGTGTAGGGACTCGGTCCTCTGCACTGTCGTGACTTTGGGTCGGGCGCCTGTCTCCTCTCGCTTCATCCTTCCTCCCTGGGATGCCCTACTTGAGGTATAAAATGAAATGTGTAGTGTTTAACGCCCGCTTTTACTACATACGGCACCGCAGGCGGTGACACTGATGATACATGAAACGAGGGAGCACCGATGGGCAGCCTACACAAGGTGAAGACCGACCTCCCTCTCAAACCAGGGAGTACCGAGCTGTCCCCGAAGGGCTTTCCGTAGGGCAAGACCTAGAGAGTAATAAGTCCCCCCCCCTCCCATCTGGTCCGAAAACACAAGACGGGTGGAAGTGTATACGGCCTACCGAACAACCCCGATAGGGGCGCCTGGTGATATAGCACAACTTCTACTAGCTATGCAGTATAGTACGCGGGAATATATGGCTTCCCTCAACCCCGTCCGGAGACGTACCCGATCTCCCATGGGTATCGGGAATCACTGCCCCCTCGAGTCCAACCCAATCCGAACATCTCCCCTACGTGAGGGGCTCGGCTATTCGGCTCGAGGTTCCTTTGGTAACGTCAGAGGTACCACGAGTGCTAGGGGTCCGCAGCGCTCGCACCACAGCAGCTGAAGGTGACGGATCCCCTCCCCTACGGCAGGTGGAATAAGATAGCGGGAAAACCGGCCCTAGCGCCTTGTGAGAGCCACGGCGCGGCCACTTGCGGCATAGATACAAAAGATCACGACTGGCCGCATTGCCGAATCCTATCCGTAAGAATCTATCCTATCCTATACTTCAGAATAAGGGATAACGCTGGAAAAAAAAACCATCCAGAAACTCTTCCTGGCCGAGATTCGAAATCGGGACCTCTTGAACTGAGGCAGACACGTACTGACTTAGTCTTATTGGCGTTTGTGGCTATGGTGTGTAGCTTTCCCATTTTTGAGACAGGTTTTGTGAGTAGTTGAGTTATAAATGGTAAAATATGTGTGTTAATTGTTGTATCAGCAAGAATTTCAGTGTGCAATTTCTACATCAAAGATTAAAAAACTAATAGCAATCAAGAAAATAGTAGACGTTTCATTTCATCGTAAAATTATTACAAATTATTTTTATTCACTCATTTAGAAATACAGCAACATTAGTAGTAAAGCTGTGAAATAAACAGAGAGGCATATCGCACACACACGAAACAATAAAGCTCTGTAAATGCAATGATATTTAAATAGAAAGAAACAAAAACATCATCTTCTTAGTCACAGTGGTATTGCGTTCCGTTAAAAAGTGAAAATGTGACGTCATAACCGTTACATATAGCCCTGCTACACTGCATAATTTAAGCCAGGGTCTTGGAATTTTCCATTTCTTGGTGGTAAGCTATCAAAACTAGTTTGGTTTGTAAATGGAACACGAAAACCGGAAGCAAATTTATTCTATTCCCTCTTAAGGCCAGTTGATGGAAATCTTCCCGTCAATGACAAGATTGCTAATCATTTTGCAAGGCTGGTGTTTGCAAATGGATCCCTTTGGCACGGTAAATACTGCATCATAATCGCAGCGGATGAACTACATTCAAACATTTAATGCAACAGTAGCTCTGTTGTAATCAAAATAATATTCCACATGCAGAAGAAGAATTAAAAAACAAACTCCACAATTACTTTTAAAAGTCCCACAATCTTTCAGGATCTTCGTCATTCATAGGTAAGTCTCGAGGAACTTTTCGACGAATGCAATTAGTTTCAAACATGTGGATTACAGTAATCCTTTACATGGCTCATCATTCATCAGAAATATTGCAATACGTGACAAAAGTAACCTCAACGAAATATGATTGAAATTTTCTGACATGTAAAAATCTTATCCACGTAACTCACCCTGACCGCGATTCGAACTAGCGCCTCCTAAATTTGAGGCAGACACGCTACCACCTACGCTACACAGGCATGCATAAAGGTAGATGTCATTACACTATAATCAAATGAGATAATAGCTTTGATAACAAAAATATTTCACTAGTTCTGTTGGATTTGATTCCATTTTGAGTGTAATCTAATAATGTATTCACGACAGGGAAATCTATGGTCCAATGTTGATGTGAGAAACGCCAAGCTCCCTGATGTTTGAGTGTATGGGAGATCATGAATCACGCGCCACTTTCACCTCATTAGACAGGCATATTCCGGGTTCGAATCCCGTCCAACAAGCCCCACGCTACAAAGCAAGCACTTCCTGGGTGACTGCCCGACCTTCCGTTCCCCTCCTCCTCCGCCGCCGCCAAAACTTTCAACTGCGTCATTCCTCCGCTCTGCAGCAGCAACAGCAGCAGCGCCGCCTTACGTGCCATGTCAATCTTACATAAACGTGCACGCCATCATCCTGGGTAAACGCCCTCCTCCAGGTGTTGCAAATTATCCTCCTTTATTGTCACATATCCTTGATTGTTTCGCTTCTCGGCGCGTGTTAAGTTACCGCCATGTAAACATCATCTCAACCAAGAGGTCACGGGTACACTTGCCCAATAGCCTTGCCTTTCTTATTTATATAGAAGCAGTTTAAGTAACGTCAATACAATAAATACTGTTTGTTCCCAGTAACCAAAACAAAGACGTAATTTGACTGCTGTTATTATTCCATCGCTATCAGAGAGATCAACATGTATTACATGAACTCCCTGTTCCTCTCTTATTTTATGAGGCCGTGAAACCGTTATTCTTTTGTTCACTAAGTACTTTTTTTATTCAATGATCGATCAGCATTACGCTTTACAGGTCCTTGTTAACTAATTGAATCGTTCACTAAGTGCAAGCTTATATTAATGGTCTTCGAAACGTCACAAAAATTGAATAATTGTGTAAAATGGAATGCAATTTTCGGAATTGTAAACCAGGCAGTTATTTCCGCCTTCTGTGAAAAGTTAGCTGTGCCAACTTTGGTCCAAATCGGTGTAGAAGCGTATCAGCAAAACACACACATGCCCGCCTCGGTAGCGTGGTGGTAGCATGTCTGCCTCACGTTCAAGAGGTCCCGAGTTCAAGTCTCGGTCAGGGTGAGTTACCTGGATAAGGTTTTGGTTTTCCCATATCCTGAAAGACGAATGTCGGGTAAGTCTATCTCTATGGACCCTGGGCTCATTTAAGCATCATTTCACCTATTCCATTCATCGTCCGACATGGCAACGATGGAGGACGTAAATTACACACACACACACACACACACACACACACACACACACACACACATACACACACACACACACATGACGAGGCGTGACTTTCAAAGCGAGGGAAGTTCCAAGTAATAATGTTCATTAAAATAAGAGAGAATAGTGAATTTTATATCTGCGCAGCCATCAATAGTAAGCATGACCAACACAACCATTTTCGCAATCTGTGAAATCCACATAAGCACAGAACTGTATCATACTTATGTTCATTCAAGTGGCACATAAATGCTTTAACACCTTTGCTTTGCATGCCGATTATCTTTGTCTTGTCACTTCTAATTATACTTAGTTCTTTCTCATAATTCAAAGAACTAAGGGCACTCTTCAGTACTCTTTCTATTGCATAGTCACACGAAGGTCCTTCTTGCATTGCACGATTGCTTACACGACAAGCAGACATATTTCTGCTTCCCCTCTCCACTCAGACATTCCAATTTTTCCTACAGCTGGCCCTCACCGCGCGAACTGTTAATCTAACATGGAGAACGTATGCAATTCACAGACTTTTGCTAATATTTTAAAACTTCATAACAATTTCATATTTGTCACCACTAAATACCAATCTAGTAAAATACTACTGAAATATACTTACACTTGTATTTAAAAGCGCTACATAAAAAAGTAATAAATAAAACGACGTTTATATATAGTTGCAAAATCAAGTACAAATGTGTACACCCTCAAAGCTCTCTCTCTCTCTCTCTCTCTCTCTCTCTCTCTCTCTCTCTCTCTCTCTCTCTCTCTCTCTCTCTCTCTCTCTCTCTCTCTCTCTCTCTCTCTCTCTCTCTCTCTCTCTCTCTCTCTCTCTCTCTCTCTCTCACCTTGACCTTGATGCCGTATCTTTGTAACCAAACACACTTTGCACCTTGAGCTTTTCACAACACGCACGTGTAGCTTTCTTTTCGTGTGCAGTGAAACAAATGACAGCAGTGCATTTTCGTCGTTTGCAGCAGAAGGCGATTTTTAAAACTGAACTCTTACATTTTCTTTATTTGATTAAATATTTTGACGTGCAAATAGAAGCTGAAGGGATACCAAATGTACTCCTAAAGCGTGGCATCATTGTCGCTGACCAGTATCTTTTATTTTTAGAGGTTACTGTAATGCATGAGGTTCTGCGTTCGATTCCCTTTGAACTTTTTTTTTTTCGTTGTTCCTCTGAATCGTCTAAGTATTTTAACATCACAGCCCAATGAATATGAAGACAGACGATAATGGCGAACGATCTGCCATCTCTGCACAGATAATGAAAATGGGCACTTGGAAACATCCTAATGTCGTCGCAGAAGCAGACGTCAGCTGCCTAGCACTAAGGTTTCGTGGCGCAGGAGTCGGACCTAGAAGGCTAACTGTCCTCCACACACGTCCATGCGTTGTCTCGTAAAGAACAGCATGGAATTGTCTAAAAATCTATTTTCAAAAATATATGTAGCAGTATTTTTACAAAAATAACTAAAACTTATCCAAGAATTCAACAACTGCCGAAGGGATTTAAATTATGCTTTTGTACATATTGGTGTATAATAATGTGAGAATTTGCTAAAATTATGCTCCTCTATTTAATATTTTTTTTTCGAGGAAACAAAAATATGATTAAACAATTTATAAAAAGTATTGTGCTAATTTGAAAATAAATGTTTTTATACAGACAGAAGTTAATTTTGGCAAATTGAAATTAGGTTCATCTGACTTACAAAAAATATTGTGTTTTATGAACTGAATGGCAACGCTGTACGGTTAAGATGGAGTAGATATTTCATCTACTTGCGTTCTCCAACGTTGTCATATCGGACGATGAATGAAATGATGTTCAAATGAGTACAGGGTAAATAGAGCTTAGAGTTACCAGACATTCATCTTTCAGGATAAGAGAAAACCTCCAACGTTAAGTCATATCGGACGATGAATGAAATGATGTTCAAATGAGTACAGGGTAAATAGAGCTTAGAGTTACCAGACATTCATTTTTCAGGATAAGAGAAAACCTCCAACGTTAAGTCATATCGGACGATGAATGAAATGATGTTCAAATGAGTACAGGGTACATAGAGCTTAGAATTACCAGACATTCATTTTTCAAAATAAGGGAAAACTTCGGAAAACCCTTATCTATATAACTCTAACCGCAATTCGAACTCGGAACCTCTTGAACGCCAGGCAGGCACGCAGCATGTGGATTGTTACCAGATACAGGCGAGTAGCGACGAACCCTATCCCAGCCAAATGAAGGATGAATTCCAAAATGGTTGATTGAGCTAGCGCCTGACTGCGAGAGGAGAGCGGCACAGCAGGAAGTAAGTACTGCTTTGTCATAGTTGCACAAGGTCATTTTGGGAAGCTGTAGGAAGGGAACGGAGTAGGTCAGGGCCAAGTCATGGCGGTTAACCTCGGCCGGATGGACGTACGTCTTGAATGTGCACCTGAGTCCTGCGGAAATACACTTCCGTGGCTCTGAACTTGGCTTCGCCATTTTTATATATGTCAACAGGAAACTTGCAGTATTTTCACCCGGAAACCAAACAGGGTAGAGGTCACTGCTCGGACATACTGATACCATCGAGTAATTGAATTCATGTAATATCCGATGTTGTAGGGTAGAGAAGCATTGTGAAAAACCTCATCAGAGCTTGCTATATATCCCCGGGTGATTTTAGCGTGCTTGCCTCGAGCTGGAATCAGGGTGATTTATATGGATAAGGTTTTCACTTGGGATTTCCCTTATATTTTACATTGAACTTTTTTCGCCAAGTTCTGGGAATGGCATCCTCATCTTAAGTGACTTTTGTATGATTGGTAAACCCTAAGAGAGAGAAACAAATGCACTTTTTATGTGGAGTGAACCATTTCTGAGATATTCCTATTTGTTTGAATTTTCTCGAATGCAAAGTCGTTACTCATTCTTTTAATCATTTGACTGTGCAAAGATAGTCAAATTTCAAAGTCATCACATAACGACCAGCTCTTTAAAACATTTGACTATCGCTTAAAGTCTACTGTATTCTCTTGTAACTACAATAAGCGAATGATTATCTTGACGATAGAGCAGTAAGTGTTTGTACAAGAGTAGAGAAAGATAATTAAACAATCAGTCCTGAGTCATAAAATAGATGTGTCAGTTGTCAATAACCTCAAACGATCCCACCACTAACAAACCTCACAGTCAATAGTCAGCATGACTGTGAAGTTTGAGGAACCAAAAATTAGATGTACTTTGTGATCATACTGTTGACACAAATGCCGGCGAAACATGTACTTTCACGCTAATCAAGGCAAACATCAAGAGGTTGTAACTACAATGACAATTAGGAAATAAAATAGGCGATAGCGGAATTTTAAAGAGCTCGTGGCTGTGTGATGACTTTAAATTTCGCACTCTTTGCACGGTAGGAGAGAAAGAGAAAAATTGGAGTACCTAACGAGAATGAATAGAGTAGTTTGAGCGAAATCTACAGGAACATATCTGCATTTAATATTGGACTTTGAACTCCGAAATCTCTGTCGAACGTGTGTAGATGTAACTGCCAAAAATATGTCGCAGTCAGTTCCCAAGTGGAGCATATTTCACGGTCACTGCTGCTGTTTCACTCTCTGTTACTTTCGATGTTGTCCTCCAATAAAGGATCTATCATTTTCTTTTCACTCTCTGACGCTTCAGACACTGGACATTTCATAAGCGCCTTCGTACAGAATGTCAAATCAATCTAACACGCACCAATTAATTTGCTGTTACAGAGCCTAACTTTCGATGGGCTCTTACACCCTTCTCAGTAGCGAAATGATGCAGTTATCACGTGGTGTATGAACAGGCTGTGACAAATGACGAACGAGAACTGACTGGTACAAAACAGTTGATTAGGATTCTTGACGATTCAATTGTCACTTTCTTAACAGCGCCACGAAGTTCTCTATACGCCAGTAAAACTACCGACATCGCTCTAGCCCGGGTTTGAACCCACAGACAGTGGGAAGTTCTATATGTACGAATGAGTTGTATTTTTATGTTCTCAAACATATACATATTGCTACAGAATGTATTCCATTCATTTTACCTCCTTTTCATTGGTAACATCGTGTTTGAGGCTCCCTTAAAATTTTTTAAGTTTACGTATATCTGTGAACAGCATTAACTCAAAATATTAGTCATTCAAATACTAAACTTGATATTTAAGTTTACAATCTTTCAAAGAAGATTTTCAAGAAAAGCTCCTGAATCCAGACTAACTTTACACTTTCCGAAATGTTTTATTTTCTAAAAAATAACTAACGATTTTAATTAAAATACTGTATGTTTATTATATTTCCATAACAAATGAAATGTACAACTGGGAATATTTTTAGGAGTCTGTACATCCTCTGATCTCCAGGAACCGCCTTTAGAAACACCCAAGAGCTTTCCTTTACCGTCAGCAGCTGAGCGTTACGTTAAAGTATGTCTGTCCCTCCCTTCCTCGTCTCCCATATGTTTGCAACAGAACAGTTATGAGGGAAGTTCTCTGATCTCGGAATGAGGGCTCCAAATGGAGATGCAGTCAAAGGCATAGGAATTCTTAAGCATTGGCTTCAAGTTATCTACGCAAAAAAAAAAATGAATCACAACAGCCACGATTCACACGTTTGGCGAAACGCAGACCATATGAGGGAGGGAGATGACGTCGCTGCACAAAGTATAACAAATGTTCAGTTTCACCTCATACCGTTAAAGCATAGAAATTCGTCAACATAACAAAACCTTATATAATAAAAATGCATTTGGTAAGAATGTCTCAGCCTACCACGTTTCATTGTCTATAGACTTTACAATGAAAATTAAGCATTAAAGTAACCCTTAGTGATAATAACTGTTCTCATAGGCAAACAGCAGACAATCGCAAGACAGCGTGAAACAGCAGAATTAATATGGCTCCCCGCTAGTGACTACAAACAGTACACAAAAAAGGGTTGGGTACATGCATAAAATGAATCCCGTTAAAGGACGTTAAAGCGCCAGCAGGATTTGGTGTAATTTTTACTTTTTCTGCTAAGTACTTAGAGTAACTACTGCATTCTTTCCAGAAATTCACCGGTTCAGATTCCACCGGAAATGCACGTTTTGAGGAGAGTCCTTGAAAACAACAGATTTTTAAAAGGCACGTGTGTGCGTGCGTTTATATGTGAAAAATATAATTCAGCCCGCCTCTGTAGCGTGGTGATAGCGGCATCTGCCTCACGCTCAAGATGTCCCAAGTTCGAATCTTGGTCAGGATGAGGTGTGTTGTAACTCTAAGCTCTATGTACCCTGTACTCATTTGAACATCATTTCATTCATCGTCCGATATGACTTAACATTGGAGGTTTTCTCTTATCCTGAAAGATGAATGTCTGATAACTCTAAGCTCTATGTACCTTGTACTTATTTGAACATCATTTAATTCATCGTCCGATATGACTTAACGTTGGAGGTTTTCTCTTATCCTGAAAGATGAATGTCTGGTAACTCTAAGCTCTATGTACCCTGTACTCATTTGAACATCATTTCTTTCATTGTCCGATATGACTTAACGTTGGAGGTTTTCTCTTATCCTGAAAGATGAATGTCTGGTAACTCTAAGCTCATGTACCCTGTACTCATTTGAACATCATTTCTTTCATTGTCCGATATGACTTAACATTGGAGGTTTTCTTTTATCCTGAAAGATGAATGTCTGATAACTCTAAGCTCTACATACCTTGTACTCATTTGAACATCATTTCTTTCATCGTCCGATATGACTTAACGTTGGAGGTTTTCTCTTATCCTGAAAGATGAATGTCTGGTAACTCTGAGCTCTACGTACCCTGTACTCATTTGAACATCATTTCATTCATCTTCCGATATGACTTAATATTTGAAGACATAATAAACAAAAAGTAATGAAAACTTAAAGTCAATTGTAGAAAAACTTTTCAACATTTTGATTTCTCAAAAATGGCACTAATGATTTTGCTTAAGAAATTTTAGCACACATTAAGCTATTGTCTTGAATTGTTTAATGATATCCTCTTCACTGAATTATTGTTAGATGTGCTAACATGTAAAAGACAAAATTTTACTTAAAAAAATAGATCTTGTTAAATCGCACAATATTTCTGATAAATTTCATGTTATTACTTTGCATTTTAAAATATACCCACTTTTCCAAATGAGAAAGTGTTATGTTGGTGTCTAATTTTTTTTTGTGAAGGAGATGTCTGCATGTTCCTCTGTAATATCACCTTCATATTAAGTTTATTTTAATTGTGCTCTTGCAACATAATTATATTAGCTGAGATATTTTGGGACTCTCTAGTCATGGGAGAATTAGACAGAAATTATTTCAGCATTGCATCAGTTAAAAATGTTCCATAATCAAATGTTATTCATTAAATATTAATATTGTTGACTTATAATAATTAGTAACAGGCAACAGTTAATATTGGCATTTTCCTGTTTTTGACAGGAGAAGCGGCAGCTCCATGCAAGTTGTGGGAAAAAGTACCTAAGCCGCCTACGGTGATCGTGAAAAGAGCACCTGACAAGAAGTACGAGATTTGTGAGCGACATGTGAACCAATTGCTGATGAGAGGAGAGCATGTTGCATTTGTGTCGATTGTTACCTAGTAAAACCAACTGGTGTGGCATAACTTTTATGATATTATATTTTTGTAAGACAATGTTGATGAGTGGCTCACATTCCTTTATATAAATGTGTTTACATAAGCCACAGTTTGAACCTTTGTTATAACCAGCGGTAGTAACATTGGATCAAAGTGGCTTAGATCTAAGTGTTGAATGTTTATATTAATGTGGATATTTATATAAGAAATTATATTTTTTTGGACTGGACATTGTTATCAAAGGAAGAAGACGAACCGTCCAATTCTCTACATTATATTCAAATACAACATATGTATAATTTTATTTTTGTTTTTTGCTACCAAAGGATTTAACAATTGATAATGATGTTCCTATATGTAGTGTAACTGTGTAACCAGAAATACTGTGAATTAAAAGGCCAATTTGCCGCAATTCTAAATGTTCTGTATTTCCGTAGCAATACACTGCTCAATTCTCACGTAACAACATTACATCACATATACACATCACAATCTACCAAGGTCGATGACAATAACAATCAGCTCTCATTACACAGCATGTTTACTGTTTACTCATAACCTGCGACTGTTTTACAACTATCCGCTGGCATGTCACAATCTCTTAAATACCTCATTAATAATTCTAGATACTTCCGGAACAAAAAAGAAATCGAAACAGTCAAAACGTCACCAGAATGTTCGATAAACGTAACTTAATCTGGGCCGGCAAGTCCTTTATCTCGCTCTATGCAGGCTCTTTATTTACACACTTCCGCCTATTAGTTCCTTTGTGTGCGCAAGCCGCCTTATCGCTATCGAGTTTGCGACAATACATTTAATAAAAAGTGGAATCAAGTCAAACCTTCTATGCTTTTCAAGTGAAGTATTCTTTTGCAATGCTTTTCCCATCCCTTTTCCATGAATGCCTTAGTGTAATGCCAAACAAACCATGTGAAATGGAAGAAAAGTTGGCTCTTCTTCCTAATATGCGACGCGGCGATTTTTCTCTAATTTCTTTACTTTTTAGTGCAATTTCATGTTGGAGGGCATTCTTTTAACGTTATTAATTGTTTATTTAGTTACTGCGTAATGTAGTCATATTGAAGAATTCAGTGCAGCCAAACTATTGCTTGTTTCTCCACTGAAAGCGATGCTGCCAACAGTTTTACTTCTCCCGAAATTACACTATCTAGCAGACTGAATCGGACCGGTTTGGCTACTACCACGACGAATGCAAAATAGGATGATGCAAGTTTCACCATGAGCGTTGCAATTAGACTGTAGAGCGTATTTGATCCCTCCTGTTGTTAGAGCATATCGTCATCCACACCTCATTCGTTTCCACGTCGATCATTCCCAAGATCCAGTTGCCCTCTACGACGCGCCCACGATGAACCTTGCGTCGTCCTATTTTGCATTCGTCGATTTGAACGACGTGACCGGGACCGCCAATTTTCCACTTGCAGTATACTTGGTGTCATTTGACATCATGCACACTTCGCGGCAGTAGCCGAACCAGTCCGATACAGTCAGTGAGCTCGTACATGTATTTCCAATGGAGCAAGGATTGTTTATGTACAAAGCAATGCATTAGTAACAAAATTTGACCGGGCGATAACTTAGCCTGCTCAGACCATGTTCCTTTGTACACGGACTGCGTCACCTATGTCTGGGGCATTTTTGCAGAGGTTGGCTACAAGTTTTACATATGTTTCTCATGTTGGCTACAACGCAACATCCGGCTGGTCGTCTGCTTGCGCGTGCATATACGTGCACCTTTGGACTTAGAAAATATTCTCGCGTCGCACAAAAGAAAGTTTCTCCGGAAAGTTATATAGATATATGTACCTGCGTCACCGAGAGGTTGATTTCAACCAAAAAATCCTTCCATTCACCTAATTTATATGCCTTTCACATCCAATAATTCCATTGCATAGCATATTTAATTTATGTAGCTACAACAAAGTAAGCTTCAAATTTCCTATAGAGTCAACCTGAAAAATCAATACCATGTCCGGGATTTGAGCCACGGATCTCCTGGTTTCCATCCAGTCGGTCTTACCCATTGAGCTACCATGGCCAATGTGCTGTCCCAACATTAAATTCTCCGATTAACCCATATAATTTCCCGGTAAACCTCTAGGGGCTCTCGTATTTGAGATACACCATTTGTGGCGACTTACTATTGTAAGTATTTGAGTCCCAGGCTTCATCATTTAACTCTTATTATTTAAGTTAATTGATGGATATTAATCATTTCTTCTCACTGATATTTCTTTTAATATATTATGTCCTATTCCACAAAAATACACTGCCATTTCGGTTTATGCTCATTACTTCAACTTTTAAAATGTTTTTAATCAATGTACATTTCAGCCAAAATCAGTTATTGGAGGAAAAAGGCAACTGTCTTTAAATATGTTCTGTTTTTAATTTTCTTGATTTTGAAGTTTTTCATTTATGACTAAGAATGGATTTCATGTACACACATGGTGGAGAATGAAAATGGCATAAAGGGAAGTGACCATCAATTTGAAAGATAGTATGTTTGAAACAGATTATTTGGGCCTCAACATTTAGAAGAAAGAAGAATGTTTGAAAATAGTATGGTGTGATAATAACTGTCCTATATCAGCAAAGACAGGTTAAGGAGGTGAAGTAACGAACTGAAAATAAGGCATAAAAAATAATAAACTTATTTGAGACAAACCAAAAAGCATCCTTATAAAAACCATGTGTACAAAAGATGAAAAAGATATTGTGATATTAATAGTTTTTTATAGTAGCAGTGAATCAAGACTCACATTATCCATGAGCGGAAGGTTTGCTGATTTCAAGTGTATAAATCAGTCTTCATTCACTAGTACCATACAATGTTTTATCCAACACTTACCCCAATCACTGAAAAAGCCGACTACATTTTTAATTAAGCTATAATAAAAAGTAAAATTATTTGTAATTTTATTTTCTGGAATATAGAACTATTTAGACCCAGGCTGGTTGGACGTGTGTTGTTGGCTAATACCTAATATGAGAGAATTGATGATAGCTAGTCATTTTAATTGTTGGGATAGTTTGAATAACCTCTTACGGCAATTGATTCACTGATTGCTTCATACTAATTAAAAAGTATAATAATTAATAGAACTGTATGGAAACAAAAAGAGGCATGTATATCAAAGTTTTCGAGGAAGCCAAGAGTGTTACACCAGAACCAAGCAAATCTAAATCTACATACGAAAAGGAGTAGCTTTTTAAATTTATATCCTCCAATGTTATGTCATATCGAACGATGAATGAAATGATGTTCAAATGAGTACAGGGTACATAGAGCTTAGAGTTATCAGACATTCATCTTTCAGGATAAGAGAAAACCTCCAACGTTAAGTCATATCTGACGATGAATGAAATGATGTTCAAATAAGTACAGGGTACATAGAGCTTAGAGTTATCAGACATTCATCTTTTAGGATAAGAGAAAACCTCCAACGTTAAGTCATATCGGACGGTGAATGAAATGATGTTCAGATAAGCCCAAGGTCCATAGAGCTTCGAGTTACCCGATATTCCTCTTTCAGGATACGGAAAAACCCCTTGAAACCCTTACAAAGGTAATACACCCTGACGGGAACTAGAACTAGGGACCTTGAACGTGAGGCGACATGCTGCCATCTACTCTACCGAGCCGGAAATGGAGTATGCTCTATGATTGTATATTATTCATAAGTGGTTAAAGTGAAATTTTCTCCATCCGTAATATTGAAATGTTACTTTTGGATAAACATAATTATGATGCAATTAATAAATAATGAACAATGAAACCAAAGAAGGAACATTGTACGTATTGAACAGTCGAAGATTGCTTTACATGGAGGTTAGAGGTCACACATCTCAGAACATGATTATGTAAGAAGAATTCATTTGGTATGCAGCTGACAAAATGCAATTTGCCTTTAAACAACATAAGCGTTACAGGAAACAATCCATTGTCGGTTACGATGCGTTGGTAAAACGTTTGTCAAAGAGCTTAAGATGAAAGCGAGTTTGAACGAAACCTAATAATGGTGATATTGAGAAGTTACCAAACCTGCAAAACAGAATGATGTTCCCATTTCCCTAGAACTTTCACTGACTTCGCAGCCACACGTAGTGAAAGTGCTCGACGACGCAGATTTCTCCTTGCGTTTAATGCCCATTACATACACAAAACAATTCGGCAGCAGTAACTGCGTCCGAGCATAGATCTGATGATGCAAATGACACGCCTTGTTTTCCCACAATTTCTTGCAACTACGGCTTTCCTAAACAAAGGAAACATTCATTGTTGCTAACCAAATATCTGAAACTTTCTCCTTAAGGTTCATAATTATGTTATTGTTTTCATCACCAACATGGGTAGTCGAGATAGTTAAGTCGATCAAAAGTGGTTTTACTAAGGGCAGGTAAGCGACCGCGAGAGCTTACAAAGTCCATTCTATCTGAACAAAAATACTGAAAACTACAAGCAAATTGCAATAAATATCCGAGATTGTTCACTCCACAACAAAGAACATTGTGTTTTTGACAAGATCTTTCATTTTCGTGCATCTCTTACAGTTTACCCAGTTATACAGAAATATTCCAAAATGAGACGACTTTGAGGACATTGTTAGACAATTCTACATCTACATTTGCCACGAAAATATCTTAAACATATAACCTTTTACAAAAAATAAATAAGTAAAAAAACGAGCATGCGCTGGAATCGAATACTTTTCTAAGCCTACGTCATTTCCACGGCCGGTTTACAATGTTGTCAGGGAACGCGTCCCTTTAGCTTCGTTATACTGAATCCTCTGATAATTGAGTCTCAGTTACTAACCGTGCAGTGACAGTCGAGAGGTTATAGACAAGTATGCAGGAGCTACACCTACAAAGGTTCGAATCCCAGACATCATTTCATTTTTGTATTGTAGAAATACAAAATGTATATTACGCACATTGGACTATAACTTCAAATTGCTACGTTTAGTTGGCATTTATGCTCACACAAAAACTGAAACACTCCACTCTGTTTTTAAACTAATTGAAGTAAATAAATATTCTATTCCAATACGTAAAATCAAATAAAAATGTAAATTTAGTATTAGGTGGATACAGTCAACATGAAAAATTCAATGCCATGGTCGGGATTTGAACCACGGATCTCCTGGTTTCCGTCCAGTCGCTCTTAACCTTTGAGCTACCATGGCCAACGTGCCGTCCTGACATTAAATTCTCCATTTGACTCATATATTTCCCCGGTAGACCACTAGGCGCTCTCGCATTCGAGATACACCGTTTGTGGCGACTTACTATTGTAAGTACTTAAGTCCCAGGCTTCATCATTTAACTCTTATTATTTTAGTTAATTGATGCAAATTAAGCATTTCTCCACACTAGCCGTATATAGGCTAAGGTATTTGATGGATAGAGTCAACATATCTTAGCCTATATACGGCTAGTGTGAAGAAATGATTAATTTCCATCAATTAACTAAAATTAGTATTAGGTGTGTAAACCCTCTGCTTCTATTGCTGTCCTCATTCTGCGGGGCATGGATGAGAACAAATGACTGGGAAATTTTCACGAGAGGATATTTCGCATTATATGTCAGCAACAATCATAACAGATGAATGAGCTCGAGTGTTTACACAACCAATATTAAGACAATTTTTAATAACATTGCATTTATTTTGAGAACGACAAGAATATGTTACTTGCGTTTTCGTAAATGAGTATGTTTAAAATATTATTTATCTTCTGCAAGAAAAACATAAGGCATAATTATTGAAGTAACAATGATAAAAAAACGCACATAAATGATTCGAACTCATGTTGGTCTACTTACGAGACACATACTATATGCGCGCGATAAGAAGAGCGATCTGGCTCCAGGTCCTCATTCGGTAAGTTTCGTTTAACTCCGTAAACATAGATATTAACTTTGAAATTTGAAATGCGCTATACACTGAAATCTAGTGGCTAATACGCCAAGCTTTATCATGTCCGCCATATTTCGTTTTGAGCAATTTCGAGGTTAATTAGCTAATCACTTTACAACAATCGTATGTTAGAACATATACATGTTATGAGACACGTCAAAATGTATAAATACAGTATACAGGGTGAGTCACCTAAAACTTGCACCGTAAATATTTCTGAAATGGTATATGCTATTGATATGCGGTTTTCACGGAATTGAACTATAGGCAGGGGCTCGCATTTTCAAATGATACACAGATTTTTATAATTTTTAGAAAGTGTATTTATGTACAAAAGTTACATTTTTTTTAAATGGAACAATGCGTATTGACATTAAGAAAATAAAAGTAGAATAAATTAGAATGTCAATGGTGTTTTTTGCACGATTCTAATGTAAGTACTTTACGAGAAATCGTCATTTGAAAATTGAACGCACCGGCAGTTGTTTGTTCCATTCAATTGCTTAGTTGCTAGGCTAGGATGTTGTTATGTTTGTTTACAATGTGTTTTGTCTACACTGGCAGTTATTTTGTGATAGTTGAAGCAGTAGGACGTGCTTGGAAGATGGTATTTACCAATGCAGAAAAAGCAGATATGCTCATAGTTTATGGTGAATGTAGAAAGAATGCAGTTATTTCTTGTACAGTGTACTTGGAAACATATCCGAATAGACGTCAACCATCTCGTCAATTATTTGTGAACCTCTTCAACCAATTACGTGAAAGTGGTAGTATAACGTCTAGAAAACGCACCAGAAACAAACGAGGAACTGGAGAGCAAGGAGAAATTAATGTTCTAGCTGCTGTTGCAGTAGATCCCCACATTAGTTCTCGTGCAATCGCACGAGGAAGCGGCATCAGTCAAAGAAGTGTAATCCGCATCCTCCATCGTCATAAGTTCCATCCGTATCACATCTCTCTCCATCAAGTGCTGCATGGCAATGATTTTGAGAATCGTATGAACTTTTGTACATGGGCATTGAGACATGATACTCCAAATTTGTCATGTATCTTGTTCACTGATGAAGCAACATTTACTAATCATGGCCAAGTAAATCTAAAAAATATGCACTATTGGTCTGTTGACAATCCTCGTTGGCTGCGTCAGGTAGAACGTCAGCATCCATGGAGTGTGAACGTGTGGTGTGGAATAGTGAACCATCACATCATTGGCCCTTTTTTCATAGAAGGAACACTGAATTCACAGAAGTATCTCAACCTCCTAACAGACGATCTTCCACAGATGTTAGAACACGTTCCCCTTCAGACTAGGAGGAATCTGTGGTATCAACATGATGGCTGTCCGGCCCATAGACATACCAAATACACCAGAAGATATGAAACGGCGAATTACTGCTGCCTGCGCTGAAATTTCCACTGAAATGTTAGAACGTGTACAGCAATCTTTACATACTAGACTGGAAGCTTGTATTGAAGCTGGTGGTGCTCATTTTGAACACAGGCTTTGAGGGTACAGTTTTGTTTACTTGTCAGAATCCTCATTTTTCTTCATTCACTTGTTTTTCTTTAGTTTGTCCTAGCCAATGTCCCGTTTTGTACAAATGACAATTTCTCGTAAAGTACTTACATTAGAATCGTGCAAAAAACACCATTGACATTCTAATTTATTCTACTTTTATTTTCTTAATGTCAATACGCATTGTTCCATTTTAAAAAATGTAACTTTTGTACATAAATACACTTTCTAAAAATTATAAAAATCTGTGTATCATTTGAAAATGCGAGCCCCTGCCTATAGTTCAATTCCGTGAAAACCGCATATCAATAGCACATACCATTTCAGAAATATTTACGGTGCAAGTTTTAGGTGACTCACCCTGTATACATAAAATCAAATTGATTACATACAATATACACAGTAAGCAGCTTTTCTATGGTTTCATGTGATATTTGCATAGACTAATTTACTACAAGAAATGTCATAATATAAATATTACAGGTTTGTGAATGTACTATGCTCCCAGTGCTCATTTATATGGTTATAGTTCTAAAAATTCATTAGCCGTATAAAAACAGTGCGCAAGCAAAAATTTCTTAACCTTATACTTGAAGTATTTTAATGATGCAACTTGTTTAAATGAATTTGGAAGTTTATTATATAACATTATCACTTTGTAGTTAAAGCTTCCTCCATAAAGACTCGTTTGGGGCACTCGAATTGTCAGTTTATCCTTGTTACGAGTGTACATCAGCATTTACTTGAAAATGATTTATATTTGTATGAACATTTGTGGATGTTATGGCTCTCGAAAGGGGACATCTCCGTATAACTGTGATCTGAATGCAATTGAGCTGGCGTGGGCAAAACCAACGAATGTTTTCAGAGGATGCAACGTTACTTGTCATATCTTCGCTTATCTTACATGCTATTTTGCTGAACTGTGTTTTTAAAGGTTGACCACACTGCAGAAACAAAAGAGCGTTAGCTCTCGCTTCTCTGCCCACACCACACCGTAAATCCAGCGCTGAACTTATCTTGCGCGTACTGTACGTTTTACCACTCGGCTACCATGTATAGGGCCAAGCCGCAAACCCCTATCTATCGCATAGCTTTGAAATGAAGCCAGAGTGGTATCAAAGTGTTATACTGTGAACGCAGCGTCATCGAATATTTTCGATGTTTTTCGAATCGACCTTTGTTTCTGTTAGTTGCTCTTCCCCCCCCCCCCACGCACGCACCACGTATTCAGGGATTGAATATCGAATTTTTGGAATATCGCATAACTTATTATGATAACGTAGTAGAGATGAATAGCGATTTATTAATTGGGAACTATAAACAGTTTGTCATATTCAAAGCAATAATAATACCTCGGAAATGGATAATTGTCAATTTGGTATGTCAACGAGAAGTACACGTCATTTAAGCGTGTAGGCCATCTCGGGCGATGAATGAGAAATGTCTTAAAATTATGTCAAATTGGGTCTATAGTGTCGAAGAGTTTGATTTGTGTAAAAGAAAGTAACAATTTTGTGAAAAATACAGCAGGATGAGCAAACTGTTCGTCTTTGTCACAAAATATTTTATAGCTTCATCCGTATAGACCTGCTCTAGGTTTTTAGGTCGTATCGGAAGCTATTCATTCTATCTACTTTATGTTACAATATTGGCTTTTAACCAAACCTGAGTTTCTTTATTCGTCAGATCAATTAGTATTACAGCTCTTTGATTATTATTTTAAAGATTTCTCCCCTCAAGATTCTGAATTTATCAATGTCTTAATTTTAATTTACTTAGAAGGTATAGCCCAAGCGCTTGCCGCTTTCATCTAACAGAGCGACTCTACAAACTAGCGATTTGGAAATTCTCAGCTACGTTTCAGGATATCCACCTTGAGTTGAGCTTTTTCCGATGGAGGGGAGCCTCTGGGCCATTATCCGGCATGTGTTAGGGAACTCTGCACGCTTATGTTGTTCGCAGTCCACATATCTACGGTTGCTTTATACCGTTCATTTTTCCAGGGATGTACATATGCAGAAAAGATCCAATGCCAAGTAGAAGTCTACCTCTTACTGTACCTAGGATTTTAGGATTAATACGGAGAGGATTAGGCACCGAAACCTGTGGTTTATTGTACCTAAGCCCCAAGTGAGGCATCTCCGGGAAGAAGGATGAGACGAAAAGAGACGGGGTGGCCGATCCAAGGAGTCAAGACAGTGCAGAGGGCAGGTCCCTACTATTTACCAGTTGGAAACTCCCCGACAGGCCAGAACAGGCATCCCAGCCGCCGTGGTCCGGAAGCTGCCCACCAGGTCGGTCCGGAGACCGGAGACCGTCCTACCAAACGAGAGAGAGAGTTTACCAAGAACATGTCCTGCCATGCACCGTCGAGACACCCACCGACACTTCTACCCTGAAAGAGATCACCAGATGAGAGATGATATGAAATGATAATGGAGATGAATTGGAGGGACAGGACATTAACCTACCCAGCATTCGCCTGGCGACCCGGGAAACCTCCCGAAAAACCTATGGGTCAGGTAGGTCGGCCACGGAAATCAAAACTGGACCTCCCGAATGCGGACCATCCCGCTCGGTTACCTAGAAGAAGTATTTAGTTCTACGTTATCGCTTTCAGATGAGAAACAATTGATGGTGTTGAAAGATATGGACGAAAGCAGAGGTCGCCCGTAACCGGGCCAGAGCACTGTGGGGAGTAAAGTCTGTTTAGTTAAAGCATGTGCACGTCGGCTTCTGCCTTTGACGAACCCTTATAATCGTTTTACAACCCCCGACCCTCCTTCTCCCAGACCGTTCTGCAAGGTTGCCACCTTTCTCGGGTATCGTACGAGTTTTCGTCTAAATAAATAATCTTATGTCCATTACTGCAAAACTTCCTTAGTTTTGACAAATATATATACAAGTCTACTGGATTCCATAATAACCCTTATCTTATTCAAAGTGCGGTATTTGAAACCCAGCTCCTTTAGGAGGCCGCGCAAAGTGCAGTACCCATAAGGAAAATCACAAATTTCTTGCAAATGTGCAACCAATTCGTCTAAGGTGGGTGCTCTCCCTTTTGCATAGAATCTATAAATTTCTCGACGAATTAAAAAGCACATTATAAATTATCTACTTTAGAGAAACGTTTCCTTTTGTTTTCACACTTGATCGGCGTCTTTGGTATTCCTTTCGTCACAATATTTCTCACTGTACTTCTGTGAATATCCAGAACTTATCAGGTTCATTGCATGACCCCTTACCAAGATTATTTGTCAGCACATATTTATAGGTGTTCAAAACAAGCGCTTGAATTTGCTTAGAAACAGTTGCCGTTATAACTTTGTTATTTTTTAGTTTTTTCCAGTAATATAATTCGGCCCAGTTATTCGCACTGTCTTCACTTTGATTATTTATCTCTACTTCATTTGCATTTACCACTGCGTTTTCCTCCTACGGTCTCCACATTGTGACATAATGTGTGTAGTGTTTAACGCCCGCTTTTACTACATACGGCACCGCAGGCGGTGACACTGATGATGCATGAGATGAAGATGGAGCACCAGTGGAATGATATGGCGGGGGAAACCGGAGGTCCCGGAGAAAACCCGCCCCAACGCCGTGTTGTCCACCACAAATCTCACTTTGCGGTCGCCTGGGATTGAACCCGGGCCGCCTTTGTGAGAGCCAAGCGGTCTAACCACTGAGCCACGGCGTGGCCTCCACATTGTGACACACAACGAATTTCTGCACGTAATGAAACAGATCAACTAGAAGTTGGAACTTTGGCAACTGAGACTCCACGTGGACTAGACATGCGTCTGTCACTTCGAGAAAATCAGGTTTGCTATTGGTCCTCAACGACAGTGTTCCATTTCTGAAGTGTGGAGATAGATTTATGACTGTCATTAGTGGGCGGGCGGCTCAGGTTCCTTTGACTCGGAACTGCACATGCGTTGAGTAAACGGACTTTACGTAGCTCCTTAGAGGGATGATGGGAAAGGCGTCCAGGAGTCCCTAATGTTTGCAGTTCGAATGAATTCTACACCGCCTGACCATATCCAAAAGCTCGTAAAATCAGAGGACCTCCTCTATTGCGATCAATTCGGAGGCGAGTCCTGAAACGTTGGAGAACGTTCATTACAGAAAAGACAAAGCCTCTACCACAGAAACAGTCTTGCTTTCCACGCACTGGTATAACAAACCCTTATTCTTTCATCAGATCATTTATAACGTCTTTCTCTGATCCAGTAGTAATATCGGCTGCATCAATGCAATTCATGTGATAATGAGTCACATCTTCATGACGCAGTATTAAGTCCAAGGTCGGAAACATCACTCGTTTTGCTATCGTGTAGGACATTAGCCGATTGACTAAGTTCTAGAAGTTCCTGGTTCTCCTAGCTTCGGTTTTAGAATAAACATCGGCAGCATGCTAACAGAATTTTGATCCCATGTAACAAGATGCGCACTGAAAATGGAGAACAATAGTATATTGTGTACTAACAACTGTAAGTGATACTTATCACATCAAAAATGCATATTGAGAATGCGAGGCCCTCAGGGTCGAGATCTGATGAGCACTCGTAACTTATAGTTCGTGGTTAGCAAATTACATTAAATACTTTGAAAAGAAAACATAAAAAGGAATAATTAATCAAACTTGCTTTTTCATGTTTTATTGGACATTAAGAAAATATAATGGAGTGAAATGTGAACAAATGAAAAGCTACATCTAAAATATATGGGCAAAGCCTTCTTACCCACTTTTGTTAATGGATTACATGAAGTAAGACATGCCTTGGTTGTTAAGTTATTTAGGTTATTTGTTTATGTCACCGAATTGAATATTTCGAGTTTTAATAGTTATTATAAAGCAGAACAATTTTGTAAAAATGAGTGAGAGAAGTATGTGCATCACTTTTACTAACGAAGTCGAAGAACAGTTATGTTGAAGCTTACAAAACTGCTTTGATAAACAGGCTAACAGTTACACCAGTGAAGAATTCATTTATAACTTATTTTTAGGTTACTGTTCTGTTCGATATTACGTAATTTCCTATTGGTACCGTAAATATTAATGACCTGTTTCATTCTTGTTGCCATTGATAATTGACAAATGAATTGTAAATTTAACTTACACAACCAAATACGTGTTCACAATGATTAACTTACAAAATATCAAGTATTGCAGAAAGAGAATTTGGTGTTCACGACCCTCCCTAAAGAAATACAAAACTGGAGACTGGTAGGCAAATAAGATCTCTCGTTAGTAAAAAAAGGTAAACTTCTTTCATCTAGGCACCGAAACATTGGTCATCCGAAAGCATTAACACGTTTGTTAATGTGTCACAGACAATAAGACAAACATAAGAAATAATAAATAAATATCTGCTCACTTATTACATAGAAAATGAAGCTAGTTACAGTGAAGCAATAAATATTACACAAATATTTATATTTGTGTAATATCTGCTCACTTTTTTTACAGAAATGAAAAACTATGAATATTGCTTCACAATGAATATTGTTTTTGTTATCTCTTTGATTACTTGTTTTTATCAGCTCTCTCTCTCTCTCTCTCTCTCTCTCTCTCTCTCTCTCTCTCTCTCTCTCTCTCTCTCTCTCTCTCTCTCTCTCTCTCTCTCTCTCTCTCTCTCTCTCTCTCTCTCTCTCTCTCTCTCTCTCTCTCTCTCTCTCTCTCTCTCTCTCTCTCTCTCTCTCTCTCTCTCTCTCTCTCTCTCTCTCTCTCTCTCTCTTGTGTGTCATCCTCGTTTCTCAGTGTTTATCTATTACATAATAGGAGCCAACTTGGTTTTCCTTACATGTCATATATTTCATAAACAAGGATCTGGAAAGCATGTAATGCTGATCGATAACACTAGGGAACACGTTTTTTGTACCCGAAACAAAATAGGCTAATTCTTATGCAAAATGACTCGCTGATTCCAAAAATGCCTCTGAAAATGCTGTATCACGTAACGTTTTTGAGATATTCTTATTCTTATTCTTTCATATAAAATTACAGAAATGAGGTATGATACCAACTCATATGGACTTCATTTAAAATAATAGTCATTTTATTATTAAATAATATTTTTATACCTGTAAAGAATATGAATACTGTTCGAAATAACTAGAACAAATTTTCCATCATGTAAGATTTATTAGTAAAATTAATTTTAGAGTCTACTATAAACGTCGTATTTACATGGGTGTGCCCAACTCAAAATAAATAAAGTTGACATAAACTACTGATGCAGCTTAAAGGCAGTGTTGCTTCATAATAGCAATTTACTACCTTCAATACCTTTATTTCATGCCATAGGAATGAAGGAGACATACGATTCCATGTCCATAATTTTAGATGCTATTAGTTATCAAAACCATGGCTGGGAAATTTGTAGTGGCGTCAAGGTAGCTGCATCGCTAACGGGACTGCAGGGAGGTTTCACAAAATATTGCTGTTTTTTGTGCTTATAGGGCAATAGGGCAACTGACAAGTATTTTATAGTGAAAGAATGGGGGGAAAGGGAAGACTATACCCCTGGAGCAAGCAGTGTTAAGTATGTGCCACTAGTAGACCCAAACAAAGTTCTTCTCCCCCCTCTTCACATAAAGCTCGGGTTAATGCAGAATTTTGTTATAGGTTTGGACAAAAGTGGAAGTGCATTTGAGTATTTAAGAAGTATCTTTCCCAAAATACGTGAATCTAAATTGAAGGAAGGTGTATTTGTCGGTCCTCAAATAAGACTTCTTAAAGACAGTGTTTTTGAATCAAAGCTTAAACGTGTTGAACTGGCAGCATGGAAATCATTTAAATCAGTGGTGGAAGGCTTCCTGGGCAATAACAAAGAAGAAAATTATGAAACTTTAGTCTCAGAACTATTAAGAAGCTGCAAAGAAATAAGTTGCCGTATGTCACTTAAAATCCACTTTTTGCTCTCTCACCTTGATAGTTTCCCTACAAACATAGGAACTGTAAGTGATGAGCAAGGTGAGCGTTTTCACCAGGACATTTCTGAGATGGAAAGTCGTTACCAGGGTATCGCTGGGATTCAGCCATGTTGGGAGACTATTGTTGGTTCCTCAAACGGGAGAGTACATGTCAATACAAAAAAAAATCAACAGTGAAACACTTCTGAGATAATTCAGGTATGTAGTTTTCATCATTATCTTGTGTTTATTTATTTTAATAATAATAATTAATAATAGTTATTATTATTTTCAATGTTATTTGGCAATAAAATACCTTTTATTTTCAATTAATCAAATATGAGTTATCACATCACATTTCTGTAAGTTTTCATAAAAAATTATGAATACCTAAAAAACGTTACGTGATACAACATTTTGAGGGGAATTTTTTGAATCAGCAGATCACTTTACATAAGAATTTGCCTATTTTGTTTCGGGTATATGAAAATATTTTTTTTTTTTTTTTTTTTTTTTTTTTTTGTTCCCCAGTGTAATTGAAGGAAAATAAAAATAAAAAAACTTTTTACAGAGAATCAAAACTCACGAAGTTTTGTAAGTTCAAACTATACTCAAATCTTTTAAGGGTTGTTCGCTACGTGAGACTTCAAAATCAATTCTATTTGTATGACCAGGAGGGAGAAAGATAGTTAATCACTTTCCCATTTAAGGAAACTAAGTATTGGAAAAATCAGCCATTAAAATGAATACATCAGAAGTGGTTAAACACAAAGAAAAGATGTATCTTAAATAAACCGTGTACTTAAACGAAATCGTATGCTTTATAGTTAAGCAAAGGTAAGAACAGGACTTCAGAATCCTTTCTTTTGTTTCAACTTTCACGTAGTTCAACTTTTCTCAGTAGTTTTGTTTTCATTTATGGATGCTCTTTAACTGTTGTGTCTCAGCTCTCGTTCTGTACTGTAAATTTTGCTCAAAGGTCCCTTTATCAAATTGAGTTTGTTATACGTGCCATAAATCTACCACATGGGACCAATGGCATTACTTCCGTTTCTAAGGAAGCCACGCTAAGAATTTGTACATTGCCCTCCGCCTGGTTTTAACCCCCGACTTCAGGAACCATGTTATCCCTGGGTCAAACTACAAGAAAATGCGACAGAAATCCAGCTGGTATGTACTAGAACTTTATCTCGTTTTTCAAAATTAAATACCCAATAAGCTTTATAACAACAGTCTGTAAAACTGATATTCCACATCGATTTTTATCTGAACATTTTGCGATATTTCCTTGCCTCTCATTTACACCTGGATGCTACTATTGCTCATAATTTAGACAATCACACCATGTTTACGTGATTTCAATGTTTGAAAACAGACATTTTTTCTCCTTCTACAGTTGTTTGTATAATAATTTGCGAAACGTCCGCACCAGAATTGATTACTTCTTGGAATTCTGAAAGAAATAATGCTGACGAAGTTGTTTTGCAACCTGAAAAGAATGTGTTAACAAAGTTACAAATAACCTGTACTTTACACATTAATTAGTAAACACGCTGCAAATCCATGTGCCAATAATCAGTTACTGCAACGTCTCGTGTTGAAATACTCAGGCACTTCTCCAGAAATATGGAACTGCGATTGTTACAGATTTAATGACAATTGTGCGCTCGTCTCTGTGTTTGTAGCGTGTCTGCCTCTCGTTCAAGAGGTTCCGAGTTCGAATCTCGATCACGATGAGTTGTCTAGGTAAGGTTTCTCCGCAGATTTTCCTTATCCTGAAAGATGTATGTCGGGTAACTCTAAGCTCTATGGACCCTTGACTTGAACATCACTTGAACATCATTTGTTTCATTCATCGTCCGATATGGCTTACATTGGAAGACGTAATTTAAATAAAAAAAAAGATGAAAGTCCCGTAACTCCGGACTCCGACATTTTGACCAAATGTGACAAAATTGTCACATTATGAGTTTTAAGGGGCCTTGGAACCAACGTAATTTAGATTTATATTCATTTTTATAGTGACTTGACCAACAACTGTGTAAGACAACTGTTTTAAACTAAATTTCTTTATAAGAATTGATGTGAATTTAAAATTAAGAATTTCTTTCTGCATGTTGTATTTAAACTACCAATAAACTGAAGCTATAAATGGGCAGCCGGCAATATATTGATAGGCTTGCCTACTTTTTGTTTTTCGGAAACATTTGTTCTCCATTTTTCCACACTTGTTTCATTAGTTTCGTACTGCCTCTTAAAATAATTTGACAGAATAAAACCATATTCATTTTTAAAGTAATGCCACAATAATTTTCTAACGTGAGAAGTTTCGAAGAATGAAAAAAAAAAAAAAAACATTTGATCGTAAAAGTAGACCTTTTAGTGGTCCACGACTGTGTTAAAAGTAGAAAATTGTTTCGCTCAGTGCTGAAAAGCTCTTAACACGTTGGTAATACCTACTCATTCAAGACGGCCGTAAATATCAGTTAAATAATACTTGTATATAATGATGGGTCATTTCTAAAATGATGAACAAATTTGGAAGAAGTTGTAATCTATTAATTAATTACATTTCTGTCACATTATTTTTATTGAAAGGGTAGAGCCAGACCGAAACATTCAATGCCATAGCAGGAATTTGAACCACGGATCTTCTGGTTTCCGTCCAGCCGCTCTAAACCATTGAGCTACTATGGCCAACGTGCCAACATGACATTAAACTCTCCAACTGACTCGTGTGTTTCCCGTTAAACCACTAGGAGTTCTCATAAACACATGAGACAACTACCTTAATGGCGACTTACTATGCTGTAAGTACTTTAAGGCCCGGGCTTTATAGTAAACCACTAGCAGTTCTCATAAACACATGAGACAACTACCTTAATGGCGACTTACTATGCTGTAAGTACTTTAAGACCCGGGCTTTATAGTAAACCACTAGGAGTTCTCATAAACACATGAGACAACTACCTTAATGTCGACTTACTATGCTGTAAGCACTTTAAGGCCCGGGCTTTATAGTAAACCACTAGGAGTTCTCATAAACACATGAGACAACTACCTTAATGGCGACTTACTATGCTGTAAGTACTTTAAGACCCGGGCTTTATAGTAAACCACTAGGAGTTCTCATAAACACATGAGACAACTACCTTAATAGCGACTTACTATGCTGTAAGTACTTTAAGGCCCGGGCTTTATAGTTAACCACTAGGAGTTCTCATAAACACATGAGACAACTACCTTAATGACGACTTACTATGCTGTAAGTACTTTAAGGCCCGGGCTTTATAGTAAACCACTAGGAGTTCTCATAAACACATGAGACAACTACCTTAATGGCGACTTACTATGCTGTAAGTACTTTAAGGCCCGGGCTTTATAGTAAACCACTAGGAGTTCTCATAAACACATGAGACAACTACCCTAATGACGACTTACTATGCTGTAAGTACTTTAAGGCCCGGGCTTTATAGTAAACCACTAGGAGTTCTCATAAACACATGAGACAACTACCTTAATGACGACTTACTATGCTGTAAGTACTTTAAGGCCCGGGCTTTATAGTAAACCACTAGGAGTTCTCATAAACACATGAGACAACTACCTTAATGACGACTTACTATGCTGTAAGTACTTTAAGGCCCGGGCTTTATAGTAAACCACTAGGAGTTCTCATAAACACATGAGACAACTACCTTAATGACGACTTACTATGCTGTAAGTACTTTAAGGCCCGGGCTTTATAGTAAACCACTAGGAGTTCTCATAAACACATGAGACAACTACCTTAATGGCGACTTACTATGCTGTAAGTACTTTAAGGCCCGGGCTTTATAGTAAACGACTAGGAGTTCTCATAAACACATGAGACAACTACCTTAATGGCGACTTACTATGCTGTAAGTACTTTAAGACCCGGGCTTTATAGTAAACCACTAGGAGTTCTCATAAACACATGAGACAACTACCTTAATGACGACTTACTATGTTGTAAGTACTTTAAGGCCCGGGCTTTATAGTAAACCACTAGGAGTTCTCATAAACACATGAGACAACTACCTTAATGGCGACTTACTATGCTGTAAGTACTTTAAGGCCCGGGCTTTATAGTAAACCACTAGGAGTTCTCATAAACACATGAGACAACTACCTTAATGACGACTTACTATGCTGTAAGTACTTTAAGGCCCGGGCTTTACAGTAAACCACTAGGAGTTCTCATAAACACATGAGACAACTACCTTAATGACGACTTACTATGCTGTAAGTACTTTAAGGCCCGGGCTTTATAGTAAACCACTAGGAGTTCTCATAAACACATGAGACAACTACCTTAATGACGACTTACTATGCTGTAAGTACTTTAAGGCCCGGGCTTTACAGTAAACCACTAGGAGTTCTCATAAACACATGAGACAACTACCTTAATGACGACTTACTATGCTGTAAGTACTTTAAGGCCCGGGCTTTATAGTAAACCACTAGGAGTTCTCATAAACACATGAGACAACTACCTTAATGTCGACTTACTATGCTGTAAGTACTTTAAGGCCCGGGCTTTATAGCAAACCACTAGGAGTTCTCATAAACACATGAGACAACTACCTTAATGACGACTTACTATGCTGTAAGTACTTTAAGGTCCGGGCTTTATAGTAAACCACTAGGAGTTCTCATAAACACATGAGACAACTACCTTAATGACGATTTACTATGCTGTAAGTACTTTAAGGTCCGGGCTTTATAGTAAACCACTAGGCGTTCTCATAAACACATGAGACAACAACCTTAATGACGACTTACTATGCTGTAAGTACTTTAAGGCCCGGGCTTTATAGTAAACCACTAGGAGTTCTCATAAACACATGAGACAACTACCTTAATGACGACTTACTATGTTGTAAGTACTTTAAGGTCCGGGCTTTATAGTAAACCACTAGGAGTTCTCATAAACACAAGAGACAACTACCTTAATGACGACTTACTATGTTGTAAGTACTTTAAGGCCCGGGCTTTATGGTTAACCACTATTAGGTCAATTAATGGAAATTAATTGTTCTTTCACACTGGCCGCTCTAACCATTTGAGCTACTATGGCCAACGTGCCAACATGACATTAAATTCTCCAACTGACTCGTGTGGTTAGAGCGGCTGGACGGAAACCAGAAGATCCGTGATTCAAATACCGGCTATGGCATTGAATTTTTAAGTCTGGCTCTACCCTTTCATAGTGCGTCCTACACACGGCTAGTGTGAAAGAACATTTAATTTCCGTTATTTTTATTGTTTGTTATTTCCACTCCCTACCTTATGTAGAATGTTGTGAAGAAGAAAGCACAGAGGTGTTGTTGAAGAGTCATCCTACCTGGACAAGACACCCTTACTGGTGTTATGATGGATTATAATAATAGACGGTGGGTAGATGGTGGTATTTTTTTTCAAGCATTCTCGCAAGATAAGGGGATAATAGGGTTCACAATTAGTGGCTCCTTCATAAAATCGCTGATATCACCACCATTGACATAATGTAAGTCTGTATCCATCTTCTCTGTATGGCTGGCATTATTTTCTGCAGCAATTAAACTACAAAAAATTGGTGTTCATTTCAGCGTAGTTGTGGTCACTTAAAAAACTGGCAGCTGCCATAATGTAATTTGCTTCTAAAACTCAAGTTTCATCTCAATATTGGTTATGTGAGTTATACACTCGTCACAACACACGATATGTATCACTGTTTTAGTTATGAAGCACTTCAATGTTAAGGTGTCTTCATATATCAAGAGAAACACACCAATTTCTTCAGTCTTAAAACACACATTCTAAGCAAAAGCAGTAGGTTTAAAACAAGTTATAACGCATATTAAACTGATTTAACAAAACTTACGTTTCAGTTTTTAAAGTAAGTTGTAAAGAATTGGTAACGGTACACATAACACTGAATAACTCGAACACTAACTAAAATAAGCAATAAAATATCGCTACATTTGCTGAGTACACTGATGAGCGTATAAACAGCGCGCCATCTTGTCTCATTTGAAGAAAGCGTAAGTAAAACTCATGTTGCTAAGCAAAACAAATGCACATCGCAATCCGATGGATATCATGACAATGAGAAAGGTAAAGCCTTACCACATATTTATATATAGTGTATGATATACGAGTTAAAAGGAGTTTATTTTGTTCGTAGGTCTCGACCTGCAACCTCGTTTCGGAATCACAACTACTCACAAAATAAAGTGTTCGTTTTTTAACCTGCGTATCATAAATTACTATTTTAAGTCATTGGGGAGTAATATAAAACACTTTTAAAAACTCACTCCAACATCGTGCATCGTATCGAGCCTTTTTATTAGAAACATCTGATGTGTCGCACTTTCTGTACTCTTGTACAAATTATTCTTTAAAAAAGCGCGTTCTTCTGCTTACTTCGGATTGGTTGAGATAAACATTTGCAAAACTTATTGCATATTGTATGTGTACGAGAAATATGAGAATGTAGACTTTAAGCGATAGTCAAATGTTTTGTGAGCTGGTCGCTCTGTCGCTTTCAAACTCTATTCTCTCTGCAGAGCCAATATAAACAAACGAATAACGACTCGCATTTGGGAAAAGTAATATTACAAAATTCAAACGAATAACAAAATTATCTCGAAAATGATCAACTCCACAAGAAAACTTGGACATATTTTGTGCTTTAACGAGATCTACATATTTGTATAGTAAGATTTTATCTACCTCTTGCAGTTCACCCAGTTATACAAAAGTCATTCAGAATGAAGAGCACTTGTCAGGACATTCCCAGAAAATTCATTATATAAATTTAATGATGAGAAATAATGAATAATTAGTTACGCGTTTGAGAAACTATGTTTTATACTTTATAGATTTTATAAACATTCGTAATGAAATAATATCCGGATGAGAAATGGAGATTTGGACTGAGGCTAGGTTAAGAACACGGAGTATCAAATATGTTTGGACTGCGATTTGATATTCTATGTAGGACCATGCCGCTACAAACGATCACATTTCAAACGTAACTTAAGAGCAGAGTAAAACAAATCTGTGTTTCATTCTCAACTTGCTATTCTACAAACCATTCTTATACAAAAGTCACTTCTGGATAATATACAGATTTACAAAGTTTGTTGTAGCTATAATTACTTAACAGTCTAAGTAGGTTTATTTTAACGGATGGCTCGCTATGACAAAAAGAACGAAAAGGTCAACGAAAAAATCCAATCAAATTGTACACAAAATTAAATGTTTTGAAGCTGCAAACCGATAAAAATAATACCTAGGAAATGGTTAATGCCACAAAAATAACAATGTCGCTTTATGTACGGCATCTCAACGACTTCTAGTTTGTGTGTTATGCAATTCACAGACTTTTTTTTAAAAAAAATCCTTCTTTATATATAGGAAGTTTAAAAACGCGCATTTTTTTTTTTTTTTTTTTTTTGTGAAATCTCGATTAAAAAATAATACTTCCCTTATTTACTCTAAGTACGTTGTAGATAAAGGAACAAATAAATGGAAATAGACCGGGGAGGAAAGAAAATAACATTTAGTTATGTATAGCATTATTTAGTTATTAACTTTTCTTGTATTGTAGCTATTTAAAATGGAGATATTTCAGTGGACAAATCCCTAGCACTAGATCAAATAAATAAATATCTTGGTCTCTCTGGTTGTAGTTGGACCTAATTTATAGTAAATTATTCAAATATGCAGCATATATTGGCAAAATCTTCTAACTTCCTAAACAAAAGGCAAAATATTCATTTGTTTCATTAATTTGTATGTACTCGCCGTTAAGGTTACGTGATTGTTGCTTCTGTATTATCGGAATGAATAGAATGGCATTCGTTTAACGACGTTGGATTGGCATATGACCGAATTATGTCGTAATATTTATATCCTTAACTACCTGAAATACCCGACATGGCCTGTGGTTTAACAGTTCATCCCTACAATATATATTCTTAGGTTATAACAGTTGCACAATAGACTTGTGTTTCTTTGGAGTCATTTAAAAGTATTGCAAAAGACTCGCAGGTCGCTGTAAATACAACAAATATGTATAATAAAAGTAACAGAAGAATATTACGCAAAATCACTCTTGAATTATAAATAACCCAGTTTGTAGCGTTATTTCCTTAATGTAGTTGAGTGACCGGGTTACCTCGTCTTATTTATAAGGAACATCTCACTCGGAAGAAATAATAAACACTTTAAATATTCTCGTAACTAACAAACACAAAACTACAACATAACATAAGCAAGTTAAAACAAAAGAAAGATCAAATATCGCTGCGTTTTTACTCCATGGACAGAGGTTATATGAACTCGTTGTTCTTTTGTTATTTTCTGAGGTCGTGAAAACCTAAGTAATTTTTGTTACGTTGGCAATGTTGGAGCCTCACGATTGTGTTGACAAGGATATACAGTGAGCACAATACACCACTAAATCTCTAAAGAAAATTGATATTCTGAAGAATATTTAAAGGAAATAGTAATATTCATCGCTCAGACAGCTTCAGGAACATTTTACTTGCAATAGGAAAACAAAAATAATTTTCTGGTTTCCGTCCAGCCGCTCTAACCATTTGAACTACTATGTCCAAAGTGCCAACATGACATTAAATTCCCCAACTGACTCATGTTTCTCCCGGTAAACAACTAGGAGTTCTCATAAATATATACTTCACTGTGATTCATTATGGAACTTGTCGACACCTCACAGCTGAAGCAATCCCAAACAAGGTCGGATCCTGCCCCATATTTCAATATAAACGTTAGATTTTTTGGCTCCAGTTCTGTATTTGTTTTCTTCCACATTTTGCGGCTGCAGTTTGAACCAAACAGGCTCTCACTTTTACCCAGAAGTCCACGATTTTTTCGCGGTACTTTCAAGTAAATTTATGCATTTTTTTCCCTGTTTTGTGAGTTGACTTCTTCCGTGGTACCTTGCCGTTGTATCCTTGGTTATTAAAAACAGATGTTACGGTACTTTCTGAAACAGTAACATTCTAGGGAGCAATCATTCAGGGATTCTTTTAAATGCTCTCGTCTCTAGCCGTGAGGATTTTAGACTGACCACTTCTACGTCTGTAGATTTCCTAGCTCCTGCCCTGTCTGATGCTCTGTAAGGTTGACTGTCATCTCCCTACTATCTGTGGTATCTTGCAGAGGATTTTGAGGCTATTTTGCAGTATAATTATAACATTTCTTCTGTTCGGCCAATTTTACTTTAATGGAAATAATGGGAGGCCCACAATGGTGTACATTATTGCAATCGTGGCATGTTAGAAAAGAGTGAATGGGCGTTAAGAAAACAATAGTTTGTTGGTTTAGTCACTGACCTTGCAGTAACTGCTGAAGTAAGCTAACTTCACTCTCTCACAGTGTTCGTGTGACTATGTGCTTCTTGGTGTTGTTCGTGAGCTGAATAACTAAACAACTAACACGGCTTGTTATAATTTATACTCGAAATAATAATATTTTGTTTGTCAATTGTCACGACCATAGATCTGGACCCGGTTTGTAGAGTCCAGAACGTAATGAAATACTATAATATGGAGTTAACAATTTTTCAGGTATTTCTTATTACAGGTGTCAATTTTCAAATACTTGTGCTTTCTGCATACAGAAGTTGTTATTGGTTTTTCTTCCCCTCTCTTCCTGATCGCACGAAGTCATCACATAGCAACCACCTATTTAAAGATTTTGCTGTCATTTAACGCTGCTGTAATCCCACCTTCTCTTTGTATCCACAAGCAAATATAAAACTATATCTAAAAATATCTGCTGCTATTAATAATATGAAGTAGACAGAGGAATTAAATTTTTAAGAATATTTTGTACAAGAATAGACTTTCGAGGTAAGTTGGTATTTATTTGGAAGTGAACAAATTTAACGCCCGAGTCGCTAGCGCCGAGTATATCAAACCTTGCTAGTCGCATTACATAAGAAAAAATACCCTTTAATTATGAATTATAAAAATATTAAAGATTACTTTACAAAAGATTTATAATCGATGTTTAACTAAGTGTAAGATGATATTGAAGGCTTTGAATACGAAGAGTGTAACTATGGTGATGCAAAAATAACAAATGGTAAAATAAGTGATTCAGGCGACGGAAGATTTTTACCTGCAGAAATTCGAGAAGCTAAAGGAAAAAAATGAACATCGGACTAATCGATAGTCAAATGTCTGTGACACTAAATTAGAGTAGGCGTTGTGTCTTTGTCTCGCAAATTTTAACTTTATTATTCTGCTTGGTGTGCTATATTGACTCTGGTAGAGATAATTCGACTCTCTGCACAGATTATTCACGTGTAACAGTAAAAGGTGTGCTCTTCAGTAGCAAAAGTATCGCGTAATGATGTGTTTTTTCTTATGGTGGCGGATAAATATTATTACTTCACAAACATAACTAATAAATTGAAAAATACAACTTTACCGATTATATATTGGAGCCAAATTGTTTGTAAAAAGGGAAGAAAGATCAGAGGGAGCTGCGGAAAGCTGAGAACAACATTTGGAAATGTGTGATGAAGTGATAGGTTAACTGGAAGAAGGATTGAAAAAAACTGCAGTGAAGTTAAATGATTAGTAATAGGGAAAGGGAACACAAGAATTGAGAAATGTTGAAAAGTGAGGTTAAGCGAATACAGACAATGAAACAATAGAAAGATGTAGTTCAAACAAGTGATAATTTACAGAGAGAGAGAGAGAGAGAGAGAGAGAGAGAGAGAGAGAGAGAGAGAGAGAGAGAGAGAGAGAGAGAGAGAGAGAGACAAAAATTTGGCAAATACAGAAAACTAGCACAGCGTACAAAACTAAATGAAAAGCAATGACAATTAAAAGGGGTAAACACGTATTGTATTGAAGGGCTGCCCTGCCAGGGCCCAACTCAGGGGTAGCCCAAGATGTATTTGCTTTAGTACTCAATAAATTATAATCATATCATATTAGGGCAAGTTCAGGAGTTCTAAATACTTAAGAACGCACATCACGAAATCAGATATTCAAAACTATGTATATTTTCAGTGCCGTACTATTTAAAACCTCTCTAAAACGGAACGCGATCGTTCTGTCATTTATTTTCCGTTTACACAGGTTTGAGTCTTACTTCTTTGAATACAAAGAAGTTACGAAGTAGTCGTACAGGTTTACAGTGAACGAATAATATAGAATGCAGTAAAATTAATAATACGCTGATATGTGTTATGTACTATATTTTCAACTTACATATAATAATTGTAAGTTTGTTGCCTAAATTCTCTGTTTGTTTTCAATTTTCCCTTTCCAATCTTCAACTGTCTGAATATCAACATCATTTGTTTCACCACACACTACATTCAAAACAAGTTATGGCGATGTTTGAAACTCTCGAGTCATCCATTGGAAGTTCTGAAATTGTCTTTACCTAATTGTCTTGTCTCTAAAGCTTGAGTCTGAAGTAATGGTGCAGAAATGGGAATTACTTTAGCGCGTGCACTAACAAACCACTCGAACACAGCACGATTTAGCTCGTCATACTCTGTAGATTTTATAACGCGTTTCACATGCCCTGCTCTTTTCTTCAATCACTTCTCTTTAATTTAATTTTTTTTTTTTTTTTCAAAATCTCATATCTGAGTATTTTCCCCTTTAAACAACATTTTTAATTTTAGTTAATTGATGGAAATTAACCATTTCCTCACACTAGCCGTATATAGGCTAAGGTTTTTGATGGTTAGAGTCGACATGAAAAATTCAATGCCGTGGCCGGGATTTGAACCACGGATCTATTGGTTTCCGTCCAGTCGCTCTAACCCATTGAGCTACCATGGCCAAAGTGTCGTCCTAACATTAAATTCTCCATTTGACTCGTAATTTCGTATGTGATTTACCGGGGATATATAAAAATAATCTGTTTTCGCAAATCAGCCAAAATGATTTTAAAATTAAACGAACTATGTTTCAACAGATATGCCCAAGAGTCTGAAAACTAAAAGCAGAAAAGTCACTCGAATGAAATAGTACAAAGTGATGGCGGTGCCTACTTTCCTTTATGATCTGAATCACGCACAAGCCGATAAAAAGAACATAGAGGAAATGAAATCACTAAGAGGTAAGATTCCCAGCAATAGAAACAGTCTCTCTAGAAGTAATAATTATACATTATAGAAATGAATCTAAATAACGTGTTGAAAGAATGTAAACCAGAGAAAATCCACAGAAAAGCATTTTACAAGAAGATATTCGGGAGGTCAAGGAAACGATAGATACATTTTGAAGCCGGTACAGGCACTGACATATCATCTGCAGAGAGACTTATCACTGAATTACACTTTGTGGTACTTACGTGAAGAACTTCCGAGCTAAACTGCAGGGAGCTGAAACAGAAAGAAAAAAGTCTTGTTACAAAAAAATATTAACTCTTTTACTATAAAAATAACTACTTAACAGATTAGCTATACAATGTTCCGTGGTTTGAGGGAGCCAACAATGTTTTGTGTTATGCAGGTAGATGGCATTGGGGGAGCACGTAGCCACAACTGAAGGAATCATGTGCGACCTTGCCGGAGGACTACCTCACCCTGTGAATGACCTCCAAACCAAACTGCTCGCACGTTCCAAGGCCTGCTATACATATTACACCACAAACTGCAATAATACATCACTCATCTCTGATCTAGCACCTACATTAAGAAAAGACCTGGTGCTTAGCACGCACTTGCCTTTCTCTACTCTTATATAAACACATACTGCTATATCTACTTCAAGATAAATACCTTATTGAGAATAGAGTAGACTTTAAGTGATTGTCAAAGTTTTGGTCGTTATGCGATCTACATGACTTTCTCTACTCTTATACAAACACTTATTGCTCTATCTACTTCAAGATAAACATTATCTCATTGTAGCTACAAGGGAATACAGTAGACTTTAAGTGATAGTGAAATGTTTTAAACAGCTGGTCGTTATGTGATGTATACATGACTTTCTCTACTCTTCTACAAACACTATCTACTATCTACACTACACTACATTATCTACTTCAAGAAAAACATTATCTTATATTAGTTACAAGGGAATACAGAACGAATACGAATATTGAACCTTTTTTATTTAAGGAAGTTATAACTTTTCAAACGTAGTATGACGTAATGACAATGTGACTCCCAAAAGTGCCAGCTAGATTTATCTCACGTTCCTTTTAGGAAAACTCTTTCTTACAATACACCCAAACCAATTAGTTCGACGTATTAACCTTTGGCTCACGAGTCCAAACGTTTAAAAAACGAATAAATGCATTCCAATAAATTTCCAAGAGCTGTAAATTTCGAGATTTTAAAAGTTTACAAAAACTTTTAAGCTCAGAACAGTTTCGCACCCTGGTGACGTCAGGCAGCACAGTGGAGGTATACAGACTGGAAACAAAAGAGCGACGACAAAAAGGCCGATGGCCTCAAAAATGCTAACGTGTCATATTTCGTGAGCGTGCGCAGATAAACATAACCACACAGCTTGATTCTTTGGTTCAAAATATTTAGTATTTTGGAGGACAACTCTCGAGTAAAGAAACACTTTCATTTATTATTGTACACTAATAGCACGAACAAGCGCTCAAAGAACGCTTCGGAATTTTCTCTGAGGAAAAAACAAATGTAATATTGCCTATAATATATTACAAATTTAATTATTTTGCAATATAAAGGAGACTCGAACCTGATAGAGACGCCTTTGGACGTTCTTTCACGTCCAATATATAGTAAGAAGCTGAAAACAACAGTTACGGAGTGGCCATCATGAAAAAACTTCATTTATTTTGAGATAAACGTTTCTTTGTACGTACACACAGTGGGATAAACGAGGCTGAAGTGTGACAGTTGTTTAAAAGCGAGTTTCTAATAGAATGGTCTTGAACTATGGTACTCTTTCTATGCCATATAATAGAGCACTTTAAAAAAATATCCAAACCAATGACAACTATATTTCAGAAAGGACAAGAAGCTCAAGGAACACCGCCATTTTCACCATTTCATGTTTTTTCACCACGATAACGCACCAGCACATTTATCCAGGTTGTCGTTGCGAAACTACATGAATTCCGTTATGCATTGCTAGTGCATCCCCGCTCGCCTTGATAGCGTGGTGGTAGCGTGTCTGCCTCACGTTCAAGACGTCGCGAGTTCGAATCTCGGTCAGGGTGAGTTAACTGGATACGGTTTTTTCCGGGGTTTTCCCTTATTGTGAAAGCCGAATGTCGGGTAGCCCTAAGCTCCATGGAGCTCGGACTCATTTGGGCATCATTTCACCCATTCCATTCATCGTCCGATATGACTTAACGTTGTAGGTTTACTCTTATCCTGAAAGATGAATGTCTAGTAACTCTAAGCTCTATGTACCCTGTACTTATTTAAACATCATTTCATTCATCGTCCGATATGACTTAACGTTGGAGGTTTTCTCTTATCCTGAAAGATGAATGTCTGGTAACTCTAAGTTCTATGTACTCTGTACTCATTTGAACATCATTTCATTCATTGTCCGATATGACTTAACGTTGGAGGTTTTCTCTTATCCTGAAAGATGAATGTCTGGCAACTCTAAGCTCTATGTACTCTGTACTCATTTGAACATCATTTCATTCATCGTCCGATATGACTTAACGTTGGAGGTTTTCTCTTATCCTGAAAGATGAATATCTGGTAACTCTAAGCTCTATGTACCCTGTACTTATTTGAACATCATTTCATTCATCGTCCGATATGACTTAACGTTGGAGGTTTTCTCTTATCCTGAAAGATGAATGTCTGGTAACTCTAAGCTCTATGTACCCTGTACTCATTTGAACATCATTTCATTCATCGTCCGATATGACTTAACGTTGGAGGTTTTCTCTTATCCTGAAAGATGAATCTCTGGTAGCTCTAAGCTCTATGTACCCTGTACTTATTTGAACATCATTTCATTCAACGTCCGATATGACTTAACGTTGGAGGTTTTCTCTTATCCTGAAAGATGAATGTCTGGTAACTCTAAGCTCTATGTACCCTGTACTTATTTAAACATCATTTCATTCATCGTCCGACATGACTTAACGTTGGAGGTTTTCTCTTATCCTGAAAGATGAATGTCTGGTAACTCTAAGCTCTATGTACCCTGTACTTATTTGAACATCATTTCATTCATCGTCCGATATGACTTAACGTTGGAGGTTATCTCTTATCCTGAAAGATGAATGTCTGATAACTCTAAGCTCTATGTACCCTGTACTTATTTGAACATCATTTCATTCATCGTCCGATATGACTTTACGTTGGAGGTTTTCTCTTATCCTGAAAGATGAATGTCTGATAACTCTAAGCTCTATGTACCCTGTACTTATTTGAACATCATTTCATTCATCGTCCGATATGACTTAACGTTGGAGGTTATCTCTTATCCTGAAAGATGAATGTCTGATAACTCTAAGCTCTATGTACCCTGTACTTATTTGAACATCATTTCATTCATCGTCCGATATGACTTTACGTTGGAGGTTTTCTCTTATCCTGAAAGATGAATGTCTGATAACTCTAAGCTCTATGTACCCTGTACTTATTTGAACATCATTTCATTCATCGTTCGATATGACTTAACGTTGGAGGTTATCTCTTATCCTGAAAGATGAATGTCTGATAACTCTAAGCTCTATGTACCCTGTACTTATTTGAACATCATTTCATTCATCGTCCGATATGACTTTACGTTGGAGGTTTTCTCTTATCCTGAAAGATGAATGTCTGGTAACTCTAAGCTCTATGTACCCTGTACTTATTTGAACATCATTTCATTCATCGTCCGATATGACTTAACGTTGGAGGTTATCTCTTATCCTGAAAGATGAATGTCTGATAACTCTAAGCTCTATGTACCCTGTACTTATTTGAACATCATTTCATTCATCGTCCGATATGACTTTACGTTGGAGGTTTTCTCTTATCCTGAAAGATGAATGTCTGGTAACTCTAAGCTCTATGTACCCTGTACTTATTTGAACATCATTTCATTCATCGTCCGATATGACTTAACGTTGGAGGTTTTCTCTTATCCTGAAAGATGAATGTCTGATAACTCTAAGCTCTATGTACCCTGTACTCATTTGAACATCATTTCATTCATCGTCCGATATGACTTAACGTTGGAGGTTTTCTCTTATCCTGAAAGATGAATGTCTGATAACTCTAAGCTCTATGTACCCTGTACTTATTTGAACACCATTTCATTCATCGTCCGATATGACTTAACGTTGGAGGTTTTCCCTTATCCTGAAAGGTGAATGTCTGGTAACTCTAAGCTCTATGTACCCTGTACTTATTTGAACATCACTTCATTCATCGTCCGATATGACTTAACGTTGTAGGTTTACTCTTATCCTGAAAGATGAATGTCTAGTAACTCTAAGCTCTATGTACCCTGTACTCATTTGAACATCATTTCATTCATCGTCCGATATGACTTAACGTTGGAGGTTTTCTCTTATCCTGAAAGATGAATGTCTGGTAACTCTAAGTTCTATGTACTCTGTACTCATTTGAACATCATTTCATTCATTGTCCGATATGACTTAACGTTGGAGGTTTTCTCTTATCCTGAAAGATGAATGTCTGGTAACTCTAAGCTCTATGTACCCTGTACTTATTTAAACATCATTTCATTCATCGTCCGATATGACTTAGCGTTGGAGGTTTTCTCTTATCCTGAAAGATGAATGTCTGGCAACTCTAAGCTCTATGTACTCTGTACTCATTTGAACATCATTTCATTCATCGTCCGATATGACTTAACGTTGGAGGTTTTCTCTTATCCTGAAAGATGAATATCTGGTAACTCTAAGCTCTATGTACCCTGTACTTATTTGAACATCATTTCATTCATCGTCCGATATGACTTAACGTTGGAGGTTTTCTCTTATCCTGAAAGATGAATGTCTGGTAACTCTAAGCTCTATGTACCCTGTACTCATTTGAACATCATTTCATTCATCGTCCGATATGACTTAACGTTGGAGGTTTTCTCTTATCCTGAAAGATGAATCTCTGGTAACTCTAAGCTCTATGTACCCTGTACTTATTTGAACATCATTTCATTCATCGTCCGATATGACTTAACGTTGGAGGTTTTCTCTTATCCTGAAAGATGAATGTCTGGTAACTCTAAGCTCTATGTACCCTGTACTTATTTAAACATCATTTCATTCATCGTCCGACATGACTTAACGTTGGAGGTTTTCTCTTATCCTGAAAGATGAATGTCTGGTAACTCTAAGCTCTATGTACCCTGTACTTATTTGAACATCATTTCATTCATCGTCCGATATGACTTAACGTTGGAGGTTTTCTCTTATCCTGAAAGATGAATGTCTGATAACTCTAAGTTCTATGTACCCTGTACTTATTTGAACACCATTTCATTCATCGTCCGATATGACTTAGCGTTGGAGGTTTTCTCTTATCCAGAA
This sequence comes from Mantis religiosa, assembly GCA_030765055.1. Taxonomy (NCBI): domain Eukaryota; kingdom Metazoa; phylum Arthropoda; class Insecta; order Mantodea; family Mantidae; genus Mantis; species Mantis religiosa. The sequence continues at coordinate 13,589,192 of CM060953.1, read as the reverse complement.
AGATGAATGTCTGGTAACTCTAAGCTCTATGTACCCTGTACTCATTTGAACATCATTTCATTCATCGTCCGATATGACTTAACGTTGGAGGTTTTCTCTTATCCTGAAAGATGAATGTCTGATAACTCTAAGCTCTATGTACCCTGTACTTATTTGAACATCATTTCATTCATCGTCCGATATGACTTAACGTTGGAGGTTTTCTCTTATCCTGAAAGATGAATGTCTGGTAACTCTAAGCTCTATGTACCCTGCACTCATTTGAACATCATTTCATTCATCGTCCGATATGACTTAACGTTGGAGGTTTTCTCTTATCCTGAAAGATGAATGTCTGGTAACTCTAAGCTCTATGTACCCTGTACTCAATTGAACATCATTTCATTCATCGTTCGATATGACTTAACGTTGGAGGTTTTCTCTTGTCCTGAAAGTTGAATGTCTGGTAACTCTAAGCTCTATGTACCCTGTACTTATTTGAACATCATTTTAATCATCGTCCGATATGACTTAACGTTGGAGGTTTTCTCTTGTCCTGAAAGTTGAATGTCTGGTAACTCTAAGCTCTATGTACCATGTACTTATTTATACATAATTTCATTCATCGACAACGTTGGAGATTTCTCACGCTTTAGAGTTTTTGTATTGAAGGAGTGATAGTACGTTATTTTAAACCTGGATATCGAAATTTTTTATCGAGTATATATATATATATATATATATATATATATATATATATATATATATATTACTTAGACGTACAAAGTTGATACGATACATGTTCCATTGTACCTTTTTTATAGTGTGACGTAAAGATAAAGATGACAATTAAAATGTGATATATTGTCGTGACTGCTGTTCCACATAGCGACACAGACACTCAGCGAAAAGGGCTGATGGTACACAAATGGAAATAATAAATAAATTATCACTGTCCTTCAAGTAATGGACATGTCTGGCACGTTTAACTCCGTTTGTAGAAGGTCTTCCAGAACACGCATACGCGTTTCAACTGTCTCCGTATACGGTAACGTGCAAAAACAACATAAAACCATTGTAAGTACATCCCGACCCTTTCATGAAATTACCTAGATCATTTTTGGGTCAGAGTTTCTAACTTCTTTTTGCTTATTTGCCATCGTTAATCTGAATTCAGTGATAGACGCTCAACACAAAACATGAAATCGAATAAATATTCTCACATTTAGATATAACCCACCCCCGCTTCACCACACAATTCAAACAGAACATTACATTTATAACTTTTCAATATCCAATTTTTAATTTTTGAGCAATGGCTCCAAGAATTTTGATGAAAATACCGAGCTAGTAATCCAAGACGCCAATTTTTTCAAACACTAATTAATTCACTCCAAAACGGCTCAGTGCTCTACATTAAGAACAATCACATTTCTGGAATATCTTATCCTTTCCGTACATTTTTATTCTGAGTGGTCATTTGAGGTATATAGGGGGCTGTTTGATAAAGAATGATCATAATTTTTTACGCTCATAACTTTTCGCACTAAAATTCAATCTTATTATATTCTGTTAGCTTGATGTGAAACAAACACACTGTAGTAGTTTCATTGTTGGAACTCCTGGTTCAAGCCTGTGACAACCTGTGTTCAGCATCGCCTACCGCTAAAATAGAGGTACCACTCTAGGAACAATATGCGGCTTTGAAATTCTGCTTTCGTCTCAACAAACTTCAGTTGAGGTCTATACAATGTTACAGCAGGCCTATGGAGAGTCTGTTCTTACCTACAGCACAGCTCGAAGGTTGTTTAAAATGTTCAAAGAGGGGAGACAATCAATTTCAAAGGAAGGTGGACCCGGTGCTCCAGTTACTTCTCTTACAGAAGAAAACATCAACACTGCTACTGCCATTGTGAGAGAGGATCGACGAATTACCTTAATTTTTTTTTAAATTTACGTCCGCCCCAACTTTTTTTAAGTTATATCGGACGGTGAATGAATTGGGTGAAATGGTGCTCAAATGAGTCCAGGGTCCATGGAGCTTAGAGTTACCCGATATTCGTCTTGAAGGATAAGGCAAAACCCCGGAAAAAACTTTATCCAGGTAACTCACCCTGACTGAGATTCGAACTCGGGACCTCTTGAACGTGAGGCAGAAATGCTACCATCTACGCTACGAATTACGTTAAGATCACTTTCTGAAATACTGAACATTTCATTGGGTGCCACCCACACGTTGGTCAAAGAAACATTACACATGAGACGTGTTTGTGCGCGATGGGTTCCAAGAATGTTGATTCCCGAACAAAAGGACATACGCATGCAAATCTGCATGCAGTTAAAGTTGATGTTAAAGGAAGATCCGGAGTTTCTGTCAGACGTAATCACTGCTGAGGAAACTTGGCTACATCATTTTGATCCTGAGAGCAAACAGCAAAGCTCAGTGTGGAAATCTCCTTCATCACCAACCCCCCAAAAAGCAAAAGTGGTTGCTCCTGCTGGGAAAGTTATGGTCATCTCATTCTTTGATATCCATGGAATGGTTTATCAGCATGTTGTACCTGCACACACATCAGTAACTGGACAATACTAAAGGGATGTCCTGAAAACATTGCAAGTCCATATCTGGCGCAAAAGACCTCATTTCCGTCAAGCAGGCTGGATGCTGTACCACGATAATGCGTGGCCGCATATTGCCACTGTTGTTGCTGAATATCTTGCAAAAATCAACGTGAAGTACATCCCTCACCCTCCCTATAGTCCGGATTTAGCCCCATGTGACATTTTCCATTCCCTAACTTGAAGAAACGCCTTCGTGGGAGGCATTATCCATCATCAGAAGCAGTGGTGAAGGCTGCGGAGGCGATTTTGAAGGAGCTCTCAAAAATGGTTTCCAGCATGTCTTTGAAGATTGACAGAAACGCTGGGACAAGTACATCGCATTCAGGGGAGAGTATTTTGAGACCGACCATCAAAATTATGAGGATAAGTAAAGCTACGTTATCAAAAAAATTTGTGATCATTCTTTATTGAACATCCCTTGTACGTGTCAGCGGAGTGCGTAGCGCACTGTTTCACTGATTCAGTGCAAGTTACACTGTGGGTTGTTCACTCTACAGTCATCTGTTTGAAGACCTCAATCTCAGATGACGACAATGTTGCGTGTCCGCTTCACTCAGGACACGCGGAAGCACATCGGCCTTCAACAAGTGGTATAGCATTAAAAAAGAAAGAAAAAGTCACTTAGTTGCTATTTTAGCTCATTAATTGGTACATGGAAGCGTAGACCGTAGGGAAAATGAAAGTTACTTCCTATCCCATTATCTAAAATGAGGAATACATTACAATTAGTACCACTTTGGCAAAACGTGTTCTTAATGCAAATCGGGAGAAATTTTTCTTATTGGGTCTTTCACACTTAACATAATCTTTCAGCTATTTGCAGGCCATTCACCTTTCTTTCACTCTTTCATTATGACGTCCAACTTATTGCTTTTTTAAGTTACGTCCTCCAACATTAATACCGGACGATGAATAAGATGATGTTCCAATAAGTACATGGTACATAGAGTTTAGAGTAACCACACATTCATCTTTCAACATATGAGAAAACCTCCAACGTTAAGTCATATCGGACGATGAATGAAATGATGTTCAAATGAGTACAGGGTACATAGAGCTTAGAGTTACCTGACATTCATCTTTCAGGATAAGAGAAAACCTCCAACGTTAAGTCATATCAGACGATGAATGAAATGATGTTCAAATAAGTACAGGGTACATAGAGCTTAGAGTTACCAGACATTCATCTTTTAGGATAAGAGAAAACCTCCAACGTTAAGTCATATCGGACGATGAATGAAATGATGTTTAAATGAGTACAGGGTACATAGAGCTTAGAGTTACCAGACATTCATCTTTTAGGATAAGAGAAAACCTCTAACATTAAGTCATATCGGACGATGAATGAAATTATGTTTAAATGAGTACAGGGTACATAGAGCTTAGAGTTACCAGACATTCATCTTTTAGGATAAGAGAAAACCTCCAACGTTAAGTCATATCGGACGATGAATGAAATGATGTTCAAATGAGTACAGGGTACATAGAGCTTAGAGTTACCAGACATTCATTATTCGGAATAAGGGAAGGTCCAAGAAATACAGATAACTTACCCTGACCGAGATTCGAATTCGGGGCTCTTGGACACTGTACCTCCTAGCTACTGAGGAGGACATTGCATTTTATTATACATAGGTGGTCTGAAAACTTTCCGACCTAATAAAAATACAAGACATTTTTTTCAGATTTTTGTTTTTCATTATAGTCTCCTTGTAACTCTACACACTTCTCCCAGCGATGCTCCCATCTCTGTAACCCGTCCAAATAGTACTCGTCGTTTTTCAACATAAGTCTCCTTGTAACTCTACACACTTCTCCCAGCGATGTTCTCATTTCTGTAACCCGTTCAAATAGTACTCGACGTTTTTCAACATAGTCTCCTTGTAACTCTATACACTTCTCCCAGCAATGTTCCCATCTCTGTAACCCGTCCAAATAGTACTCGACGTTTTTCAACATAGTCTCCTTGTAACTCTACACACTTCTCCCAGCGATGCTCTCATCTCTGTAACCCGTCCAAGAGGTACTCGGCGTTTTTCAACATAGTCTCCTTGTAACTCTACACACTTCTCCCAGCGATGTTCTCATCTCTGTAACACGTCCAAATAGTACTCGGCGTTTTTCAACATAGTCTCCTTGTAACTCTACACACTTCTTCCAGCGATGTTCCCATCTCTGTAACCCGTCCAAATAGTACTCGGCGTTTTTCAACATAGTCTCCTTGTAACTCTACACACTTCTTCCAGCGATGTTCCCATCTCTGTAACCCGTCCAAATAGTACTCGGCGTTTTTCAACATAGTCTTCTTGTAACTCTGCACACTTCTCCTAGCGATGCTCCCATCTCTGTAACCCGTCCAAATAGTACTCGGCGTTTTTCAACATAGTCTCCTTGTAACTCTACACACTTCTCTCAGGGATGCTCCCATCTCTGTAACCCGTCCAAATAGTACTCGGCGTTTTTCAACATAATCTCCTTGTAACTCTACACACTTCTCTCAGGGATGCTCCCATCTCTGTAACCCGTCCAAATAGTACTCGACGTTTTTCAACATAGTCTCCTTGTAACTTTACACACTTCTCCCAGCGATGTTCTCATCTCTGTAACCGTCCAAATAGTACTCGGCGTTTTTCAACGTAGTCTTCTTGTAACTCTACACACTTCTCCCAGCAATGTTCGCATCTCTGTAACCCGTCCAAATAGTACTCGGCGTTTTTCAACATAGTCTCCTGGTAACTCTACACACTTCTCCCAGCGATGTTCTCATCTCTGTAACCGTCCAAATAGTACTCGGCGTTTTTCAACATAGTCTCCTGGTAACTCTACACACTTCTCCCAGCGATGCTCTCATCTCTGTAACACGTCCAAATAGTACTCGACGTTTTTTAACATAGTCTCCTTGTAACTCTACACACTTCTCCCAGCGATGTTCTCATCTCTGTAACCCGTCCAAATAGTACTCGGCGTTTTTCTCTGCAGAATAATGTTCACGAAGTTGATTGTCTCTACATTTGACGAAAATCTCTGTCCTCCGAGAGCAATTTTCAGATGAGAGAACAATAAGAAGTCTCTTGGGGCTAGATCTGGTGAGTCAAACAGTTCAAACCGTAATTCGTGGACTTTCGCCATTGCAACCGCTGAGGTGTGAGACGGTACGTTGTCTTGGTGAAACAGGATTTTCTTTTTCCGTGGCCGTTTTTCCGCAAGTTCTGCCTTCAGCTTGTCGTTTTTCCTTTTTAAAGATAATCCATTAAAATAACTATATGAATATCCCCCACCCAAAAAAAGCAGTTGCTATCACTTTCCCAGCCGAAAAGAAAAGGTTGCTTTTTGGCATCCGGTTCCCCCTTTGCTGTATTTTTGTTTCGGGCATATAAGGTTCAGCTACAGTAATTAATCGCCACCAAAACTCGGATTTATTGCGCCTAAACTGTGCCAACAGAGCATTGGAAATATTTATTCGAACACGTTTTTGGTCTAACGTGAGCAAACGCGGCACCCAACGCATGGTAAACTTTCCCATGTCTAAATGTTGATTTAATATGTGACAAACAAGTTATTTTGACATGTTCATAGCCTCTTCTATCTCTCTCACTTTATTTCGGCGGTCGTCTAGCATCATTTGGTGAACTTTGACGATATTTTCGTCGGTAGTTGCAGTTTTTAGACGTCCCGAACGTTCATCGTCTCCCAAGCTCTTACGGCCACGTTAAAATTCAGCTGCCCAAAAATTAACGATGGTGAATGATGCTGCAGAGTCGCCATACACAGAACCCAACTCATCTTTGATTTACGTAGGGTATTGTCTTTCAAAAAGAAATATTTAATGACAGCTCGATACTCGATTTTGTCCATTTTCATAAAAACACTCACATCAACTCACTCAAACGACTGTTACATAACAATTGAGCGTCCAAAATGGCTGAAACTTTGGTAACTGTCAACGAATGAACAAGAAAATTCACTAGTGCTGCTATCTTCATGGTCAGGTCGGAAACTTTTCAGACCACCCTCGTACTTATTTATATCTGTAGGGCTTACGCTGTGATCTAATGGGCTTGGAGCGTGGAGCCTTGGACCACGAATGAGAGTGAGAATTTTAAGTCTCAGATATATCGTGAAGAAGCTGCGAAAGGGATTGATCTGACCAAGAAAACCAATATTCCAGCTAGGGAATGTACTGTGCTAGTCCCGTTAATTCCCCCGCCGTATATGCAAGTTTATAGTTGTTTATAGAGATGATTATTGTAAGATAGGAAATGCCCATGAATTTCCTTCCATCAATTAGTAGGTTAAGAGGTTTTGTTACAGTACATCAGTCTTTATATTTCTCGCATCCAATAGGTTTAAAATAATGTTCTAATTTGACACATACTAAGTAGCTAAGCGCCAAGAATGCCTGACCCCAAATACGGACTGCGATCCTATCTCAAAATAATCAACTTCAATCAACTGGAGTTTCTCATTCGTCTATGAAGCACTTTTTGCACTCTGTGCCTTATTAAATTGCAAGAACTTTGTTTCCGTAATGATTGTAAAACCTTCCACGCAGCTCTAACTCGCGAATGTGCTGAACTGCAAATATATTTGTTTTTTAAGCTAATGATCTGCTTTCCCTACTTGCTGAGTGGAAACTAACGTTTCATCTGTAACATCTAATTTATCTACCAGATAAGTGATCATAACAGTCCAGTGAACGGCAGGCACCCTGAGGAAGTCGAGAAGGACAAACAATCGCCAGTCGATATTAGTTACACAACAACGATCTGCCAAGCAGCGGAACAAGGTTTCTTCCGAAACTTGGTGACTGCAAACTGAAAAACGAATATATACATTGTAGCCTTGCAACGGGAAAGCGTTTTTAGGTCACTGCACTTTACAAAAAGTGCACCAAGGATACATTGTCCGCTACCTCGTAGACACACTCCTCTTGGTATTTAATGCTCTCTACTTCTCTACAAATCTTTTCTTCGGCCACTTATCACCGTAGCAACACTCATCTCCGTAGACTACAGGTCCTGCAAAATCGATTTTTGCGCATCCCCATTGTTGCCCCTTGGTACGTACGAAATCAACAACTTCACAAAGAACTTGGTCTCCTTCCTCTACACCAGTACATAGGTCAGATCGCCTCTCGCTTCTTCTCAAACCTGCCGGATGTTCCAGGAGCTGTGATGTACGACATCGGCAATGAGTGTGTCTAGTCAACGTGAGTGATGTTACGTCACAAAGGAAACGGACCCTACCGCCCACTAATGACCGTCATAAGACTATCTCCACACTTCAGAAATGGAACACTGTCGTTGAGGACCAATAGCAACCCTGATTTTCTGGAAATGACAGACGCATGTTTACTCCGCGTGGAGTCTCAGTTGCCAAAGTTCCAACTTCCAGTTGATCTGTTTCATTACGTGCAGAAAAAAAGTTATAAAGGGAGCTCTTTCTAAGGAAATTCAAGCGCTTGCTTTGAACACATATAAATATGTGCTGAAAAATAATCTTGGTAAGGAGTCATGCAATGAACCTGATAAATTCTGGGTATTTACAGAAATACAGTAAGAAATATTGTGACGAAAGGAATACCAAAGACGACGATCAAGTGTAAAAACAAAAGGAAACGTATGTTTAACGTTTCCATAATTTCGCATGCAATTTAATTCGCCGAGAAATTTATAGATTCTGTGCAAAAGGGAGAGCGCCCACCTTAGATGAATTGATTGCACATTTGCAAGAAATTTGTGATTTTCCTTATGGGCGCGGCACTTTGCGCGGTCTCCTAAAGGAGCTGGGTTTCAAATACCGCACTTTGAATAAGATAAGGGTTATTATGGAATCCAGTAGAATTGTAGCTTGGTGATATACATATGATCAATACTGGAAGAAATAAAATATGATTAAAGGCAAAATTGTTTAACTCTGCTAAGTTCTGTGTAAGTGAAAAACCTTTCTAGAACTAGAGTATTTAATTTGTTGGAGACTAACTCTACGGCTTCCCTAAATAGCGACACATGAAATAAACAATCCAGTGACTCTTGATGGAGTGAAGTTATTGCAGAGAGATATCAGTGCTATTGAAGACCAGGGAAAACAAGTAAGAGACTCTCATCAAAACTGTCATTTAAATATTTCATCGTTCAAGGAGCATTGCGTGGCCAATAGCAGCTAAGGGCAAGGGAAGCGTTATAATTTTCCACACCCTGTTACTAGTCATGCTGTGATGGAAACTTGTTGCATACCTCAAGGTACTATAATTATACAGCAAAAAATTTTATAAAGTAGATTACGTGGCATTGGGATCTTACAATGAAAGAAGTTATAAAAATTGTTGTTTATATATTAAATTAAGAAGACTTCCATTCTCGTATAGAATTACGTTTGCAGCCAAATTTGTGTCAAAATACAAGCTAATTACTGTTTACTATCATGCCCTTAAATGCAAACAAAGTTAAAGTATATGCAAAGACTATAAATGCAGTTCACATTAAAAAAATTGTGTATAATTAGGAATTTTCATCACCGCGGCAGGATATTACTAGCTGTGCCATCTGTGGACAGGAAGACGAGGTTGGAACATTAGCATCTGTCAATTTGTTTCTCAACTAAAGTTGCCTCCTGACGGTTAATTGACAACTGAAGGAGCGTGTCATTGAACATTAGGCTTAGAGAGTATTTTAGAAAAGAACAGACAAATTGGCAGTAGCGTACCTTTTATGCAATAAGCATCACGATATAGAACAAGAAATACATTTGTTAAAAAGTATTCTACTCGTGGGCAGAAGAGAAAGAGACAGAGAGAGCCTCCCGATACTTCACTCTATTGTTGTTGCTCGGCGTTCTAGAAACAATGGCTGGTGGCTATAAATAGCACGCAGGTGTTAGAAGAGCAGTTGTATGATGGTTATTGTGACAGACGACGTTTGAAGTGTACCGAAGTGACTTCTTTAACCGACCCCATCTTGAAGACGGCTGATTTTTAATTTCACGTCTTTTTACTGCAACAGAAGTGGTTTTATATTTCTGAAAGACGGATCCCCGAATCTACGTAATCCACAGAGTCTCAATATTATCCTAATTGTCGGGTGTTAGTAATCTGTGTTGCTACAGATAACGATACTAATTATTTATATAATAAACTTTTATTGCAGTCAAATGGCCATACAATAAAGGCTCAACTGCAAACAATTGCAAATTATTCAGTTTTGTACACTGACGCCTTGGTTCACATAGTCTTCTATATATATAGACAGTAATTTATTTAGACGAAACCTCGTACGATATCCATGACGTATTGAGAAAGGTGGCAACCTTGCAGAAAAAAACTGGGAGAAGGAGGGCCGGGGTTGTAAAACAATTATTAAAACAATTATAAGGGTTCGTCAAAGGAGGCGGCCGACATGCACACGCGTTAACTAAACAGACTTTACGCACTCGCCAGCCCACACGCCTGAAGAAACGACTACCACACGATCTCTTCCTTAGTTACTCTGAATGAAAAACTATGACTATTGCTGTTGTTATCACTTTGATTACTTGTTTGTTTTTGATCAGTCTCTCTCTCTCTGTCTCATGTGTCATCCTCGTTTCTCAGTCTTTTGTAGATAATAGGAGCCAACTTGGTTTTCCTTACATGCCCTTATGCACTTCCTAAACATTCGATTAGTTCACAAGGATCTGTAAACCATGTAATGCTAATCGATCATTAAATAAATAAAAAAAAAAGAAGGATACATTGGGTACTACCAATTGAAATATCAAAACACTCGTGTTGATCGTCATTTTATTGCTTCACTTTCTGTTCTCTTTGCAGTCCCTGAGGCATAGGTTAATAGATCACGACAGGTTGCAGTGCCGAACCCCTCCGATCATTTTTATAAAAGTATTAATCGTACAGTAGCTCGACAAGCAGTGCTTGCAGAGTTGAACAAGGAATAATACCGATAAATCAGTCAGGTAATAGTTCCTCAATAAGGTAAAGCTTTCTATTATATGCAAATGTGTAAAGGTTTTGGAGAGGCGGGCGGTTTTGACTGTTGGAACTTGATGCTAAACGATGACCTTGACACGCTTGCAGCTAATTGGAAATGACTACCACACCCTTCCGAAGCACCGCAATGCGTCCTTCCGAATTCTTAATATCCTCCGCATCAGGATTCCTCTATAACGCCACGTAGGCCTAGCATCGAACTTTGCTTCAGTACAACAAACTGGCTTGATTAGTCCCCTCTATAAAATATCACTCACAAACTATTCTAACTAAAGCTTAGATTAAGTAGTACTATCTCTTGAGAGTTGGTCACTTTGTTGACTCTGGAATGTCCTATTTTCTGCATGTCCTGCAGAAACAAAAAACGAATAAGGACCTCCCATCTGAGAAAGGCATAAGCATTTGAAAAAATCAAATCAATAACAAAAGTAGCTCGGAAAGGTTAACTCAAATATAATAATAAATAAACAAAAGAATCACATTTTCTCTGCAGTCAGCTTTCATTTGTTCTTACTGCTGAACCGACAGCATTAATTTCAGAAATGAGTTCCTAGAAATATTAGCGGTTGAATATTATGAAATTTTTGGTTTGAGTAAACGGTGTTGGAAACCGAAGCAAACTCATATCTGATCAAACCCGAGTCATCTTGGTGAAAGGCGACATATCTAACCACTCGGCCACGGTGACGCTTTAAAATCCTATGTCACTGAAATTCTGTCTCAATTCATCACTAATTCTTCCTGTTACAGAACAGGGAGAACTACCTCGCCTCTGTGGCGTGATGGTAGCGCGCCTGCCTAACGTTCAAAAGGTCCCGGGTGCCAATCTGGATCAGGGTGAGTAATCTGGATAACGTTTTTTCCAGGGGGTTTCCCATATACTCAAAACTAAATGTCTGGCAACTCTAAGCCTATGTACCCTGTACTCATTTGAACATCATTTCATTCATCGTCCGATATGACTTAACGTTGGAGGTTAACTCTTATCCTGAAAGATGAATGTCTGGTAACTCTAAGCTCTATGTACCCTGTACTCATTTGAACATCATTTCATTCATCGTCCGATATGACTTAACGTTGGAGGTTAACTCTTATCCTGAAAGATGAATGTCTGGTAACTCTAAGCTCCATGTACCCTGTACTCATTTGAACATCATTTCATTCATCGTCCGATATGACTTAACGTTGGAGGTTAACTCTTATCCTGAAAGATGAATGTCTGGTAACTCTAAGCTCTATGTACCCTGTACTTATTTGAACATCATTTCATTCATCGTCCAATATGACTTAACGTTGGAGGTTTTCTCTTATCATGAAAGATGAATGTCTGGTAACTCTAAGCTCTATGTACCCTGTACTTATTTGAACATCATTTCATTCATCGTCTGATATGACTTAACGTTGGAGGTTTTCTCTTATCCTGAAAGATGAATGTCTGGTAACTCTAAGCTCTATGTATCCTGTACTTATTTGAACATCATTTCATTCATCGTCCGATATGACTTAACGTTGGAGGTTTTCTCTTATCCTGAAAGATAAATGTCTGGTAACTCTAAGCTCTATGTATCCTGTACTTATTTGAACAACATTTCATTCATCGTCCGATATGACTTAACGTTGGAGGTTTTCTCTTATCCTGAAAGATGAATGTCTGATAACTCTAAGCTCTATGTACCCTGTACTTATTTGAACAACATTTCATTCATCGTCCGATTTGACTTAACGTTGAAGGTTTTCTCTTATCCTGAAAGATGAATGTCTGATAACTCTAAGCTCTATGTACCCTGTACTTATTGGAACTTCATTTCATTCATTGTTCGATATGACTTAACTGGTTAAACGACGCTAAATCTTTTCTTTAAAAAACTGAATTATTGATAAAGAACTGAGACCGAGCGTTGCAAATACACGTATGCCAATTCTGAAAATCAGAAAAACAAAAGGATTCTTAGAATTTACCAAGTAACGGTGTAAAAATCGTGTTTCAAATGGGAATATTTGGCAATGTATGATGCAGAACTTCAGTCATGCTGGACTTACATTGATTGATAAAAGGATTGATTGTCTCCAAATTTCCTGTCTTACAGTTTACTGTAATCCATTATCGGCAGTTCCAAGGACCGCGCTCCGGTTATACATATTTGACGGTTTTAAACAGTTAAGTTAATACTTCAGCAGATATTTATATTTATTGTAGTTTTAGTTTCAGAATTAATTCTGCACCGTCAAAGGGCTGAGAACTCACGCCAAATACCTTATTCATTACCCTGCATCAGTCAACAGGTGTTGTCTTTTGTCAGACCTACCCACGTTCACTTTGAGATATAGATAGCATAATTCAACAATGTAGCAGCCGGCAGCAGATTCAACAAAGAAAACTGAGAGACATTGTCAAGCCAGCAGAAGGCCGTCGATCTGGAAAGCTTTTGCTGGTTTCCACGTGTGCATTTGCAGGAGAGGTTAGATGAATCAGGTAATGTCATCAACTTATCACATTGTTATCTACAATCTGTGGTGACAAGATACGTAACAGCTGTTCTCGGAATCACGGTGTACACTAATCAAAGATTAATTGTATAGATGCAGCTTTCTGACAGCAAACTGTTTCACCTTCACAGCAACATAAACTGATGATCTCATATTAGCATACACAGCAGTGAACTGCAAATATCTCTAGGATCGACTACCGGCTTCATTTGTAAAATCTGAAGTCCTGGCCTCATATGCCATTTTCTCTACTCTTGCACAAACACTTATTGCTCTATTTATTTCAAGATAAACATTATCTTATTGTAGTTACAAGGGAATACAGTAGACTTTGTTATAGTCAAATGTTTTGGTCATTATGTGATGTACACATGACTTTCTCTACTCTTGTACAAACACTTACTGCTCTATCTACTTCAAGATAAACATTATCTTATTGCATTTACAAGGGAATACAGTAGACTTTAAGTGATAATCAAATGTTTTGGTCGTTATGTGATGTATACATGACTTTTTCTACTTTTGTACAAACACTTATTGCTCTATCTACTTCACGATAAACACTATCTTATTGTAGTTACAAGGGAATACAGTAGACTTTAAGTAATAGTAAAATGTTTTGGTCGTTATGTGATGTATACATGACTTTCTCTACTCTTGTACAAACACTTATTGCTCTATCTACTACAAGATAAACATTATCTTATTGTAGTTACAAGGGAATACACTAGACTTTAAGTGATAGTCAAATGTTTTAAACAGCTGGTGTTATTTTGTTCTCATGTTTTAGAAGTGATGTGATGAATGAAGTGATTCATTGCACTGAAGATATATTTGATACAAATTCCGTATTTTAACGAGATCTGTATGCATGTGTACAGATACTGCTAGAAAATTCCAGATATAATTTTAGTCTAGGTTGTTTTCCTCAACCAAAGGTATTTAGAAGCATTTTTTTCTCCGTGTTAAGTTGGTATTCCCGAGTTGTGGAAATAAAAATTGTAAAAGGCGTGTTCCTGAAGGAATTCTAATTAAAGTGACTGTGGTGGGGACGGTGGTGGCACTGCAACACTTCTATGACATCCCTACCATCATATACACCCACTCTGTGCAGGTGATAGAGAAGGTAAAAATTATTAGACAAGAAAAGTCAATATATCTGCCGTGCTAGGGGTCCCCGGTTCGATTCCTGGCGGTGGGGGTGGGAATTTTTCTCCGACCAAGATAATTCATCTTCCCCAGAGTCTGGAAGTATGAATGAGAGTGTGAATGTGTGCGTGATCTAATGATTAAAACCAAAGATAACGAGTTAACACCTTCGATATGTTCCAAAGGAGAACGGCCGCCGATATGACCATTGTAGTTAAAGGCGAGGTATAAATGGAACCTTAAAAACAATCAATATAAACGGATTATTTCAGAGATGGTTGTCTCACAAAACTGTTATTTAGAACAAATAGTAATTTTAAAAAAATGCTTTCTTTGTTTGCCGTTTTGTCTGTTTTACACGCTACGCAAGATTATTATACAGGGTGTCAAAGAACTCTACCGAAATAATTTCAGCGACTGTAGATGTGACTAATATAAACAAGTTGAGATAGACAATGCATGACCTGCAACTAAATACAACACAAGTAACTGCGTTAAACCTCATTGGCATCAGGTGCTTATAAGTTGGCATTTAAACTAGGGAACGAAATTATTTAAAAGGGTTGGTCAAAAAGTAATGACTCCAATTTTTGCTCTCCTAACTGCCAAGAAAACTGAATCCAATTTACATAGCTTGAAAACTACATTGACGATTAATTTTTTACTATTCAATATAATCTCCGCCTTCTTCCACAGTTTTGGTCCACCTTTTAACTAGGGCATGTATTCCAGTGTGGTAAAACACACGGTCTTGCTTCCTAAGCCATTGAGGCACGGACGTTTTCACAGCCTCCTCATCTTCAAAATGAATCCCACGATGAGCTTCCTTTAGTGGCCAGAACAGATGGAAGTCTGATGGTGCCAGGTCAGTGAGGTAAGACTTGCCATCCCAATTTCTCAATTTCTGCAGTGGTGTAACGGCTGGTATGTGGTCTTGCATTGTCATGCAAAAGAAGAACATCCGCCATAGTTTTTGTTGGGCGAACTCGGCGAAGACGTGCTTTCAGCTTTTTGAGAGTTCTGACGTATTGGACAGAATTTATTGTGCACCCCTGCTCCAAAAAATCAATCATAAGCACACCCTCTGCATCCCAAAACACTGTCGTCATAACTTTCCCTGCCGACCGCTGAGCTTTGAATTTATTTTTCTTCGGTGACGTTGTGTGATGCCATTCCATTGACTGCCTCTTTGATTCAGGTTCAAAAAAATAAACCCACGTTTCGTCACCAGTAACAATTTTTTTCCAGAAACTCCTCTCCCTCCAAACTGAAGCGCCGCAAGTGTTCGGAGGCTATTGTTTTCCTCGTTTCTTTGTTTTGGGCGGTTAACATTCCTGGTACCCAACATGAACAAACTTTTGAGTAACCCAGTCGTTGAATAATTGTCATCACACTGACTTTACTGAGGGAGGTAATGCGACACAATTCACCTATTGCTACCCGGCGATCACCACGAATGATGTCATCGACTCGCTGAATGTTGCATGGAGTCACTGCAGTCACCGGCCTGCCGCTTCGCTTTTCATCTGCCAATGGTGTTTGCCCTTCAGTTTCGTTACAGTGACGAACCCAACGTCTAACAGTGCTGACATCCACCGTTGCATCACCATAAACATTTTTTAGCCTTTCGTGAATGAGAATTGGCGTTTCACCTTCCACAGTCAAAAATTCAATCACAGAACGCTGTCTAATACGAATGTCGATGCCAGCTATTTTGTAAGAGTATGCAGTGCTGCCATCTGTTGACTTGGTTACTACTGCAGGGAATTGGAGAAGAAGGTTTGAGGAATTGCGCCAAATTCAAGGTTTTCACATAACTTACTTATTTAAGGAAAAAAAAAATAGGAGGCATTACTTTTTACCCACCCTTATATTAGAATGTCTTTTAAACTGCTTTTCTAGTACAGAAATATATCCTGAATGGAGGATACTGAACTAAAAACATTAAATTTGGCATTTACCCGACTTTACAGCTTGGATTTCCGCACACACCACGGACTGAGCCATAAGCTAAGAAGAGTGTAGAAGAGTGGTCATGTAGAGGTAGCACATGGGATTTTGTAGACATAAATTGTGTTGCAAGGTGCATCTTAATAGAGATTACCATCATGACAGTTGATAGCAGCTCATCTACCAGAACAATGGATCGTAATATTGTGCTCACGTCATTTCGGATAAAATATTGCGGCGCCGCTTCTGTGGATTACCTCACCTTAACTTTTGCATGGAAATACCTGCGCAGTGGGTATAAACGAAAACATTGTTTGTAATAAATTGTCTATTAGGTTATGAACTGCGAAGGTATCTTTTAACCTTTACTATCTAAAATTGATGTATTTTAGTGTGCCATTCCATAAACGACGTGAATCACAGCTTACTTTTGCTCAAAGGCCTATTTATCATGTTTGAGGCCCTTACGCTACGGGATCTCAGATTTGACTTCTCTTCTGAAACCGAGCGGGATGGCCCAGGTTATAACTGGGTTCTTTTTTCGTGTTTAGGACATATCAGTGCAGTTACTTCCATTAATAGGCTCTGAAACTTAGTTGTCATCCAGCTTTTTCAGAATGGAAACGCGTTTTTCCCTAAAATATTTACATTTATAATTACTAACATAAACAAAAGCAGAATACCAAATTATTATCAAACGGTTGTAAATTACATGTCTTAATGCAAAATGGAAAATTGGTGTAAAAATATTCAGGCATTAATTTATAGGAACTGAACAAACATCGGTAAACTCTCACAGATACAATTCCCACGTTTCATGTAGTATATAAGATCGGCTGTACTGCTAACGTCACGGGGAGGTCCGATGCTACAGGATCATTACTAATATAGCGCTGATACCACATACGAGTTTAAAATACTTGGCCACGGTGTACAAAGTGGCACTAACCCATGTAGCGACCCATGACTTCCCTTTTGTAATATTTTAGAACTATTCTCTACTCTAGCTAAAGAGACATTTCAAATAAATGATTATTTTAATGAATTACGTTGTCTTTATAGTGAAACATTAAATTAACAAGAGTAATGTCCATTTCACATCAGCTTACCAGAGGTTCAACACTAACAGCATATTAAATTTAGACTAATAACAAGGAATACCGGGAAACTGTTCATTACACACACACACAAACACACACACACACACACACACACACACACACACACACACACACACACACACACACACACACACTTCATTAATGATAAGTAAACGTTCATTTAGATCAATTATTCTGTTAACTAGCCTATATAGTTTCTATACGGCATTCCCACGAAAACTTCCCCTATAGTCCAATTTAAAATTTTTAAATTAGATTCGCCGTGCCTCTCTACTCTCACTCTGGTAACTCTAAGCTCTATGTATCCTGTACTCATTTGAACATCACTTCATTCATCGTCCGATATGACTTAACGTTGGAAGTTTTCTCTTATCCTGAAAGATGAATGTCTGATAACTCTAAGCTCTATGTACCCTGTACTCATTTGAATATCACTTCATTCATCGTCCGATATGACTTAACGTTGGAGGTTTTCTCTTATCCTGAAAGATGAATGTCTGGTAACTCTAAGCTCTATGTACCCTGTACTCATTTGAATATCACTTCATTCATCGTCCGATATGACTTAACATTGGAGGTTTTCTCTTATCCTGAAAGATGAATGTCTGGTAATTCTAAGCTCTATGTATCCTGTACTTATTTGAACATCATTTCATTCATCGTCCGATATGACTTAACGTTGGAGGTTTTCTCTTATCCTGAAAGATGAATGTCTGGTAATTCTAAGCTCTATGTACCATGTACTCATTTGAACATCATTTCATTCATCGTCCGATATGACTTAACGTTGGAGGTTTTCCCTTATCCTGAAAGATGAATGTCTGGTAATTCTAAGCTCTATGTACCATGTACTCATTTGAACATCATTTCATTCATCGTCCGATATGACTTAACGTTGTAGGTTTTCTGTTATCCTGAAAGATGAATGTCTGGTAACTCTAAGCTCTATGTACCCTGTACTTATTTGAACATCATTTCATTCATCGTCCGATATGACTTAACGTTGGAGGTTTTCTCTTATCCTGAAAGATGAATGTCTGGTAATTCTAAGCTCTATGTACCATGTACTCATTTGAACATCATTTCATTCATCGTCCGATATGACTTAACGTTGTAGGTTTTCTGTTATCCTGAAAGATGAATGTCTGGTAACTCTAAGCTCTATGTACCCTGTACTTATTTGAACATCATTTCATTCATCGTCTGATATTACTTAACGTTGCAGGTTTTCTCTTATCCTGAAAGATGAATGTCTGGTAACTCTAAGCTCTATGTACCATGTAGGGGAGGTGCGCCCAGTACCGCTCGGTGTCAGTATCTGGTAGTTCCCGATAGATAGTAGAAGCTCATGGTGTGTATTTAGACAAACAACTACCGTTGTTACCAACAGAAAGTTTCCCCTCCTCTTTGACCGTTGAATCAGAAGTTATTGTTCAGAGAAGTCGTGTAGTGAACTGGAGCTGTGCTGTTAATAACTTGCTGACATTGCTGCTGCCTTGTCCGGTGAAGAACTAATTAAGTATTTGTACTCATATTATTTGGTATTAAGTAGACTACACAAACACAGAATACAGTGTCGGTTTAAAAGAATCGTGCAGTGCTATGACGTTATATATACGTACTTGTGAGCTGCTTAGTGCTGTACGATAGCAATTTTGCCAGTACCTTACGTGAAGGTATACTTTTATCCCCTGAACTTGCACTGACATTAGATTAATTTTTATTTATATGCATTCTGTCAACATGGAGGCCAAAAAGAAAGGAAAACGATTAGAAGAAAATATGAAACAAGCAATAAAGAATGTGATACAAACATCAACGAGCCTGGGAGTAGCAATATATATTGCTGAAACATTAACATCGACTCTGTATAAGTTGATGTTGCAGGAAAATGCACAAAAACAGAAGAACAAAAGAATGGCAAAGGGACACAATACTAACATTAATAAAACTATAGAGAACCTAGCTCTAAATCTGTGTCAATAGAAACTGAAATAGTGAAGAGCCTTAGAAGTCTAAAAGAAAATTAAAACTTGGAACCAAAACCAGTGTTGATTGAAGTGTTCTAACAGAGTGTATCATTTGTTTAGAAATCACAGACGAGGCTTGGGTTCAGTGTGTATCGTGCAAGAGTTGGACACATATTGAATGTACAGGGCAAAGGAACGTTGATTTTTATAGATGTGATCACTGTGTTTAAAAATGTTTCATTAGTCTAAGACATTTTTATTTTGTTGTGATAATCTCTAGAAAACGTTTTGAAAAATATATTATCACGTTACCGTGTTCTGTTTTTATCTAAAAATACAAAAATTATGATAAGAATAATTATCTTGTGACTTATTATGCAGTTCCTCTTTCTTTATTTAGAAATATGTATTTATTTACGTCTGTCCGTTACTGGGAAACGCTTTTTGAGATGCGCAGTTATCACTAATATTTACTTTAGTTACTAGAAGTCAACATGACTCGTGTTCATGAATGTTCATTACTAATGCTATTTCTTTAATGTATTAGCTTCATGATAATAGTAACGCGTCACTTGTCCTCCATTGCATTTTCTTTGAATTTTGGGGAAAAAAAACCTTAGGCGTGTGGTACTGGGTGCACCTCCCCTACTCATTTGAACATAATTTTACTCATCATCCGATATTGTTAACGCTGAAGCGTTAAATTAAAAAAAATGTTATTATTTTGGGGGGGGGGATCAGAAATACTCAAATTAATGTTCATGTAAAAACAGGAAGAGTGCTCTGAAGGTGTGAAGACATACATGTACTAGCACATTACACCGCATTAGATGAAACCAGTTCTCTAAAGCGCCTGGAGTTTGGCGAATGGCTTGACAGCGTGAGAGCACTGTTTTCCCTAGTCTGATGTAAAGGATGCCATTTACATATTACTTATTTTTAACAAATTCTCCGTTTTTTGGACTCAGAGGGTCTGAAAACACGTATTTCTGGGGAAATCTCTGTGGAATGCAATACTTGCAGATGGCGACGTGTAGCTGCAGTAAAGTATTCTGCAGTGAAGGTACAAAGCGTGTCAGTTTAATGTGTTGGCGGGGCAACGCTCTTGTGGCCCGTTCATTGTTCTCTCCTGTCCCAAAGTAAATTGGTCCATCTACGAGCGCATCGCGTGATTCAACTAAAACAAAATAAGAACAGCGAAACAGCATCCCAAAATTCTATATCATATACTTTCTTAATGATGCCAAGGCCTACCAACTTTAAAGTATCGCATTCATATGTTTATGTTTATGAAGCTTCGGCTGTTTTTACCAACCGCGTGATCTAATGAATTATCATTGGCATTCTTCTATTTTTATAATGTCAGTACATCTTTTCTGCCATTCACTCCTCACTTTAGTGACGTTCTTCCTGACAGGAACTTTGAGTTTTGTCCAGGTTAAAATCGAGTGCTCAGAATTACATTTGTGTAAGCAAACAGCAATGTTTTCAACTCATTTCAATCATCCAGTGTGGGGGGGGGGGGGATGACATTTATGTATTTACAATCGCGCCGCAAAGACCAACAGCATGCGGTCTGTGTCAATCAAGAGCTCATAACGGTACTAGCACCTCCAACCTATAAACACTTCATACGTCAGATTGATTAACTGTCAAAATTAACACTTCTTTTAACAGTTTAGCGGTAACGGTATTTCACAGCAATGAATTCCGCTCCACTTCACGTGAAAAATCATTGCTTAGTTTTTTATGTAATAAATAGTTACAAAATAGTTACTTATTTGACTTGCGAGGTAAATTGATGTTTATTAGGAAGTGAACAAATTTACCGCGCCGAGCATAATAAACATCAAACCTCGTAAGTCCTATATGTAATTTTATCCGTCACCTAAGAAAAAATCGACTTGAATAATGAATTATAAAAATATTTAAAATTGGTTTACAAAAGTTTTAGAATCGATGTTTTTACTAGGTGTAAGATGATATTGTAGGCTTTGAATAGCGAAGAATCGTAACTATGATGATGTAAAAATAACAAATGGTAACATTAATGATTCAGGCGACGAAAGTTTTGTACCTGAAGAAATTCGAGCAAAAGCCCGAAATGCTAATGTTAGTTTGCTGCCACAAAAGTCAGCTACAATTTATGACAAAGAATATTTATGGTGCACTTCAAAAAGTATTATGAATATTTGCGAGAAATCAGAGAAATCACAGCTATTAAAATCATCTAGTCCGTGGTCGAAGTATTCGATGTTGACTATGAACCTGTATTTCATTTTAACAATTATATCGTTAATATTAATTAATCAATGCAACCAGAATAATAAAATAGATTTCTGTACACTGTAGAAGTCGTATGTTTGTTTCTTGTTTTTCAGATAACTAAAGAAAAACTGAGCATCGGACTAATCGATAGTCAAAGAGATTATAATATAATGTCTTTGAACCTACATTAGAGTAGGCGATGTGTTTTTGTCTCATATTGACTCTGGTAGAGGTAACTCCACTCTTTACAGAGATTATTCATGTCTAACTGTAAAACGCCTACTTCTCAGTAACAAAAGTATCGCGTAATGATGTTTTTTTATGGTGGCGGGTAAAGAATATTTATGGTACTAGTGAATTAAGAAGTATTTTATCACATCACGAGTGGAAGGTTTGTTAATTTCCGCAAATGTATATATATATATATATATATATATATATATATATATATATATATATATATATATATAAGTCTTGTACCATACAGTGTTTTATCCAACACTTACTACCCTAATTATTAAAAAGCCTTAATACTTTATAGTTAAACTACAATAAAATATGAAAATCACTTGTAGTTTTATTTTCTGGAATATAGGCTACTTAATCCAAGGCCGGCTGGCTAAAAGCTAATATGAGAGAATCGAAGTTGGTTAGTCGTTTGTTTTAATTGTTAGTATAGTTTGATTAGTAACTCAGGACAGTTGGTATACACCTAATTCACCCTAGCCGAGATTCGAACTTGTGACCTCTTGAACGTGAAGCAGACACAGAGGTGGGATTTAAGCAGTTTGTACAACTCTGTTCCCACATTATGGTATTCTAAACGTTACTCAATGTCTTGACTCCAATATTTCAGAAATTTCTAATTGTTTCCGTTCCGAAGTACAGATATTTTTACCTACTCTGACCCTTACATACACAAAGAAATGCATTCCAACAAAAAATACCTGTTTTGCGTCAGCCTAGATCCCGCCCACAAACATAATTTATTCGAAAATTACTTTTTTTGTGGGTACAAATAACGCAATCCCAAAATGAAGTATTTCAGATACGTCCAGATCCTCTCAAACTGGGACAAGATTTTTCACAAAACAAAAATTCAATTTACTTGGATCATTTTCCGACAACTTTAATTTACTAAAAATAGCTCTAAATATTTGGATCACCGTATCATATTTTAATTATGTTTTCAAGGCACATTATTAATTTTCTGAGTATACCGTCTAAAGTTCTCTGATTGACTTCTGCATAGTTGGAAAAGGCGTGTTAAAGGAACTGTTTGTGCCAACTGTTTATGTTATTTCTGATATTGTTCTGAATTATCAAGTTATTCTATGCTTCTTTCAACTTCTAAGTCGTTATAACGTAATCTCAAACTCATCAGTAGAGCTCGGATTTACGTATTTGCACTATAAACTATGCATCTATGCAGTAAAAGTCTGCTAAAATGCCCTAAAAACATTCTAATATGCATTTAAAGTACATTACTTCAACTTTCTCATATTTATTAATTTAGAAGTAATCAAATAGTAAATTTGTGACACTAGCGTGTCTGCCTCACGTTCAAGAGGTCCCGAGTTCGAATCTCGGTCAGGCTGAGTTACCTGCATAAGGTTTTTCCAGTGGTTTTCGCTTATCCTGATAGACGAATGTCGGGTAGCTCTAAGCTCCATGGACCCTGGACTCATTTGAGCATCATTTCACCCATTTCATTCATCAAGCGATATGACTTAACGTTGGGGGACGTAAATTAAAAAAAAAAACGCCATTTTCTTGAAAGAAACGATTTTCTTCTGTTACTTAAAATGTTTTTATATTTCTATTAGCAGGTATTTGTACATGTTGCCTAATATATAATATTTGTTGCAGTGTACCTATAACAATAATATAAAAATAATATGGGTGTATTTTAGTTAAATTAAACCCAGAATCAGTAACAATTACTAAAAGCACACACTTGCACATTGCTATATTTCCATCTGTTGTTAAGAGTAGGATTTCCATCAATTCTAAAGAAATAAGCTTCACTACTCTCCTTCGCCATTGTAATAATGTTCCCTTTCCTACTGCTCACACTTCAGAAACTGCGATCAGCAACACATTAGTACAAGTTTAAAAGTTGAGTGAAAATGGCACTTTTTAATTCTTGGAGATGTTGTGGCAGACGGCTTCATTTGCAACATTAGTACAAACCATATCAAATTTTATGATACAACGGGTGCACGGAACTTTAAACATTTGCCGCATGATTGTTGATTGCGTGATTGTTGTTTAAGTTGCTGAGTGGCATATTTTTATATCAGGAGCTGCTCATTGTTGATAGCTGTTCCCAATTTTCGGCGAACTTTAATGAATTTAGCAGTAAAAGAGAAATTTTCTCGTATCCGTCTGTTTTCTTAAAGTATTGGCGTGAAATATTTCTACAAATCGTTGCTGAAAAGGTAAAATATATACATAAATATGGACAAATTAGTTAAATATGCACTAACCCCTTAAATACGCATTTATAAACATTATAAAACGTTCATGATAAACTCCTTATACTGTTGAATCAATTTGTCTACATGCATGTGTTTAACAATCAAGAAATAAACATGCAAATAAGCAAAACTCCGAGCTCTACTCATCAGATGGGACCTCGTCTTAAAACATTTAACTATCGCTTAAACCTAGCGTTAGTTAAACGTCTGAAAATACTAAAATGAGTTAATCACTGTGAAAGTCTACCAAGAGAATGCGTGACACTAAAGGTGCTGACGGAAAAGCGCTTATCTGAAGCATAAACCAGTGAAGCTACAAATAACTACAACACAAACTGCTCCGTTCAAACTATAAAGTAAAACAAAAGTGAAGCGAAAACAAAAGACGTAGCACTTCACTACATTGCGTCGCACAGAGCGAACAAAAGCATAACAGTCTGTATGTACAACATTTAGAAAATGACGGGCCTGTTCTACTTTGCTCCATTCGGCACCGGTTTTCAATTTTACTGCATTTCAAGTTACATGCAGTTCAAAGCATGGTTTTAACGATACACCATAGCATATTCATTATAAAATTTCAGCACTGCAATTTTACTGCACTTAGAAGAGCTTCCCTGGATAGGTACAATTTGAAAGTAGATATTTTAGAAAATCCTGCACCCCAAACTACATGGGGAACTTCTGGAAAATTTTAATTTGTTTACAAACGTAGCTTTAATCTTCCGTTCCCTTACATGCCCAAGTTACATACACAATCACAGACCACACAGCATAAAGACAAATAAACACAACCACTTCTTATAAGTATTGGATAATGCATTAACAAGGAACATCCCAGAAAATTTTAACACCATAACAAATGAATTTGTCACAAATCAAATACTTTAACCAGATCTAAATTTTTGTATACAATTGTATTCATCTCTTATTGCTCAGTTATACAGCATTCTAGAATGAAGAGAACTTCTAAGGACATTCTCACAAAATCTAAGATGTATATTTCATTCGATATGAATACAAAAGAAATGTGTAGTGTTTAACGCCCGCTTTTACTACATACGGCACCGCAGGCGATGACACTGATGATACATGAGATGAAGATGGAGCAACGGTGGAATGAGATGGCGGGGGAAACCGGAGATCCCGGAGAAAACCCACCCCAGCGCCGTGTTGTCCATCACAAATCTCACTTTGCGGTCGCCTGGGATCGAACCCGGGCCGCCTTGGTGAGAGCCAAGCGGTCTAACCACTGAGCCACGGCGCGGCCGATATGAATATATTTTAAATACATTGCATTCTAATAAAAACAATGTCAGGGCCGTTTTGAGTAAATAATAACTTAAATACCAAATTTCTGAGTCGAAAGCAATACTTCTTCTAGACATTATGCACAAGATGGATAGATGACGTGAGAGGAGACATGGGCGGCCAATCCAGGTGTCTGTAGAGAGCACAAGGCGGGGTGATTAACCTTTCCAGATTCAGACTCAACTGTGAGAGCTCAGGGAGTATTGGAAGTCCGTGAATTTTTTTGGGACATAAAATATCTTAGCATGCTTCCATCAACAAGGAGGTAAAGCTATTGATCTCCTGTCGTACATTTAAGGCACGTGAAACAATAGCTAGCTTGATAAAGAGGCCTCTGTAAGTAGTCTTTTATACCCAATATAGAATGGAGCCCTGAATATCATTCCAGTTAAAGAGTATCCATAAATAAATGCCTCTATAGCGTGGTGTTACCGTGTCTGCTGATGTTCAAGAGATCCCCACTTCGAACCTCGGTCAGGAATGAGTAATTTGGATAAAGTTTTCTCTTATCCTGAAAGATGAATGTCTGGTAACTCTAAGTTCTATGCACCCTGTACTCATTTGAACATTATTTCTTTCATCGTCCGATATGACTTAACGTTGAAGGTTTTCTCTTATTCTGAAAGATGAATGTCTGGTAACTCTAAGCTCTATGCACCCTGTACTCATTTGAACATTATTTCATTCCTCGTCCTATATGACTTAACGTTGAAGGTTTTCTCTTATTCTGAAAGATGAATGTCTGTTGACTCTAAGCTCTATGTACCCTGTACTCATTTGAACATCATTTCATTCATCGTCCGATATGACTTAACGTTGGAGGTTTTCTCTTATTCTGAAAGATGAATGTCTGGTAGCTCTAAGCTCTATGTACCATGTACTCATTTGAACATTATTTCTTTCATCGTCCAATATGACTTAACGTTGAAGGTTTTCTCTTATTCTGAAAGATGAATGTCTGTTAACTCTAAGCTCTATGTACCCTGTACTCATTTGAACATTATTTCTTTCATCGTCCGATATGACTTAACGTTGGAGGTTTTCTCTTATCCTGAAAGATGAATGTCTGGTAGCTCTAAGCTCTATGTACCATGTACTCATTTGAACATTATTTCTTTCATCGTCCAATATGACTTAACGTTGAAGGTTTTCTCTTATTCTGAAAGATGAATGTCTGTTAACTCTAAGCTCTATGTACCCTGTACTCATTTGAACATTATTTCTTTCATCGTCCGATATGACTTAACGTTGGAGGTTTTCTCTTATCCTGAAAGATGAATGTCTGGTAACTCTAAGCTCTATGTATCCTGTACTTATTTCTTTCATTGTCCGATATGACAATGTTGGAGGACGAAACTGTTATTAAAATAAATAAATAAAAGTACTATACTCGCCTCCCCCTGGGAGGACTGGTATTTGCGAAACTCCAGCCGTCACTTGGAGCCTGGACCTTCCCGAGTGGAAGTATGGTATAAATGAAAGTTGGGATGGCAGACAACTGGCTTGCATTGAGAACTCAGGGCCACAGTGCAGCAAGGCTGACCAAGTGCCCACACGTCATATAAATCTAGTAGCAACGAGGATAGACAATAGCTCTCGTCCGTGACTGGGCTCTGTACACAGGATGTTTTGCGTACATAGTAAATTATAATCTCTTTTTTGTTTCTTTCTGCGGGAAACAATAAACCTCCGCAGTTGTGAACTCAGAGCGCTTTCTTGGAAGAAAAACACTGCCGCGCACAAGAATAGTTTACTAGCAATTTGTTTTCAATGATGAAACAGAAAAGAAAAAAGAAAAAAACTAAAATGAAACGCAGGGAAATAACTGTAAATGAGAATCTGTGACATCAAAATGTATGGAATAAGGTCATGTCAGTGAGGTGCCGTGGTAACTTAGGACGATGGTGTATGTTTTTGGGGTAGACTGTCGTCTGGTGGATGACTCTTAATTCATGTGTAGCGGAGACTATTGGCCGGGAGTAAAGTTTGAAGTCTACGAGGGAGTCAAAAAGCACGGGGCCGTGGTGCTTTCTTTAGGACAACACCTAGAGTTTAAAAAAGCATCAACCCTTTAGGGTGAAAGTGGATACGTCACCCATATGGGAAAACTACTGTGGCAATTGTTCTTGGGTTGGTCTACTTCGAGATACATAAAAGTTATTAAGACGACTTTCTTTTGTTATAACTGTTGTATTTAAAATGTGGAATAAATAGTGAATTAACAACGCAATATATGTTGTGATTTTGTTCTTAAAATAAAGCTAGACTTCGACAATTGGTGACCCCGACGTGATTCGAACACGCAACCTTCTGATATCTGCTGTATCGACACCAGTACTTCCAGGAAGTACTGTTCGCAGTGGAAGAACAGTAAGACCATCTCCAAGATTCTTAACCATCCATTAGGAGAGGGAGTACTTGTGGCAATTGTTCTTAGGTTGGTCAACTTCGAGATACATAAAAGTTATGACGACTTTCTTTTGTTATAACTGTTGTATTTAAAATGTGGAATAAATAGTGAATTAACAACGCAATATATGTTGTGATTTTGTTCTTAAAATAACGCTAGACTTCCACGCTACCATAGGGATGAGAGTACCTACGTGGACGGTATCCGGGAGAATCCCAGCTGTCACCAGGAGGGGCGCCGGCGTTACGCCGGGGATCGTTCCAGTAGGGCAATACCTAGAGACTAACAAGGCTCCCCCCATTACAGGGTGGAAGTGGACACGCCACTTACACGCGTCAACCCAAATGGGAAGACTACGAAAAATCTCGGTCGGGGGGCCCGGTAATTTAGCACACCTGCTACTAGCTCTGCAGGCTAGTACACTGGAATTTAAGCTTCCCTCATCCCCGTCTGAAAACAGACGTCCCCGATCTCCCACGGGTATCAGGGACCACTGCCCCCTAGAGTCCAGCCCAATCAAGCTACAACTCTACTAAATTCCATAATAATCCTTATCTTATTCAAAGTGCGGTACTTGAAACCCAGCTCCTTTAGGAGACCGCGCAAAGTGCAGTGCCCATAAGGAAAATAACAAATTTCTTGCAAAAGTGCAACCAATTCATCTAAGGTGGGCGCTCTCCCTTTTGCACAGAATCTATAAATCTCTCGGCGAATTAAATCGCATGTGAAATTATCGAAACTTTAGAGAAACATTTCCTTTTGTTTTCACACTTGATCGGCGTCTTTGGTATTCCTTTCGTCACATATTTTCTTACTGTATTTCTGTGAATATCCAGAATTTATCAGGCTCATTGCATGACTCCTTACCAAGATTATTTTTCTCCACATATTTATATGTGTTCAAAACAAGCGATAGCCGTAATAACTTTGTTTTTCGAGGCTTCTCCAGTTACACAACTCGGCCCAGTTATTCACACTATTGTCTTCACTTTGATTATTTTCACTTGACTGAAAGCTATCTACTACTTCATTTGCATTTATCACTGCATTTCCCTCCCACGGTCTCCACATAGTGACACACAACATATTTCTGCACGTAATGAAACAGATCAACTGGAAGTTGGAACTTTGGCAACTGAGACACCACGTGGAGTAAACATGCGACTGTCACTTCGAGAAAATCAGGGTTGCTATTGTTCCTCGACGACAGTGTTCCATTTCTGAAGTGTGGAGATAGATTTATGACAGTCATTAGTGGGCGGTAGGGTCCGTTTCCTTTGTGAGGCAACTGCACTCGCGTTGACTATAGACAGACTTTACTAGGGTACGCAACAACCTTCCTACTATAGTCCTCTCAAGGCTTACCGAGCAGGATGCCTAAGGTGGTTTCGTCTGTGGCGCTATTCAGGACGTCCAGGCTCGATTCCCCTGGCCGACCTATCTGACCCATGGGATTTTTCGGTTTTTTTTCTCGTGTTACCAGGCGAATGCTGGGTAAGGTAATTACATCATGTCCCTCTCTTTCTTCTCCATTATCATTTCAAGTCCATCCCATCGTCGGGATGGAAGCCTGCATTGCCAGGTACTTGTAAGAAGAACGGAAAAGGCAAGATAAAATCTTGCAGCAGTATAAGATAACGTCCATTGATAACTAGATTCCGGATGTGAATGTATATATCATCAAATTCTGATTTCTTGTACTCGCAGGACTAGTACATAATCTTCTCTTAAACACTCATTCAACTCAACTCAACTCCATGCTGGCGGGCTGTTTGGAACAGCCGTAAATCGTGTACCTGCTCTGGGAAGAGCTTTACCACGTAGTGGCGGGATGTGGGTGTTGCAGAATGACGGGTGTAGATTAAGTGGGGGTAGTGTAGGGAGGTAGCTTGTTGTTCAAGGATCAAACACTTATAAACACTTATTCCTCTAAGGGAATATAATAAATAGCCTTTAAGCGACAGTCGAATGTTTTAGTTGGCTGTTATAATAATGGCACTGAACTACCATTCCATTTGAATGGGTAAAAACAATCGACTTAGTATTTGAGTAAAACATAAATATTTAAAAATTCAAAACAAATAACAGGGAATATTAATATTAGATGATTATCTCCACAAAAAATGTATTTTGGCATACATTGTATGCATTAACGACATCTGTACTCTTGTCTAGTAACTTCTTTTATCTCTTACGGTTTACCAGCAATGATTAACTCAATTCAGAATGAAAAAGAGGCCAGAGGTCATTCCCAGTAAATTCAAGGCATACACTTCACTTGTCATGAGAATATCTCACACATAAATTAAATTTTAATCAAAATTATAGAGACGTTTTTACGAAAATTCATGTTTATAACAAACAAAATTGTAAAGCCTAGTTTGTGGTGAGAGGATTTCTTGAAAATATTAAAGTTGCGTCCTTGGAAGTTGCTGAATTTGTACGTCATGTTTGGTATTTCATAAACATTTCGTTTCTCAGCTACACTGTTCAAAGAAAAGCATACAAAACCCAAAAGTGCAGCACAATAGCACAATATTCTGCCTCACGTTCGAATCTTCTTAAGTTATCTGCATAAGATTTTTTGAGCATTTTTCCCTTATCCTGAAATATGAATGTCTAATAACTCTGCACTTTATGGACCCTAGGCTCGTTTCAGCATCGTCCTATATGACTTACGTTCGAGGACGTAAATTAAAAAAAAAATAATCAGAACGAAGTTAAGTTGTTATTGTGCAATCGGAGAAACAAATGAAAACCCAAGGTAGTTAATGAAGGCTATGAAGAAAGAGGAAGAAACGGGACCTTGGATTATGTTCGCTGCAACTTTATCATCCCACACGACCTTCTGCGATAACAGCGGGAGATATCGATAAGTTCAAACTAAATCCACTTGAAACAATTTTCCTGACACTTCGCAAGGTGAAGTGGTTTTATTTCCTAGTGCAGTTTGTGCCACAGCGAGTTTTAATAAGATTGATCTCCCCCGATCCCGAAAATGAGGATTTGTAGACAGAACATTCCTTGCCATGCAACGCCGATTTGGAAATCCAGGGTGCAGATTTGTGTAAGACAAACATTTTGTTATACCCTGCAAAACAATTGAGTATAACTTTTAACCCGTAGATCATACACTATTTTTAGACAGTCCGGCATATTTATAGATGTATTACTGATAATATATAAATATAAATACTCCAAAAATTATTCGTCTAAACATAGCACATAGAATATAACAAGCACAATCAGAAAAATATAGATAAGAAACGAACAATAACTGTTTCCTTACATCGGCTGATATCTAGATGAAATATAAAACACAATTTGGGTTCATATGTTGCTTAACTAGTGAACAGCTCTACCCTATTTAAATTCATGTCCCAACAAGTATTCGTCTAGTAAACAGGATCCCAGGTATGGTGTCTCGCTGACCCACATCCCTTCCCTTATGTAGTTGTGTTTCATCCAATGTTGTCGACAGTCCCATCTCTGTCTACAGCAGACCAGCAGAAGAGTCAAGCCGTCCAGGTTTACCTGAACGGAGTGTTTGCCGCCCAGCACCTAGCCGCTTATTGCGTCTTTATCTGGGCAGTATAGAACAGTCCTCATTTGTCTCAGGCGATTGTTTTTGGCAGTGGACGTATCTAGCCTTTGTGTGCGCAGTCGCCCCGTGTAGGGGGGGATGCGCCAGTGCTGGCTGCGCTCTTCCGCCTGCTCAGGCGATTGTTTTTGGCAGTGGACGTATCTAGCCTTTGTGTGCGCAGTCGCCCCGTGTAGGGGGGGATGCGCCAGTGCTGGCTGCGCTCTTCCGCCTGCTCAGGCGATTGTTTTTGGCAGTGGACGTATCTAGCCTTTGTGTGCGCAGTCGCCCCGTGTAGGGGGGGGATGCGCCAGTGCTGGCTGCGCTCTTCTGCCTGCTCAGGCGATTGTTTTCGGCAGGGAACATATATAGCCTTGTGCGCGCAATCGCACCGTGGGGGGGGGGATGCGCCAGTGCTGGCTGCGCTCTTCTGCCTGCCTGGGAGGCATCTGAACACAGTCCGCTTAACAGGCTAGAGGGAAAGGAGCCGTGTTTAGGTATTGAGTTTACCAAGGGAATGTGGCCCTGTTCAGTACTAGTTACCCAAGGCATCTTTGGGTAACCGGTAGCTCGGTCGGCGGCGAGGATCCCTGTGGTCGTAACGGCCAAGGGTGTTCACCAGTATGTTTGGATGGGAGTCGAGCTTATCGTAGATGGCACCACGTCCACGATATACGGGACCCCAGAGTATGTGTGTAGGATGTGGGACGGGAATCTACGCCCGGTATCGTAGATCATGCGCAGTGCCCTGTTCTGGACGCGCTGGAGTCTGCGAATAGTGGTGGGAGCCGCTGATCCCCAGACTTCGCAGCCGTACACAATCACGGGCGGTATAATCGCCCGATATAGGCGTAGTTTGAGGTGCGTTGGCATGGTGGATTTGAGAATAGGGTATAACTGTGTTAGCGCTGCATGCCCTTGTCCGGCTTTGACCCGGACATGAGGTGGTAGGTGAGACCACGATGGAGGTGGACGCCATGGTATTTGGCAGTGGAAACCCAAGGGATTTGCCTCTGCCTTAACCTCAGCGACCAATCCGGTCGCCTAGCTCGGACTTTAGCCAGGAGAAGTGCAGAGAAGTCGTTGCTATTTAAGTAATATGGGTCGAAAACGTCGTGAAACTACAAAAGAAGAGATATAAATTTGCATCAGGTTATTTAAAAAAGGAAAAATCTATTCAAGAAATTGGAAAAACCATTGGAAGACCTACTAGTACAGTGAAGACCATTATGTACAGGTTTGATCAAAACAAAGCTTACGAAAATCAATCAAGAAGTGCTCGTCCTGCAGTTCTATCCAAGGTGGAGGAACGACAGTTACTTAGAGAAGTCAAGAAAAATCCTAAACTAAGTGATCCAAAACTTACTATTGCAGTTCAAACACACACAGGAAAGTCCGTTTCAGCACAAACTATAAGAAACGTGCTTTAGGAAGCTGAGTATGGAGGCCGAACAGCCCGTAGAAAACCATACATCAGTAAAATCAACAGAAAGAAACGAGTTACTTTTGCAAAAGAACATAAATACGATGTGTTTGATTTCTGGAAGAAGGTTGTATTTACTGACGAGAGTCAATTTAAGTTCTTTAAGTCAAAAGGGCGAGTAGTAGTGTGGAGAAAAGAGAATAGTGAGCTTGAGGAGAAAAATATAATAGCTTCAATTAAACATGGAGGTGGTTCAGTACTTGTCTGGGGCTGCATGAGTGCAAATGGTGCGGGATTTGTGTTTTATCGATGGATTTATGAACCATAAGGTTTGTATAAATATCCTAAAAACACATTTGTCCAGAAGTGTGAATAATATTGGTCTTTCTGAGGATTATAATGATCTAAAACACACAGCTCTAGATGCAAGGTTATGGATGTTGTATAATACTCCACGATAGATGCCGACACCATCGCAATCCCCAGACATGAATCCAATAGAGAATTTGTGCAGTATACTGGACAAAAATACTAGGAATCATCAGATATCTCATATAAAGGATCTAAAGAACGCTTTACTACAGGAATGGCGTAAAATTACAGTGGAAACAAGACAATCTTTGGTGAAATCCATGCCAAGGAGAATGCAAGAGATTATAAAGAGGAATGGAGGGCCTACTAAGTATTAACCCTAACATTCTACACCATTTTCAGTATGCAGACGAATACCTATTTTGTATCCTATATTGTATATTTACTTTTAAGATATAACTATGTTTATGTAAATAACTATGTGTTTCTTTACTGTATTCTCTTTCCCTAATAAAAAAATAAGGCAGTGTCCCTGCTGTACTTTATTCTGATGATTTTCCACTATCCATACATCTTTAAGTATAAACTCATGCTTTAGAACAGTACTTTTTGGAGAAACTGTATATGATATTGTTTTACCTTTCTCATGGTCGTGATATTCATTGGATTGCGATGTTCATTTGTCTTCCGTGTTGACATGACTTACAAAACCACAACATTATATAAGGGAGGCCGTGGAAATAAAACGATGAATATAACCTAACAAAAATTCAATTAGTCGATTACAAGTTTTTCTAAACTTACTCATCTTTTGAGACACGACCAGCCATTATAAACAATTATTATTTAAATCAGATTCACGGCCTTCATTAATGAGGCGATTGTCATATTCTACAAGAAATCAAAATTCGCAATACCGGCATGTTAAAAGCTTTTGAACACTGAAGAACTCTTCTACCTTTAAGGGTATGTATGACTGAAATTTCATGAAAATCGTGAAAATAACGACTTTTTTATTTAAATTCTATAAAATAATTTAGACATTTCCGAATGTGAAAAATGCATAATTTGCCTCCGGACGCCATTTTTAAATGCTTATTTAAATGTCGGTGGCCTTTAAACTCTGTCAGAGTCACGCCCTCTTTTGCCTACATCCACATTCTTTGTCTGTTTTCCGTTCTTAAATTTTCAATTCAAGAAAAGAAAAATAAGGTTTTCAGACAAAATAGTTCCTAAAATGTTGCCAATATATCAGAGGCTGGCTTCTACAACATTACTAGAGATGTGCAAAACAGGAAAAACACAGAATGCCAATGAATCTTTGCATCATGTCATATGGAATAAGTGCCAAAAGGAAGTTTTCATATCAAAACAAAAATTGGATCTTGCTGTTATTAAAAGCATCAGTGAGTTTAACATGGGTAGTCTTAAGTCATTGGAGCTGCAGCAAAATATCAGAGGTGAAAGTGTAGTAGACTCAGCAAGGAAAACTTGAGTGCAGCGAGATCAGACTCGTATCCTGCAAAGCAAGAAGCGAAGTTGTGCAGAAGAAAAGCAACATCTAAAGAAGAAAAAGGTGGAAAAAGCAGCAACAGAGGAGACGAAAAAGAAATCTGAGGGTCCCACCTATCAGCCTGGTGGATTTTAATGTGAGTTATGCAATCAAATCTTTAATCGCTGTTTTCTCAATGTTCATATTTTCAGCATTTTTCTTCCTGTAAAATGCTCCTTGCGATGCAGTTTTTGTACTACATTCATGAAATTTCCTACACAGGTTCAGAATATCATGAGGAATGAAAATTGCCCTAGGTTTTATTGTGAAATGTATATAAGCATATATTTTTAATTTTCAAACACAAAACTTACAGTTTTTTTAGACAAAAAAAGAATATTTGTAAATTAAAAAATTTTGTGACCTAAACTAAAGGAGACACAGAAAAATCCAGAGCAATTTCAAAAAGTATGTGTATTATAAACATAGGTTTAAAATATTAGACCAAAATTCAAAATATTTTGTCGCAAGGGACTTTTTTAGTGACGTAACAAAAACATACAAAATTTATCATAATTTCTAAACTGCTGGAGAAACATGGTTTAAATTTAGGTTGTAACATGTTTACATTATACTACACCTATGGTGTAAATTTGAAAAAGCTAGCATTATTAGTTCAGAATTTGAAAATTTCAGTCATACATACCCTTAAGAACTACTTAAAGACCCATTTTTACTTCCAAATGTCTAAACGCACAGTTTCAGCAGGTTATTTTGCTGGCCGTGTTTATTGCTCGGCAAGGTTAATGTAAACATCGCCGTTATTCGTATGTTTCATAGTGCATGCCACTGAATGCATTTAACGACAGGATGCTCTGGTGGTGCGGATTAACTGAGCCCAAATTTGAAATATCTTCAAGCAATAAAGAAGCAAGATGAAGTGGTTATTTGGCTACAAATGGCGCCAGATATAGCAGGGCTGTCCTTGATACCAATACGGAGTGACAAGGCCATGACGCATAAAGATAAAACAAATGTCACTAGCATCCAGTGAATTTGTGGCAATCTTTGTATAAGTGAGGCGATAAATCTTGACTGCGAGAACACACGGCATGCATAACAGATAATACTGACATCTGCCTCTCTACTATATTATAATATTTTTCATTTGAAGGTTCATTCGAGCAGTGGCGGCTACAAGACCCGAGCATCTTGCCTCTGTAGCGTATACTCTCTCACGTTTAATAGGTTCCATGTTCGAATCTCGGTCACGGTGAGTTATCTGGATACGCTTTTATCTTCTGGATTTTCTTTTATCCTTAAAGATGAATGTCTAGTAACTCTAAGCTCTATGTACCCCGTACTCATTTGAACATCATTTCATTCATCGTCCGATATGACTTAACGTTGGAGGTTTTCTCTTATCCTGAAAGATGAATGTCTGGTAACTCTAAGCTCTATGTACCCTGTACTTATTTGAACATCATTTCATTCATCGTCTGATATGACTTAACGTTGGAGGTTTTCTCTTATCCTGAAACATGAATGTCTGGTAACTCTAAGCTCTATGTACCCTGTACTCATTTGAACATCATTTCATTCATCGTCCGATATGACTTAACGTTGGAGGTTTTCTCTTATCCTGAAAGATGAATGTCTGGTAACTCTAAGCTCTATGTACCCTGTACTCATTTGAACATCATTTCATTCATCGTCCGATATGACTTAACGTTGGAGGTTTTCTCTTATCCTGAAAGATGAATGTCTAGTAACTCTAAGCTCTATGTACCCTGTACTCATTTGAACATCATTTCATTCATCGTCCGATATGACTTAACGTTGGAGGTTTTCTCTTATCCTGAAACATGAATGTCTGGTAACTCTAAGCTCTATGTACCCTGTACTTATTTGAACATCATTTCATTCATCGTCTGATATGACTTAACGTTGGAGGTTTTCTCTTATCCTGAAACATGAATGTCTGGTAACTCTAAGCTCTATGTACCCTGTACTCATTTGAACATCATTTCATTCATCGTCCGATATGACTTAACGTTGGAGGTTTTCTCTTATCCTGAAAGATGAATGTCTGGTAACTCTAAGCTCTATGTACCCTGTACTCATTTGAACATCATTTCATTCATCGTCCGATATGACTTAACGTTGGAGGTTTTCTCTTATCCTGAAAGATGAATGTCTAGTAACTCCAAGCTCTATGTACTCTGTACTCATTTGAACATCATTTCATTCATCGTCCGATATGACTTAACGTTGGAGGTTTTCTCTTATCCTGAAAGATGAATGTCTGGTAACTCTAAGCTCTATGTACCCTGTACTCATTTGAACATCATTTCATTCATCGTCCGATATGACTTAACGTTGGAGGTTTTCTCTTATCCTGAAAGATGAATGTCTGGTAACTCTAAGCTCTATGTACCCTGTACTCATTTGAACATCATTTCATTCATCGTTCGATATGACTTAACGTTGGCGGTTTTCTCTTATCCTGAAAGATGAATGTCTAGTAACTCTAAGCTCTATGTACTCTGTACTTATTTGAACATCATTTCATTCATCGTCCGATATGACTTAACGTTGGAGGTTTTCTCTTATCCTAAAATATGAATGTCTGGTAACTCTAAGCTCTATGTACCCTGTACTTATTTGAACATCATTTCATTCATCGTCCGATATGACTTAACGTTGGCGGTTTTCTCTTATCCTGAAAGATGAATGTCTGCTAACTCTAAGCTCTATGTACCCTGTACTCATTTGAACATCATTTCATTCATCGTCCGATATGACTTAACGTTGGAGGTTTTCTCTTATCCTGAAAGATGAATGTCTGGTAAATCTAAGCTCTATGTACCCTGTACTCATTTGAACATCATTTCATTCATCGTCCGATATGACTTAACGTTGGAGGTTTTCTCTTATCCTAAAATATGAATGTCTGATAACTCCAAGCTCTATGTACCCTGTACTTATTTGAACATCATTTCATTCATCGTCCGATATGACTTAACGTTGGAGGTTTTCTCTTATCCTGAAAGATGAATGTCTGGTAACTCTAAGCTCTATGTACCCTGTACTCATTTGAACATCATTTCATTCATCGTCTGATATGACTTAACGTTGGAGGTTTTCTCTTATCCTGAAAGATGAATGTCTGGTAGCTCTAAGCTCTATGTACCCTGTACTCATTTGAACATCATTTCATTCATCGTCTGATATGACTTAACGTTGGAGGTTTTCTCTTATCCTGAAAGATGAATGTCTGGTAACTCTAAGCTCTATGTACCCTGTACTTACTTGAACATCATTTCATTCATCGTCTGATATGACTTAACGTTGGAGGTTTTCTCTTATCCTGGAAGATGAATGTCTGTTAACTCTAAGCTCTATGGACCCTGTACTAATTTGAACATTATTTCATTCATGGTTCGATATGACTTCACTGGAGGGTAATTAAAATAAAAAAGGATGTAAAGTGAAGTGAGTTGTGTGTTTAAGAAAGGGAACAGTGTTATTTCGCCAGAGCTTATAGCCATATGTTGAAAGAACAGTTTGAAGAATTCTCAATGCTGACACAAGAGGTGTGTGTGCGTAATTGCTGACACGACGTTTAGGTTTGAAAATAAACGGAGCAGTTTGCACATATTTCCAGCAATTGAAGAGTGTTTATGCCACGTGCAACACAAGTCTATACAAGTCACTTGTTTTGTATAACTTTGCGAGTGTACATTGCGTGCCATTTACGACTTTTGCAATGCAGCTTTATCTCGAGCCGGAGTCCATTCATAATACCTCATCTGTTATCATCATTTCTTTTATTTCTATCAAAGTTTCTGCTGATAAAGAAACAGTTTCACGAACTACGGGAGATATTTCAAGCTCCTACACTGCTCCTACAACACATTCAGGTGGAAATAAAATGTAAATGGCGAAAATTGGCTAGAATTACACTCGTAGCGTTTGTGGAGCCTTTTAAATTGAAATTTCGTGTTTAATTTTATCCTTATTTTGTCACTAATTTTACTAAACAAATGTGTAGGTCCAATTCAAACACATTTTTGTCCCATAAAACTTTAGGAACCATTTCAGAGGTACTCTTCATTTGTCGGAATTTTTACGATGTCGTTATTCATTTTTATATCTTGCCCAGGCAAAGAGAATAGAATTTCAAAGCATTCAAATGTTTTAAGTTGATTAAAACACTTGACTATCACTTAGCATCAGAATTTAAATTGCAGATTTTCTTATGTTAACCATTCCTTAAGATATCTTTGTGACAGTCCAGGTTCATATCCAGATTAGGTAGAAAAGTTATTCAGAGACGTGGAATAATGCTTAAATTAGTGTTGGGTCCACATTTACCTTACGCATATGTAAAACCTAAACCATTTGACGATCGATATGAAAAGGAGAAGGTTTCTGTGCTATCCCCATTGTTGCAACTCGCTACCAGATGGCACTGCAACATACCGACTTCATAGCTTTAAACCGATTGCCACTAAAATTAGTATTCGTTTACATATTAGTACATGATGAATAATAGTTACGATATTCAAAGCCATAACATTTTTTTCATTCATTTTTCTGTAATATTTTCTTCCATACATTGTTTTCTATACGTCTTAAACCTCATGGTTTGCAGTTACCTCGAAACTACATGCTCTTCAATGGGAGCTCTTCAACGTGATACCGACACGCTACCACCACGACATAGAGGTGGGCATCTAATTTAATGACACAATTTCCTTTACACATAAGACACTGGGCTAAAGCGATAGCAGGAACTTTTCAAAGCAGGCCGCTATGAAAATTTGTATTCTTGTACGACTACGAGAAACAATGAACAGGGACTTACCAGTTTTAAAACAAATTAGAAGTGGTTCGGAATGAAGATACTAGAATACGCATTTCCAGAAAGTAGAGGATATGCCTGTCGCCCGCAGGAAACTTCAAGGTTCCCCGACACATTGCTGCAGCTGCGCATGCAATTATCAATTCCACAAATCGGTAAGCTCTTCGATGAGACGAGGCCAGCTTCACGGTCATTTCTTTCTGAGCGAGGAGAAAGTAAGGTGACGTATGAATCTCATGTATGACAAACTGCTTCCTAAACCACGTGACGTTATCAATTTATCTGATGTAACTCGCGATCCATAATGCATTATACATGCGCTTTCTCTACTCTTGTAGAAACACTTATTGCTCTATCTACTTCAAGATAAACATTATCTTATTGTAGTTACAAGGGAATACAGTAGACTTTAAGTGATAGTCAAATGTTTTAAACAGCTGGTCGTTATGTGATGTACACATGACTTTCTCTACTCTTGTACAAACACTTATTGCTCTATCTACTTCAATATAAACATTATCTTATTGTAGTTACAAGAGAATACAGTAGACTTTAAGTGATAGTCAAATGTTTTAAACAGCTGGTCGTTATGTGATGTACACATGACTTTCTCTACTCTTGTACAAACACTTATTACTCTATCTACTTCAATATAAACATTACCTTATTGTAGTTACAAGGGAATACAGTAGACTTTAAGTGATAGTCAAATGTTTTAAACAGCTGGTCGTTATGTGATGTACACATGACTTTCTCTACTCTTGTACAAACACTTATTACTCTATCTACTTCAAGATAAACATTATCTTATTGTAGTTACAAGGGAATATAGTAGACTTTAAGTGATAGTCAAATGTTTTGGTCGTTATGTGATGTATACATGACTTTCTCTACTCTTGTACAAACACTTATTGCTCTATCTACTTCAAGATAAACATTATCTTATTGTAATTACAACGGAATACAGTAGACTTTAAGTGATAGTCAAATGTTTTAAACAGCTGGTCGTTATGTGATGTATACATGACTTTCTCTACTCTTGTACAAACACTTATTGCTCTATCTACTTCAAGATAAACATCTTATTGTAGTTACAAGGGAATACAGTAGACTTCAACTGATAATCAAATGTTTTAAACAGCTGGTCGTTATGTGATGTATACATGAGTCTCTCTATTGTTGTACAAATACTTACTGCCTTATCTACTTCAAGATAAACAGGCCGCGCTGTGGCTCAGTGGTTAGAACGCTTGGCTCTCACGAAGGCGGCCCGGGTTCGATCCCAGGTGACAGCAAAGTGAGATTTGTGGTGGACAACACGGGGCTGGGGCGGGTTTTCTCCGGGACCTCCGGTTTCCCCTGCCATCTCATTCTAACGGTGCTCCATTTTCATCTCATGTATCATCAGTGTCACCGCCTGCGGTGCCGTATGTAGTAAAAGCGGGCGTTAAACACTACACATTCAAGATAAACATTATCTTATTTGTAGGTACAAGGGAATACAATAGACTATGAGAGGGATAGCTCATCCGGTTTCGTCTCTCAGAATGACAAACATTTATCTATCCTGACTGTTTATATCCAGAGGTCCAGAGGTAGTCCTAGTCGGGCGGGGCTATTTTTCTTTTTCCCCGTCCGAGTGTCTTCTGCCGCAGTACCTAGCCGCTTTGCGGCTTAACCTGCGAAATGAGCTAGTAGTTCCATGTTCTGCTGGGGTGTTTGAATTTTTGGGGAAATTTGGAATGGGATGCCCTTGTTTAATTCTCATAGGCAGATGAACTTAGGCGTTCCCCCGTTAAGATTTCGTTCCGTTTTGGTTACGGGTTGTATAGCGCTTGATCCATCAGGCGTAAATATGGGTCCTAGAGACATCTGGGGTTTCTCTTGGGGCCCCAAGACGTCACTTGGTAGTCTGAAGGATGGCAAGCGTCGTTGATCCCTCTGGTCATACCTGCCCAGGGAGTTCACTGTACGGTACGGGAAGGTAAAGGACATGCAGCCATCAGCAGGCAAGGGTTTTAACTAAAAGTTCTAACACATCAAGTCTTTCAATCAAAGCCTTTGATAAGACCGTACCAGTTAAAGAATACTACATAAATAAACTAACCCTTGACTACGCAGAATTTAAAACAATGCTTCAAAAACCTTTAGTTTCTTCACATATTTCCTTGTTTTAGCCATGAGCTATCCAATCACTGAACACATAACAAGTACCAGAAAATAACACAAGACAGAGTCACTGTAACTCACTACTCATCTTGCTCTTACAGTAGGAGTCCTTGGTACGAACCCCAGGACCGATAAACTAGACATAAACGAAAAACAAGGCAAAAACTTAATTGTTTATTCCCAAGGACAACCGTGACTATACTTCGTAAGTTGAGTACGACTCGAATGGCGCCGTTAACTGTTGGTGCTAATTCTTTGTGCCACTTAAAAACCAATGTAAACAAGAAA
Source organism: Mantis religiosa (assembly GCA_030765055.1). Lineage (NCBI taxonomy): Eukaryota > Metazoa > Arthropoda > Insecta > Mantodea > Mantidae > Mantis > Mantis religiosa. The sequence continues at coordinate 13,547,330 of CM060953.1, read as the reverse complement.
GTGGTCACAGGGCTTCAAACACAAACGCACAAAGCGTACTTTTCCATCACATACCTTTTTGTAATCGTGATTAACTGTACCTAAAAGAATACATTACGCTAAAGCGATGTTCAACTTTCTTAAACTGGTTTTAATTCCACACTCTTTGCTTGACCAAGACAAAAAAAAAAAAAAAAAAAAAAAAAAAAAAAAAAAAGAATAACGATTTACAACTGAATGCAAACATTTGAAAATGAAAACCAATAACATGGGATATCTATAAAAATTCAATTCTAAATAGCTTCTTGTTTCTTTGACGAAGTGCATGCTTTAACCAGATTTATATGTTATGTGCAGTGAGGTTAGATATGTTATTTAGTTATACAAAAGTCATTCAGAATGAGGACTTCACAGGCTATTCCCAGAAAATTCAAGATATATGTATATATTTCAATTGTCAACAAAAATATTTATACATCTTTATTTGAAACAGCCGGGGGAGCTGATAGAATTCTATATCAACATTTATTTTCATATCTCAAATATGTCATATTTTAAATATCTTAAGGTCTATTTTTCAAGAAAATGAATATAAAAAGTTCTTTGCGTAAGGCATAGACTGGGATTATTATTATTATTATTATTATTATTATTATTATTATTATTATTATTATTATTATTATTATTATTATTATTATTATTATTATTATTATTATTATTATTATTATTATTATTATTATTATTATTATTATTATTATTATTATTATTATTATTATTATTATTATTATTATTATTATTATTATTATTATTATTATTATTATTATTATTATTATTATTATTATTATTATTGTTATTGTTATTGTTATTATTATTATTATTATTATTATTATTATTATTATTATTATTATTATTATTATTATTATTATTATTATTATTATTATTATTATTATTATTATTATTATTATTATTATTATTATTATTATTATTATTATTATTATTATTACTATTATTCTTACTATTATTCTTACTATTATTACTATTACTATTACTATTATTACTATTACTATTATTACTATTATTATTATTATTATTATTATTATTATTATTATTATTATTATTATTATTATTATTATTATTATTATTATTATTATTATTATTACGTATTAGCATTACATAAGTCATTGAAAATGAGGACTTATTCCCCAAATAATTCAAGATAACATTTTGTCATGCAAATATCTTAATGATGTGGTACTTTAAATCAAATCATCATAATTATTTTTGAAAAGCTCAAAAAATAATCAAAAAGTTTTCCAATGTTAAGTAATATCGCACGATGAGTGAAACGATACTCAAATGAGTACAGAGTACATAGAGCTTAGAGTTAGAAGACATTCATCTTTCAGGATAAGAGAAAACCTCCAACGTTAAGTCATATCGGACGATGAATGAAATAATGTTCAAATGAGTACAGGGTACATAGAGCTTAGAGTTACCAGACGTTCATCTTTCAGGATAAGAGAAAACCTCCAACGTTAAGTCATATCTGACGATGAATGAAATGATGTTCAAATGAGTACAGGGTACATAGAGCTTAGAGTTACCAGACATTCATCTTTCAGGATAAGAGAAAACCTCCAACGTTAAATTAAATCGGACGATGAATGAAATGATGTTCAAATGAGTACAGAGTACATACAGCTTAGAGCTACCAGACATGTATCTTTCAGGATAACAGAAAACCTCCAACGTTAAGTCAAATCGGACGATGAATAAAATGATGTTCAAATAAGTACAGGGTACATAGAGCTTAGAGTTACCAGACATTCATCTTTCAGGATAAGAGAAAACCTCCAACGTTAAGTCAAATCGGACGATGAATGAAATGAAGTTCAAATGAGTACAGGGTACATAGAGCTTAGAGTTACCAGACATTCATATTACAGGATAAAGCAAAACTTCAGCTTATTCTGATCGGGATTCGAATTCGGGATCTCTTGAACCTTAGGCAGAGACGCTACAACAACGCTACAGAGGCGGGCAAAGTTTGTTGAGTGGAATACGATGCTTTTTCTACGATATAACTTGTAGAGAAATAGAAGTATTGTTTGGGTTTAGGGGTATCAACACTTATGTTTGCTGAAATCTCAAACAGAACTTTTTGGGTGACGTACAATATTTTACATTACGGAAAACAAGTAAAAACTGAGCATCATGCAATTGTTAAAGATGCACGGCAGTGAACCGCATTCTTTTATTTCAACTTATTTCTGACTAGGTTTCAAAATATTGTACAGAAAATGCCTATTTCCTAGTATTAAAGTGAAGATTGATAATTGTCTCTGTGACAGTAATGCCGTCGGCTACAAACTTGGCAAATGAAACTGCTCATTCATTATTACGTATACCAATTATTCAACAAGATGGAATGAATGGCATTTCCGCTTCACATCGAAGCGTCTGTACCTCTACTTCCTGTTTCTTATCCAGCGGGTCCCCATTACGTAGGTTGTCAGTTCAATTTCCCTATCTGTGAGCTTTTAGAGGGTTTTCATGGGGTCTCACCTTTGAGTCAGTCAAAGTTCGGAGACATAAAATACAGAAGTATTTTGGATGCAAGCTCTTAATTTATTAAAATTTGAATAACTACATTTACCTCCTCTCGTTGTTTACGAAATTCTATAACAAACTAGAGCAGAAACCATATCGCTCTATCTCATCTCCTTCACGAAGCATTCCCTCTCGACTCAGGTAACCTAGCATTAGAGAGTTTTGTCTTTCAGTCCCATGAACGCGTCATAGCTAGGGCGATAGGTGTATTTGTATTGTAGTGATATTTTCAGGTAATGTCGGGTTAAAGATGTCATATTTTGAAATGGATTAAAATTGTTCCGCGTACATAACCAGCATAATGTCAAACATCAAGTGCAGTTAATGTAAAACGCATAAGAAAAGCGCCATCTCGACCAACGACTGAGTATCAGAGTGGCTGTATCCATAATACGAGGGTTGTTGGATAAGTGTGGTAAATTTTCATGAAGGGAGGGTATTTTATGTAGCAATTTTATGGTTGGTAAGCTTGATTATTCAAAAGATTGTGCAGAAAATTTGAATGTGCTACAATATATCTACAGTTCATTGTTCACAGTCATCTAAACTGGTCAGTGTGCTAGTTGCGATTGAAAATGGAACAAAAGAACATAGTTTCGTGCTGTTATTAAACATTTTGATTTGAAGGACTGGACTGCCGCACAAGTAAAAATTGAATTGGATGAAGTTCCTGTGGACTCTGCACCAACATTGAAGACCATTTACTTTTGGATCAATGAACCCCTCGCCAGGACTCCAATAGATCATCACCCCAGACGAATACGGCACCACTCCCGCCTCCAGCCTCTATATAAAATAAAAATGGTTGAATTTTTTATTTCAATTGCTCAGCACAGTTAGTGCTATACAAATTGTGGAGCTATATACATAATATACATAATAAAATTAAAGTATACAGGGATACACGATACTCATATTAGAGTCCACAAGCAACTGGTCTGATTAGTGTTAGTATAAATTAAATAACTTCATTACATAATAAATAAACATTATAGAAATAAAGTGTCCTGTGGCAAGCGTGCCTTCAGTCTTGGTGCAGCATCAAGGCGACGTCCCAACCTGATACATAAGGAAGGTGAACAAAGAATCTGTTTGTCGTTGTAGAGATGTACTCATTAATATGTCCAATTCTCTATGCAGCTGTGCATTCCGGATGTACCACGGGGCAATACAGACAATCGTAATATTCTGTTTTGAAACACCTGGAGCCGGTGAAGCACATCCCCATACAGGACTGGCATATAGAAGAAGCGGTCGTAGAATACTCTGCTCCGCCGTCACACGCCACACAGGACCTGTCGACCCTCGCCGTGAGCTCTCCAACCTCGAGAGATATCCTGTCAAAGCTGGAAGACATTCAGGCTGAAATTCTGCACCTGCCGAAAAAGTGGCCCAGCTGGAGGAGCTACTTACCTTAACTCCAATAGCAGACTTGACAGACTTGACTTGACTAAACTTGACAATCTTCTGGGCGACATCCAAGACAAGCATGACTTCTCTCTCAGGATACTGTACAATACCCTAATGGCCCAGAGAGGCCGCGCCGTGGCTCAGTGGTTAGACCGCTTGGCTCTCACCAAGGCGACCCGGGTTCGATCCCAGGCGACCGCAAAGTGGGATTTGTGGTGGACAACACGACGAAGGGGCGGGTTTTCTCCGGGATCTCTGGTTTCTCCCGCCATCTTATTCCACCAGTGCTCCATCTTCATCTCATGTATCATCAGTGTCATCGCTTGCGGTGCCGTATGTAGTAAAAGCGGACGTTAAACACTACACATTTCATTCCTAACGGCCCTGAAGAGCATCACCAACCAACAGACACTGACCATCCTGAGATACATCAAGAAGGAAGTGGCAGCCCTCCAAACGATGCTCGACGGACAGCATATTGCAGGGGAGCCATCCAAATGGCCACCTGACTCCAGCGACAGAGCCCATCACCGCCAGGTGAAGAGGCCAAACTACAGACAATAATCCACAATATACCTTACCTAGAATTCCTCAAACATTCTCATCCTTGAATACCCTAACACATCACCCACAACTACCTATAACTACCTCACTCAATAATCCAGATACATCCCTCACTACTTTGCAAGGGCGTAAGCGGAGCCTCGGTCATGTTTACGTCCTGCCGCCTTCCTCGCTTTGGACCAGGCTTCGGCCTGGCCAATATATCCCTTCCACGAATCCTCAGGTGCTTACCACGGTACTGCCACAGCATCTCTCCTGAGAACTCATCGGTGGAAGTTTCTTAGTGGGTAGGGCTGGCGGTTCAATTCCCCAGAGGAATCCCACACTCCAATCCCAGGGTTAGTGCGTAACATGCATTTTTGCTACATTTGAAAATAAAATCAATGAATTTAAACGTGGTCGTACCAGCTCTGAAGGTGAATCGCGCTCGTCGTCCAATTGAGGTCACCACACAGGAAACCATTGCAGAAATCCACGATCTGGGTATGTAGGACCGCCGATTCAAAATTATGAGAATGCTGACGCTTTAGGCATCTCAACTGAGCGAGTGTACAATATCCTGCATGAAAAATTGTTAACTGAAATGTGTGCATGATGAACCAAAAGCACATCCGAAAGAACACTTCTACCGAGTGTCTGGCGATGTTTAATTGCAATTTACAAGACTTTTTGCGTCGATTTGTGACCGTTGATGAAACTTTGATCCATCATTACATACCAGAGTCAAAACAAAAGTCAGAACAATTGACAAAGGCTGGTGAAAGTGCACCAAAGAAGGCAAGGACCACTTTGTCAACTGTTTACTACTTGGAAAAAGTCAGAACCGTAACTGGAGCCCATTATGCTTCATTGTTGGATCGTTTGCAACATGAGTTGACTCAACAGAGACCGAGATTGAAACGCAAAAAGTACTCTATCACCAGGATAATGCAGCATCACACACTTCAGCAATCGTAATGGCGAAAGTGCATGAGTTGGATTTTGAACTGGTTCCGCATCCACTTTACTCACCAGACTTAGTCCCAAGTGTCTTATTCCTGTTCCCAAACTTGAAAATTTGGTTTGGTGGTAAGAAAATTTAATCAAATGAAGAAGTGATAGTCACCATCAAAAAGTATTTTGCAGACCTTGACAGAACCTATTTTTCCGACGGGATGAGAAAGCTTGAACATCGCTGGACCAAGTGTATAGCCATCAATGTAAACTATGTCGAGAAATAAGGTGAGATGCTCACAAAAAAGTATTTGTTTTTTTACCAGACTTATCAAATGACCCTTGTAAGCAGAGCTGGCACCTCGATACTTCTCACTAAAAGTGTACTATAATAGCCTGTAGATATTTTTTTAAGTTTTGTACCATCGAGAAGTTAAATAAGGATTGGAAGGGGCCGAAATATCAAGTTATTGCAAAGAGTTGCTGTAGTTCTGGACAGACCTTAGTTTCAGACGAGTGTGGAGGCCATGGAATTTGTCCCCCCTCTTCCTATCCATCTACCAGGAAACCTGCTATTCAGAAATCGATTCTGAAATGAGGGGGAACTCCATCGTGCATGAACTGCCTAACAAGGCGCACATTACTACAATGATAACTACGCTCAAACTCATCACCTCCATCAAATTTAACCAGATATAAAGCGAATGTTTACCACTGTACAATTAAAATATCTGTTGCAGGGTTATGGACACAGGACAGCTACATTTTACACATCTCGCGTTGTAAGCAAAACTGTAGAAAAGAAGCTCTATCATGGAAATAGACAAGTAAATTCATTTAACAGCTTTTTTTATTCTCTATGTGCAAAGTTTTGTCATACCTTTTTGTTAAACTCTGTTTAGTACAGTCTGAACATCAAAACATCAGAGCATCGTACGTAACACAACATATTTTTGTACTTAGTAAATAGATATTCCATGTCTTTAAGTATTCTCCAGAATGTGACCTTCTACCTTCAAAAGGATCTTTTCTTTAACAACATTCATAAGTTTACGTACTGAGGGAATTTCTCTTCTCTGTTCATAAACCTCGAGAAAAGTTCTGTATCTTTCAAACTCATAGAATTAGAACCTTTTTGGATGTAGTCGATATTGAAAGTTTTTCTCCCGTACACTTTGAATTTTGAACCTCTTTCAATATATTGTATACAGTTCGTTTACTGCCCTTGCTGTAGCATTATTTGACGTAATAATTAGACCTTTACATTTTGCTTCTTTACAAAACTATAACAAAAATTGTTTCTACACAGAAAACAGCATCAATCGGTGGCAATGGGTCAAGACCTTGAAATACCGCCTGATCGTGTAACAGCAGCAGTCTCTGCTCGCACTGGTAAACACACAGTACGATCACTGTCTCACGTGACCCTGGGTATGAGGTCGTCCACTTCAGCAACCTCAACACGCCCACCTCGGGTGAGCTATAACCGAAGGTCACTTCACATGTGTACACACACTTCAAAGTGAATGAACAAGGTTAAACTGACGACAAAGTCTCCATCTGTGGCCCTGTGCGGTCGGGACGTCTTGGGTTCGGTTCTTTGTTACGTCCTCCAACGTTAAGTCATATCAGACGATGAATGAAATGATATTCAAATAAGTACAGGGTACATAGAGCTTAGAGTTATCAGACATTCATCTTTCAGGATAAGAGAAAACCTCCAACGTTAAGTCATATCGGATGATGAATGAAATGATGTTCAAATGAGTACAGGGTACATAGAGCTTAGAGTTATCAGACATTCATCCTTCAGCATAAGGGAAAGCCTCCAACGTTAAGTCATATCGGACGATGAATGAAATGATGTTCAAATGAGTACAGGGTACATAGAGCTTAGAGTTATCAGACATTCATCTTTCAGGATAAGAGAAAACCTCCAACGTTAAGTCATATCGGACGATGAATGAAATGATGTTGAAATGAGTACAGGGTACATAGAGCTTAGAGCTATCAGACATTCATCCTTCAGCATAAGGGAAAGCCTCCAACGTTAAGTCATATCAGATGATGAATGAAATGATATTCAAAAGAGTACAGGGTACATAGAGGTTAGAGTTGCCAGACATTCATCTTTCAGGATAAGGGAAAAACTCCAACTTTTTACTCATATCGGACAATGAATGAAATGATGTCCAAACGAGTACATGATCCATAGAGAATAGAGAAAAACTTATATTAATATTTCAGTATAAAGGAAAACCCCGAGAAAGCCTTAACCAGATAAGTAAACCCTGGCCAAGATTTGAATTAAGAACCTGCCGCCACAGAGTGGGATATATTCTTTTGTGCAAACTGCATCAATTTTAAATAAATTTAATCCATATTGATGCATCAAGGAAACCGGGCAGTTTAATGCGCCATTCTACAGGCTCTTCATTTAAAACCTAACGGGCGCCCGCTATTTCACCTATGTGCGATTTGGTGTGTAACAGCCGGCTTTGCTCCTGCATGAACTCCAAGCGTAAAGCATGTATGACACTCTTAGCTTATAGAAAATGTTTAAAATGTCGTCCAACCTCGACTAAACAAGCATTATATCTGGAGAACATATTCTGACGAAGTTGGGCTACTGTAATGTTACCGATTTCATTTGTAATATTTTGTTTTAATTGTTGCAATGTATGAGGGTTTATCTCTAAACTTTGTCTTTCAGGTTACCCCACACACTGTAAGATCGGGGTAGGTAGAGGGTCACACACCAGCACTAATCGCTCTATCTTCAAATACTTCCCTAATTTTATTCATGGACTCCTCTGCAGTATTAGCAGTACAGAATGTTGTTGAAACCAGCTATATCACTTCTCTTCTGTCAGTTCACGACAAAATGGGATAAAATTTCATTTCGGTGCCTCTCTGCAAGTAGAATATTGACTGTCTAGCACTAACAGTGCCCCAAACTCCAACTTTCCGATCAAAATGAGCAAATTATGTTTTAAATTTCTGCACAATCTCGTAAATTGCAAATCTGGAAGGAGGCACTTCACCAGGGAACGCCTGAATATGCTCTGTGTGGACACGGCTTGGTATTTGCCATTTATAATAACTTTTGCACACGACAATGCCTTCGCTAGAGTCAAACGCCTATTCATATTGGTGGTCGGTACATTACTCCTGAGTAGAGTGCACACCGCTAGCCCCCGCGCACAACGGCAGCCGATAGTGGGAGAATCCAGCAATGTCCCTGCAGATGTGAAACGTCATGTACCCAGTCAGTTTTAAAATAAAGAAACCCAGGCCTGGGGAGCAGAATTACTGAGATGCCAAGCGGTTCCTCTTTCTTTACATGTTCACTATAATCTTCGCGAAAGTTAAAAGCAGGCGGTTTAAGGTATAGAGGTATAAAGGTATAAGGAGGCGGGCCGCTGCAGACTCCAGCCAATCCTGAGCTTGCTCCTCCCACCACCTCTTCCTGATGTGGTACATGCATCTCAGACACCTGAACTGAGAACATAATATTAATTAAATGCACTAGTTAAATGTTTGAAAAATGACATGCCAATCTTATAATAAGAAAGAATTTTATTTTCTGATCATGACCGTACAAAAATTCTGTCTCTACGATACTTAGAACACGAGCGATGCACGTTTTATCTTCACATGGTTATGGTTACCCCCAACATCCATCCATTCAACACAGATAAGCCTGAAAAACAACACCATTTATCTCAGGCATAAATAAATAATGCACCTACTATTAAAACAGAAGGCACACAGTTTAAAACAGAGTTAATTTTTAGTTCGTTTGCAGAGCAGAGATGTCGTTTTGTTAAAGTGAATGCCATCTTTAAGTCGTCTATTGAACTCGAGCTGAAATATTGTTAAAATTATTATTATACACATATCTTTTATCCAGTGTTTCTGATCCGAACGAGTGAACATTTCTCTCGAAGGTGGGACAAGTGATGTTTCGATCAACAAACGTGAAGTGATCCATTCTCAGGACAGAAAACTTACGAGGGTGGGTAAAAAAGAAATGCCTCCTATATTTTCCTTAATTAAGTAAGTTATGTGAAAACTATGAATTTTTCGTAATTCCTCAAACCTTCTTCTCCATTCCCCTGCAGCAGTAACTTCCTTATTCAACAGGTGGCACCACTGCATCCTCTTGCAAAATGGCTGACATCAACATTCGTATTAGACAGCGTTCTGTGATTGAATTTTTGACTGCGGAAGGTGAAACGCCAATTGGCATTCACGAAAGGCTAAAAAATGTGTATGGTGATGCAACGGTGGATGTCAGCACTGTTAGACGATGGGTTCGTCGCTGTAACGAAGCTGAAGGGCAAACACCATTGGCAGATGAAAAGCGAAGCGGCAGTGACTCCATGCAACATTCAGCGAGTCGATGACATCATTCGTGGTGATCGCCGGGTAACAACAGGTGAATTGTGTCGCATTACCTCCCTAAGTAAAGACAGTGTGATGACGATTATTCAACAACTGGGTTACTCAAAAGTTTGTTCACGTTGGGTACCAAGAATGTTAACCGCCCAAAACAAAGAAACGAGGAAAACAATAGCCTCCGAACACTTGCAGCGCTTCAATTTGAAGGGAGAGGAGTTTCTGGAAAAAAATTGTTACTGGAGACGAAACGTGGCTACATTTTTTGAACCTGAATCAAAGAGGCAGTCAGTGGAATGGCATCACACAACGTCACCGAACAAAAATAAATTCAAAACTCAGCGGTTGGCAGGGAAAGTTATGGTGACAGTGTTTTGGGATGTAGAGGGTGTGCTTATGATTGATTTTTTACAGCAGGGGTGCACAATAAATTCTGTCCAATACGTCAGAACTCTCAAAAAGCTGAAAGCACGTCTTCGCCAAGTTCGCCCAACAAAAACAATGACGGATGTTCTTCTTTTGCATGACAATACAAGAGCACACACTAGCCGTTACACCACTGCAGAAATTGAGACGGCAAGTCTTACCTCTCCCCAAGTACAGCCCTGACCTGGCACCATCAGGCTTCCATCTGTTCGGGTCACTAAAGGAAGCTCATCGTGGGATTCATTTTGAAGATGAGTAATTTTAAGCTCCATGCGATTTGATTGTTGTTGTACGTTTACTACCAACATTAAAAACTGAATCTACTTGAGATTTGTGGCACATTTCTTATGAAAAAGGACCGAATTACGGCTTTATGAGCTTATTACTTCAGAAGGGGCAACAGCCTCTTCTAGGACATATTTAAATATTTTTTTTTCAACATTGATGTTTTCGAACATTTCGTTCTATATCTCTTTCATTGATTACACTTGGTTTATGATTCACCACGTTTTACGAGGGCTGTTCAATAAAGAATGATCATAATTTTTTTACAGTAGTAATTTTTCGCACTAAAATGCAATCTTTTTATATTCTGTTACCTTAATGTGGAACAAACACGCTGTAGTAGTTTCATTGTTGGTACTCCTGGTTACCGCCTGTGAGAACCAGGCTAGTTCAGTATCGCCTACCACTGCAATGGAGGTAACACGCGAGGAACAATATGCGGCTTTGAAATTCTGCTTTCGTCTCAACAAGTCTTCAGTTGAGGCCTATACAATGTTACATGAGGCCTATGGAGAGTCTGTTCTTCCCTACAGCACAGCCCGAAGATGGTTTAAAATGCTTAAAGAGGGGTGACAATCAATTTCAAAGGAAGGTCCCCCCAGGGGCCTACTTTGGTAGGTACGGGTTTGGCGCACCCGGGGTCCCGAGCCAACAGTCTCCCTCGTGTGGGCTCCTCTTCGTGGTTGAGGGAGACGGTCAACAGGCCCACCCACGTGTAGGCCGTGCTTGGAGACTCTTGGAGAAGGTTTTTAGATTCTTGTCTAGTTTAGAGTTTAGGATTTAGTGAACAAAATTTTTAGTAGGTTTTGATTGATGTTTTTTATGTACGTGTATTTTTAATAGGTTTTGTTACACTTGTATAGTTTTTAGAAATTTTTATATCTGGCTTTTGCCATGACTAGTTTTTTAAAGGGCGCTGTTGACCGCCGTAGTTGAGCGCCCTTATATATATATATATATATATATATATATATATATATATATATATATATAAGGAAGGTGAACCTGGTGCTCCAGTTACTGCTCTTGTGTGCACACAGTGTCAGGAATTTGTAGTGAAGCAGCTTCATCCTTAGAAAAAGGGAGCGTGCCTGTGTTTCTATCTCCGGGAGAGATCCATGAAGTCGGAAAGCGAGTTACTGGATTGGAAACCGAGCTTGCTGTTCCACTGCTGTGACGTGTGTCAAGGTAAGATATTAATGTTTCATCAGGAATATTTAAAGTTTTGTTTAATTGCGGGAAGAATAGCCAAAACGTTTGCTGCCGGTTAAAACTGCTCTTATGTACACGGAACCTCTGCAGGTGCACGTACTACGCTTGGCAACAGCGCTCCGCTCGAGCATTGGTCAGCCTTCATATGTTTTAACTTTTGCGAGCGATATAGTAGCGTGTGGTGGCGTGTTTCACGAAACAAGCAATGCTCAACTTCAAGCCTAGACTGAAAAACGGGTCTTCAACGGTAAAACAGGAAATAAGTACGGTTTTTCTTCTAAACACAACAAAGTATTCATAACAGCAGTGACACACTTTAAAGACAAAACTTTACGTAGTTATATATTTTAAATAATCCGCCTTCTTTAACTTACAACCACAAACATCAAATTCGTTACGTGCTCGCTCCTACTTCCTTCCGAGGTTCCCTGTGATGAGTGCCTTATTAATCGTATGCCCAAGGCTACAGCTTTCACTCCTTTCTAATACCACTCCAATTCTAATTTGTTCAACAGTTATATGATCTAGTTTACGGAGATGCTCCTTTGTCAATGACTTAGTTCATTTTACTTCGATGTGCATCTCACTAACAACACCCGCTTCTGTAGCCTAGGTCATAACTTCTGACCCAATAATGGGACACACGTACAACTTTGGTAGAATATAACACACAATTGGGAGACTACATTTTTTCTTCTTCTTGTAATTTACTTCTTTTAACGTTAAGTCACATCGGACGGTGAATGAATTGGGTGAAATGATGCTCAAATCAGCCCAGGGTCCATAGAACTTAGTGTTACCCGACATTCGTCTTCAAGGATAAGGGAAAACCTTATCCAGGTAACTCACCCTGACCGAGATTCGAACTCGGGACCTCTTGAACCTGAGGCAGACACTCTACCATCACGCTATCGAGACGGGCTACCGAGATTACATTACACTATTTACATCTCAGAGAAAATGTTGAAAGTGTCCTCTACCAGCATCTGTACATGTTTGTACTCGTCTCACGGAAATGATATCGAATTGAGAGAAGGTTATTTCCAGCAAGATGGAGCAACGTGCCATACATCTAATGACACCATAGAACTTGTAACTAGTTTCTTTGATAATCGAATGAACTCAAAGGGTCTGTGCCCCCCCCCCCCCCCCCAGATCCACTGACCTAACCTCACCGGATTTTTTCTTAAGAGAGTATCTAAAAGAAAGTGTGTACAAGAATATGCCACGGACAACTGATGTTCTCAAGGAATCCATTCGAACCGAAATAACTAACATTGGCGAGGAAACTTTCAGGAAAACTTCAGAGAATATGGTGAGACGAGTACAAACATGTATAGATGCTGGTGGAGGACATTTCCAACATTTTCTCTGAGATGTAAATAGTGTAATGTAAGAAAGGGTAGAGCCAGACTGGAAAATTCAATGCCATAGCCGGGATTTGAACCACGGATCTTCTGGTTTCCGTCCAGCCGCTCTACCCATTTGAGCTACTATGGCTAACGTGCCAATATGACATTAAATTCTTCAACTGACTCGTGTTTTTCCCGGTAAACCACTAGGAGTTCTCATAAACACATGAGACAACTACCTTAATGGCGACTTATTATGCTGTAAGTACTTTAAGGCCCGGCCTTTATAGTTCGGACCACTATTAGGTACAATTAATGCAAATTGCGTGTAGGTCGCACTATGAAAGGGTAGAGCCAGACCGAAAAAATTCAATGCCATAGCCGGGATTTGAACCACGGATCTCCTGGTCAGTTGAAATGAATGAAATGGTGTTCAAATTAGCCCAGGTAGAGTTATCAGACATTTATCTTTCAGGATAAGAGAAAACCTCCAACGTTAAGTCATATCGGACGATGAATGAAATGATGTTCAAATAAGTACAGGGTACATAGAGCTTAGAGTTACCAGACATTCATCTTTCAGGATAAGAGAAAACCTCCAACGTTAAGTCATATCGGACGATGAATGAAATGATGTTCAAATAAGTACAGGGTACATAGAGCTTAGAGTTACCAGACATTCATCTTTCAGGATAAGAGAAAACCTCCAACGTTAAGTCATATCGGACGATGAATGAAATGATGTTCAAATAAGTACAGGGTACATAGAGCTTAGAGTTACCAGACATTCATCTTTCAGGATAAGAGAAAACCTCCAACGTTAAGTCATATCGGACGATGAATGAAATGATGTTCAAATAAGTACAGGGTACATAGAGCTTAGAGTTACCAGACATTCATCTTTCAGGATAAGAGAAAACCTCCAACGTTAAGTCATATCGGACGATGAATGAAATGATGTTCAAATAAGTACAGGGTACATAGAGCTTAGAGTTACCAGACATTCATCTTTCAGGATAAGCGAAAACCTCCAACGTTAAATCATATCGGACGATGAACGAAATGATGTTCAAATAAGTACAGAGTACATAGAGCTTAGAGTTACCAGACATTCATCTTTCAGGATAAGAGAAAACCTCCAACGTTAAGTCATATCGGACGATGAATGAAATGATGTTCAAATAAGTACAGGGTACATAGAGCTTAGAGTTACCAGACATTCATCTTTCAGGATAAGAGAAAACCTCCAACGTTAAGTCATATCGGACGATGAATGAAATGATGTTTAAATGAGTACAGGGTACATAGAGCTTAGAGTTACCAGACATTCATCTTTCAGGATAAGCGAAAACCTCCAACGTTAAATCATATCGGACGATGAACGAAATGATGTTCAAATAAGTACAGAGTACATAGAGCTTAGAGTTACCAGACATTCATCTTTCAGGATAAGAGAAAACCTCCAACGTTAAATCATATCGGACGATGAACGAAATGATGTTCAAATAAGTACAGAGTACATAGAGCTTAGAGTTACCAGACATTCATCTTTCAGGATAAGAGAAAACCTCCAACGTTAAGTCATATCGGACGATGAATGAAATGATGTTCAAATAAGTACAGGGTACATAGAGCTTAGAGTTACCAGACATTCATCTTTCAGGATAAGAGAAAACCTCCAACGTTAAGTCATATCGGACGATGAATGAAATGATGTTTAAATGAGTACAGGGTACATAGAGCTTAGAGTTACCAGACATTCATCTTTCAGGATAAGCGAAAACCTCCAACGTTAAGTCATATCGGACAATGAATGAAATGATGCTCAAATGAGTGCAGGATATATAGAGCTTAGAGTTACCAGACATTGATCTTTCAGGATAAGAGAAAACCTCCAACGTTAAGTCATATCGGACGATGAATGAAATGATGTTCAAATGAGTACAGAGTACATAGAGTTTAGAGTTACCAGACAGTCATCTTTCAGGATAAGAGAAAACCTCCAACGTTAAGTCATATCGGACGATGAATGAAATGATGTTCAAATAAGTACAGGGTACATAGAGCTTAGAGTTGCCAGACATTCATCTTTCAGGATAAGAGAAAACCTCCAACGTTAAGTCATATTGGACGATGAATGAAATGATGTTCAAATGAGTACGGGGAACATAGAGCTTAGAGTTACCAGACATTCATCTTTCAGGATAAGAGAAAACCTCCAACGTTAAGTCATATCGGACGATGAATGAAATGATGTTCAAATGAGTACAGGGTACATAGAGCTTAGAGTTAACAGACATTCATCTTTCAGAATGAGGGAAAACACCGTAAAAAACCATATCCAGATAACCCTTCCTGACCGAGATTCAAACTCGGGACCTGTTGAACGTAATCCATAGACGAGATCTAAGAGACCTGAGTACAGCAGCGGCTAACACCGAAACAGCACGTGCTTAGGCCGCGTCGTGATCGTGTGATTAGACCACTCGACTCTCACAAAGAATCCCGGGTTTGATCTCAGGCGATGGCATGTGAGGTTTGTGATAGACAAAGCGGCGTAGTGGAGGATTTCTCCGCCATCTATTCCAGCGGTGCTCCATCTTCATTTCATCAGTTCCATAGTCGCGGTGCCGCATACAATAAAAGCGGCAGGTTCTCTTCCATTAATTTCGAAACATAAGTATCTTCTGGTAATTTCTGAATAAGAAGTCAAAATCTACTAGTATAGGGCTGTCGGTTTTAAGGTTCTCTGAGGTTTATCCTGAAAGATGTAAGGGTAGAGAACATCATATGACTACACGTCAGGGTTTCTTTTTCTTTTACTCAGAGTGTCCAAATCTATTAAATATATTTGTTATGAAATTTCACTATAGAAATTTGTAGTGAAATGCAAAATTTCCTTTACTTACGTAGTAAATTTAAGCTATAAATATTTTTGGGCGGGGGTAGCTGGGAATAAAGCCAACATAATTTGTGCTCATGATTAGAGAAACCTTTATTCATAAGTTTGGAAAGCAGCAGAGTAAGTTTTGAGAAGTTCGAAGACCCCACGTGAGACAAAACTGGTGCACCTGCAGGCAAGTTAACGTTCTGGTTTTCCCTACAGCAGCATCACAGGAGCTCTCTCTACTTTCACTGCCATCCATATGTCGCCCGTTAATCAACGAACCCGCTCTGCGATCTTGTTTTAATCACCACTTACCGTAATAACAATGTACTGCTTATAGATAAAATTAAATGTGAAAGTAACAGGTAGTGGATATGGGCCACATTCTGGAGGTCGGCCGTCCTGGCCCTTGAGTGTTTTTCGAGGTTTTCCCGGGTCGTTAGGAAGGGTAGGTAAATCCCCAGAATTTCCTGTCGGTTTTATCCTCGTAGGCTGTTTTAGGTCCGGCGTTGCATGGCAGGAAATCCTCACCTCCGAGTCCCATCGGATCAGCACGTGACAGGTAGGCCGACTGTACGAGCTGATAACGGAGACCCTGCCGTCTGCTTTCCTATCTCCTCAGGTTCTCTCAACTCACATCTCGATGCGGGCAGCGCCCCGTCACGAACGATCTTCCATGGGTCGAGATCCTAACCCATCCAAGATAGTAAATAAAATATTTGAACACATCCTGTATCTTCCAAGTGTCCATGATTCTTCCTTCCCAACCAAGAGGCTATTAAATGGCTTTTTCCGTTTTCTCAAAAACGATTTAATTAAAACATGATATTCTTCAGATTTGTCTGAATACCTCTTCATTCTCAATAACCTGCCCGCCTCTGTAGCGTGGGTCAGCGTCACACTAAAGAGGTTCCGAGTTCAAATCTCAGTCAGAGTGACTTATCCGGATAAGGTTTGTTCCGGAATTTTCCCTTATCCTGAAAGATGATTGTCTGGTAACTCTAAGCTCTATGTACCCTGTACTTATTTGAACATTATTTCATTCATCGTCCGATATGACAACGCTGGAGGTTTTCTTTTATCTTGAAAGAAGAATGTCTGGTAACCCTAAGCTCTATGTACCCTGTACTCATTTGAACATCATTTCATTCATCGTTCGATATGACAACGTTGGAGGTTTTCTCTTATCCTGAAAGATGAATGTCTGGTAACTCTAAGCTCTATGTACCCTGTACTTATTTGAACATCATTTCATTCATTGTCCGATATGACTTAACGTTGGAGGTTTTCTCTTATCCTGAAAGATGAATGTCTGGTAATTTGAAGCTCTATGTACCCTGTACTCATCGGAACATGATTTCATTCATGGTCCGATATGACACGTGTATTTGAGAACTTTCACTGATAAATCTACTTGTATACGCCGAAATATTGATATTGGACACGAGGTGGAAGCTAATCCTACCATGTGATACGTCCCACGTGAAGCACAAATGCCAGTGGTTATTTGTGTTTTAGGGCAGTATGTACAAAAGCAGGTGGTCGCTCGGTCACGTGCATGAAAGGAGGTAGCAAAGTAAAAGACAAAACGACATGACGTCAGCGTGCGTCATGGAAACAGGGGATCTGCAAGCAACACACCAAAACGATCTGTATGTCACAGCTTCATTGTCTAGATATACACGTGATTTTCCACCTGCTATAAATCGAAGGTCTGTTTGGTGTACACAGCGGAGTAAAATTCCTGTATTCCTCTTTATTGAATTGCTTTGGTACTGCTGACAACGTGTAGGAGGCTTTGAAATATCTGAAAGAAGCTGCATAGCAACGGTGTAGTTTATTTTGATTCCATTGTTTTTAAGTTTAAATGCAAAATGGTTAATTTTGTACGAGAAAAGTTATATAGATCGGATGATTTGATATTTACAGATACCGGTATCGATGACTTAAGAATCGATACCTCGTTATTCCCTTAATAAAAATGTCTTAAGTAGATATTAGGCACACTGAATTAAGTTCTTATTTTGTCAGCTGTGTATAAATGTGGGAAAGCTCTACACTGCTTACTCAATGAAATTGTGCAAACTTCACGTAATATGCTGATTTAAATTTGGTATATCGTGTGACAACACTATTTTCTATAAATTATACAGCTGCTCTGTTTGTATTAGTATTGTCTGCTCAAAATAAACCTTTCACGTTGCAGAAAAACTGTTTCCCAAGTTGAGCCCGTGTATATCAAGGTTGCCATAGTAACTGCTTTATTATGAGGCCAAGGAAATGTTATCAAAACTGCAGGAAACAGGAAATCGGTCGCAAAAGGACGTTTTAACGCCACAAAATGGCCGGATCTTTAGCCACAGAAATACAAAAGTTGGAGGTTACATCAGTGACGTCTTATAATCGCTCCGTCTTATGTTTATTTACTTGCTTTCGTTTCATTGCCGGTTCAGTGGCAAATTTGCAATTCAAGAATTACTGGCCTCCTTTTCTGTCCCCTCCTGTTATTTGTCTTCAGAAAGTGCTTGGAGGAAGTTGCCCGTGTACGAGTCTACATGAATTATTAAATCACATGATTAAGTTTATAGGGTGGTTGAATGTTGTGACTGCAAAGGGGAAACTGCAAAAACATTTACTACGATTTTTGTTTCAGGTAACATCCTCCAAAGTTAAGTCATATCGGACGACGAGGGAAATGATCCTCACATTAGCCCAAGGTCTATAGAGCTTAGAGTTAGCGGACATTTGTCTTTCAAGATAAAGGAAACACCCTGAAAAAGCCTTATTCAGATAACTCACTCTGACAGATTGTTATTATTGTTTATAGATTTTCCACTTTACAGCAGTTCACCCTTGGTTCCTGCTTTCCAGAGATTGCTGTTGTTCCATTGTCCTTCTTCCAGTCCTCTCTTCTTCATATGACCATATGTTTCTTCGTGCCACGTTCTTCTGGCACTTTCTCGCTTTCTTCTGCGCGTTAGCTTCGCAGGGAAGACTACCGAAAAACCTCGGTGGGGCCGCCTGGTGATGTACCAGGGCTGTTCAATAAAGAATGATAATCATTTTTTGACGGTCATAATTTTTCGCACGAAAATTCAATCTCAATATATTCTGTTAGCTTAATGTGAAAGAAACACGTCGTAGTAGTTTCATTGTTGGTACTCCTGGTTCCCGCCTGTGAGAACCAGGCAAGTTCAGACATGTTCAGTATCACCTCATGCTGCAATGGAGGTAACATGCAGTTAAAGTTGATGTTAGAGGAAGATCCGGAGTTTCTTTCAAACGTAATCACTGCTGATGCAACTTGGCTACATTATTTTGATTCTGAGAGCAAACAGCAAAGCTCAGTGTGGAAATCTCCTTCATCACCAACCTCCCAAAAAGCAAAAGTGGTTGCTTCTGTTGGGAAAGTTATGGTCATCTCATTCTTTGATATTCATGGAATGGTTTATCAGCATGTTGTACCTGCACACACATCAGTAACTGGACAATACTACAGGGATGTCCTGAAAACATTGCTGGTCCATATCAGGCGCAAAAGACCACATTTCCATGAAGCAGGCTGGATGCTGCACCACGATAATGCGCGGCCGCATATTGCCAATGTTGTTGCTGAATATCTTGCAAAAATCAACGTGAAGTGCATCCCTCTCCCTCTCTATAGTCCGGATTTAGCCCTATGTGACTTTTTTCTATTTCCTAACTTGAAGAAACGCCTTCGTGGAAGGCATTATCCATCATCAGAGGCAGTGGTGAAGGCTGCAGAGGCGATTTTGAAGGATATATCAAAAAGTGTTTCCAGCATGTCTTTGAAGACTGGGAGAAACGCTGGGACAAGTGCATCGCATTCAGGGGAGACTATTTTGAGAAGAACCATCAAAATTATAAAGATGTCAAAAAATTGTAATCATTCTTTATTGAACAGCCCTCATAGCACACCTTCTACTAGCTCTGCAGGCTGGTACCCGGGACTTATGAGGCAACTCTCTACCCCCTCCGGGCGGCCGTAGCCTGACGGAGGTACCCAATTCCCCGTGGGTGTCGGGAACACACTGCCCCCACGAGTCCAACCCAATCCGAACAATTCCCCGACGGGAGCGACTCGGCAGTTCGGCCCGAGGTTCCTCTAGTAACGTCAGTGGTACCACGAGTGCTAAGGGTCCGCAGCGCTCGTACTAAAGCAGCTGAACGGGACGGATGCCCTCCCCTACGGGAAGTCTTTCTAGTCAGATTCCTATTCCATAAAAGACTGTTCAAACTTCTAATCGCATTCCTTGCACAATTTCACAAAATGTGAAATGAAATGTTTAGTGTTTAACGCTAGCTTTTACTACATACGGCACCGCAGGCGATGAAACTGATGATACATGAGATGAAGATGGAGCACCGATGGAATGAGATGGCGGGGGAAACCGGAGGTCCCGGAGAAAACCCGCCCCAGCGCCCTGTTGTCCATCACAAATTTCACTTTTCGGCCGCCTGGGATCGAACCCGGGCCGCCTTGGTGAGAGCCAAGCGCTTCAACCACTGAGCCACGGCACGGCCTCCTTTCTCACAAGTGCCATTCTTATCTATTATAGATCCTAGCTACTTAAATTGTTCGACACCTTTAATTATCACATTATTTACTTACAGATCTTCCGAATTTCCTCCTATTACCATATATTCAGTTTTAATGACATTTATTTTTAATCTGCCTACTGCATTTATTAATTCTCTAGTCATATATTATCATCTTTATCCTGTCCTAACAGGGATACCAACTTAGAACCTCTTGAACGTGACGGAGACGCGTTTTCACCGCGCTACAGAGACGGGAAAGCTGACCTAAAGGGATGCTCTATTCAAATTTAGTAACAAATATAGCCAAATTTGATAATTGTACTCAATTACTTAAAAACGCAAAATAGTTCAAAACGTATTATAAAAAATTCAGAATGGTAATATTTTGCTTTTTCAAAATTGGGTTTTGAAATATCTTCTTATGGATATTCATCTTTCTCCTTCCAAATGTAGCATAATGATAGTTTCTCTCCAATTTTTTTTTCTGAAACTTGTCGTGTACATTTCCAAAACACAATTAGATGCCTTTTTGTTTTGTTTAGAACGGATTTTGAATTAAATATAAATAAAACTTTATAAAAAATCTAGACATATTCAAATAACAGAATTAAATATATTTTAACTAAAACAAAATTACAAGACAAATTTTGTATTATAAGACGTATGGCATAGAATTAAAAGAAAAAAATTGAGAATTTCTTTAAAATTCAATAATTGACAAACTGAAAGCGATATTTTAAACCACCCAATGTTTATTTTACAAATTATCAGCTTAAGAGAATTTCGTGTTTAGTGGAGTACCCCCTTAAAATTTCGCATTCTTTGCATCAATACGAAAAAGGAGTTTATAGACAGAAATAGAAAAGAGTGACACGGTATGGATCCTTGCAGTTTGGGTATAAGGCTCTCCGATAAGTACTTCGTAAAACTTTGTCCTCTAGCGGTAAATAAAAAGGTTATATTGGCTCCAAGGTCGTTTAGCGGTCTGCATTTTAAACACGTAATACCTGCATCACCGTGATGGATATTTACGAAGGTCTGACCAATCTGTCACTATCATTTATCTATGAGAAGACGAAATATTGCATTCCACACCAGCAATTTGATACATTTTTTTCCGTTGTGTTAACTATTTCCATTATATTCTCTGTTACTGGCTTGTATTCTCTAATACTTTGTGTAACTAATAAGTCGCTTTTCATTTTTTCTGATGGTCATACAAGTATCAAGGAATTTCAAACCTGATGTCACTTGTTTCTTTACTCATTCAACAGAATATTACAACTATTCTATCTATAAATATTTTATTATATATTTCCTTAAATGTAATGGTGGACTTAAGGGCTGGTGGTTCTGTGATAGCTTTGATTTAGAAAACAAAAACAAAGAATACGTCGGAGGAGGTTAACCGCACAAAATGTATATTACTTTAATAAGATTTACATTTTTTATCAGTTTTCGTCTACACTTACGGTCGACCAACCACGCCAATGTCATTCAGAATAAAGAAAAGTGCACTGACTGTTCACAGAAAATTCAAAATATACATAATATCAGATAAATATCTTAAATAATTGGTATTCTAATCAAAATCGCTAAATGCTTACGTAAAATCAGAATTTAGGAAGAAAAACTGTTTTATAATAGTATAGTAAGAAGTGAGGGGATATTGTTGTGTTGCATCATAAGGAATTTAGCACTTCAGTTAATGCTACTCACACCCACGGACCTCTTTCTATATTGGGCGGTTTATGGACCTCAAAACATGCAGTTCCGGTGAAAATCTCAACATAAGATTTTGAGATGGAAGTAATACACAACAGAGAAAATAATTTTATCCGCCATCGTAATAAAAACACATTTCATTACTAAAAAGTAGCTCTTTTACTGTTAGACATTAATAATCTCTGCAAAGAGTCGAATTACCTCTACCAGAGTCAATATAGTAGGTCAATCAGAAAGTTAAAATTTGCGAGACAAAAGCGCATCATTATTCAGCAACGCCTACTCTAATATAGTGTCAAAGACTTGCTATTATAATCTCTGACTATCGATTAGTCCGATGTTCAGTTTTTTTTTTATTTATATGAAAAACAAGAAACAAATATTCGTAACACTTTCTGAAGTGCGCCAATTCTTAAGACATAAGTATTATTTTGACATAAATTGGAGATAACTTTTGTAGCAGTAAATTAAGATTAGCAATTCGAGCTTCTTCTCGAATTTCGTCAGGTATAAATAAAGCTTCCGTCGACTGAATCACTCATTTTACCATTTGTTATTTTTGCATCACCATGGTTACGATTCCTCAATATTCAAAGCCTCCAATATCATCTCACACCTAGCAAAAACATAGATTCTACATCTTTTGTAAAACAATTTTTAATACTTTTATAGTTAATAATTCAAGTCCATGTTTTCTTAGATTATGGATAAAATTACGTATGGGACCCATACTTGGCGCTAATGCTTCAGGGTTAAACTTTTTCACTCGATACGCGAAATCTCGGTATCAATGTTTGATTTGAGTGCTTTACTTATTGTATTTACTATAGAGAAATTAAAATGCTATCACTTTAGCTTACTGTATGTTTCTTAAACTTACAGTGAGATATAAATGAAAGTTGAGCTCAATTAGAAGAACAAATGGTCTGCAGTAAAGAGACAGGAGCCAAGCTAATGTATTGCGTGTTTCATAACTTCACGGCGTACCAACTTTCACTGCCAGGCGTAATCCCGCACAGAAACAACGACGCAACGCAAGCAAACTTTCTTAAACATTCAGCTTTGCTACTAAGGCGGTCACGCAAACGACCTGTTGCTTCTCTTCATTGAAATATTAAATTTAAAGCTCTTTTGATTAGCTGTCGAAAGGGTGGAAACAAACTTCAACTGATACACCCACTTGAGTTTCCTAACCTTCTCACTGAACGTTATTTTTCCATCTCCTACACGAGATAAGCTTTCGCAGAAGAGGTTTTATCACTATTTCCTTGTCAAAACTTTTAAAAGGGAGTCGGTGTATCACGTATATGAAATTCCACTTTCTTTCCACGGCCGCGTGAAAGAAAAAGAGTAATAATTGCTCAAAAAAGGTATGCCTCTGAAATGAAGATTAGAAGTTGTCTAAATTGTGTTTTATAACAAGATCTACATTTTTTCTGTTGTAAATTTTATCTCTTACCGTATATAAATTATATAAAATGCTTCAAAACTTAAAACTTTTCATAGAAAATTTGAGATATGTACACAGTTTATTTGTGACGACAACATCGTGTATAATATATGTTATTGTAAACAAAACATTAATTTGCTGTTATCCCACATATTCTTTTTAAAATACCTTTTATTCAGGAACATTTCGGTGGAAAAAAAAAAAAAAACCATTTCACTGATGTTCATTGCAGCTACAATACAATGATACTGACAACTTAAAATTCTCATTCAAAAACTTTCTAACATAAGATTTTTCACGTTGTTACGTTTAGTGGATATCTTCAAAGCAACGCATCCATTAAAATTTGCCCGGAAAGTCGACTTTCAGATGTTTAGTGTTATGTTCTCTTAGTATTATTCGGTTTCATATTTTGCTTCCAAGTGTGCTCGATTAAACAGGTAAAATTCTTATTTTCTAAAAAATGGCTGCACCAAATTTTATTAAACTAGCATATATTTGAGGTATTCTAATGACAAATGAAATGTATGTTGAATTTTCTGATAATGTCCTCAGAAGTCCTTTTTATTCTGAATGACCTTCGTATAACTACTAAACTATAAGAGATAAAGAAAATCTTACTGCATAAATAATGAAGATCTTGTTAAAATACCTTTCTTTTTTTGAAGAGTGAACAATTTCCGAGATATTCCCTGTTATTTGAACTAATACTTGTACTTCCCTTAAAAGGAAAGTCGTTATTCAGTTTTATCTGTTGGACATACAAAGAGAACGGAGTTTCTATGATATACCACAGCAACCAGTTCCCAAAAACATTCGACTATCACTTAGAGTCTACTGTATTAAAAAGTCTACTGCATTCCCTTGTAACTACAATAAGATTCATCCTGAAGTAGATAGAGCAGAAAGTGTTTGTACAAGAGTAGAGAAAGTCATGTATATAAAACATTTGACTGTCGCTTAAAGTCTACTGCATTCCCTTGTAACTACAATAAGATTTATCTTGAAGTAGATAGAGCAGAAAGTGTTTGTAAACAAGAGTGTACAATACACATTTTAGATTTAGTGGAGTACATGTCAATCACTACATGGTGGAGAGAAAGAGAGAGATTATTCCGAAAAGCTGGCAACTCCGGTCGTTCGGTCGGCACTGCAACAACCCTCCTCGGGTGAACAAACTCCGCGACCCAGAGGCGAGCGAGCGGGCGGCAGTTTGTGGTACCCAGGTTCAACACACTGTTGCGACAACTTGTTGCATCCTACCTTCCTTCCTTTACTGCAACACGACCACCTATAACCTTAAATAACTCTGGCCATAACATCATTTATAATTTTAAAAAAAAACTGTTACTTAGACATGACTTTCTCTTACATTCTTATAAAAGTTATTTTATCTACTTCACGTTACTTAATATCTACATTTATAAAAATGCTTTTATTATACATTTACTTGTAGATACAACGGGAATAACAGAATACGGCAGACTTTAAGTGATAGTCAAGTGTTTAAACAAATGTCGCAGTGTGACGACTTTGAAATTTCATTCCCTTTGCATGACAAGGAGAAAAACAAAACAAACGAATAACGTCTTCGATTTGACAAAATATAACAATTAAAAATTCAAGTGAATAAGAAGTAACATGCGGGAAATGGTTAACTCCACACAGAAAATGTACTTGAAATTAATTATGTGTTTTAAGAGATGTATTTTTCTATGTATTAAGAAGTTGTTTATTTCTTACAGACTTCTGAGGAAATTCCCAGAAAATGTGAGATAGCAATTCATTTGTTATCAAAAATCTTAAACATGTCAAAATAGTTACGGCCATTAAAATTTCAAAAAATGGTTCGTGTAAAGGGTAGTTTGTGATGTAGGGGCGGGGAGAGGCATTTTCTTAAAATATTTTTATATCGCATCCTTGGTAAACGTTGAAATTGAACGCTTGATTTATGTTGTTCACTCGTGTTCGTATTAGCACACCTCTTTGTTTTGTTTGTTTTTTCTTTTGTTTTCTGTGTTTTTAACTCGGTGTAAAATCTTGCTATCTAATTTTTAGGTGGAATTCTATAGTTTTTCTACTTATTGTAAGTACGTATGGAAAATAAAAAACGGCGTATTTATAACTGATATAACTTAGGTTACACATATGTGATTTATACTCATTAAATTTTCCAATCCTAAGTATTAATTTGTCATTTTATTATTCGAAATGGTCATCTAGATTCACACGATACGTAAAAAAATAGAATATTAAAACTTTATTTTTACTTTTTGTAGTATTCTGTGGGTATGTGTATATGTAAGTGTGTTTGTGATGTTGATTAAATACCAAACCTGACAGTATCTACGTTCAATGTCGTGCAAGGATGTGATACGAATCTAGAAAATCTACGAAAATGTTTCGTTATTTATTTTCTCTAAAATAGCTATTGACAACTTTGATTAAAACATCATATATTTTATGATCTTAGCGTTACAACTAAAACATATAACTGCAAAATTGCAGGGAATAGTCTGCGAAATTCTTTTTACTATGTTTCAAACCTCTCTTCAGTCCGACACTGAAATAACTGACGTTGGGATCACAAATCCTTTGGGAATCACTGTTCTAGGTACATAAAAACACCCAAACAGTGTTATTCAAAGCTAAATGTTTACATTATAACTTAAATTCTACATTTACCTGTAGATATAAGAAGAATACAGTCGATATGTGGAGGCTTAGAAATGCTATACTCATGAAAGACCACGAAGGAAAACAAACGAATGAGTAACGTTTAACTTGAACATTCTAACCAATAACAAACAAGAGTGACACAAATGGTGTGTTTTTATGTGTAACTCTTACGGTTGGAAGTTACCTTTAATTACGTCATATTTAAATGTCCACTCTCCACTTAAATAGATACTACAAAGGATACCTTTAAACTCATTTTTCTCCACATTAATTTTTACAGCGTTAGTTCACATTCAACTGTTCCAGAATACCACAATTTATGCTTAAAGACTTGATAAACAACTGTTAAATCATTACAAAATAACTTTATATGCTTGATATTAATAACAAAGAGATTCACGTACACCGAAATAGGCTCCTGTATAGAAATAAGATAACAGAAATTTTACTCTTCGTTTCTTACTTTAATTATTTATAGAAGGCAACAATGTCAACTTTTTTAAATTGTTTTATTCACACTCTGTACCAACTTAACAAATTAATACTTCACGGTTTTCTTTTTTATTTGTTCCATTGCTCATATCGGTGGCCGTTTTCCTTTGGAACATATCGAAGGTGTTAACTCGTATTCGTTGGGTTTTAATCATTAGATCACGTACACATTCACGTACTTCTAGACTCTGGAGAAGATGAGGAATTATCTTGGTCGGAGACAAATCCCCACCTCCGCTGCCTGGAATCGAACCCGGGACCCCTAGCACTGCAGGCAGGTGCTCTACCGACTGAGCTACTTGGCCAGCGATTAACGTTCATCCAGGAGTAGGTATAATTTAAGTACTGAAATCCCAAACACCAAGGCAACTACGACAGATCCTTCCGTTCTTGGAATTTATCTGTACAATAAACCGCCAATATATAAGACAAGTAAAATAATATATAAACAATAAGACGATGCGGTATATTTTGTGTGTCATTTCATACTAGCTAGGATTAGTGATTGTATATTAACATTGCCGGGAAATTTAATGACTATTTTTTTATCGTTAATGGTTTTCCTATTTATGAATTTAAGGAAACGTTCTGTTTTCCCTCTCTGGATATATGTTTACTCACAGAAATAACTCGAACCAGGCTGGAAATCAAAAATATTCTCTAACTATTCATCTATTATACCACGAGAAACCCCTCAAATAAGACTACGCTCCTTCACAATTAAAGACAACGTGTACAACATTAGCTCCTTCAGAGTATGATAAAGGAAGAGAAGAGATATAGATATAGCTCAGCAAAAGAAAATTGATTTCGTAAATACTGTAATGTGTTTACATTGTAATCTTTGCTATACGATTCGCTATCCTAAAAGTGTATAAATACAGTGCATTTCATTCGAAATGGAAGTTGTTTAGTCACGTCACAACATTAGTTTATTATTATGTGATTAAACTATATTAGCTTCTCCAGGGTAAAGCAGTTACACGCGAATTATTTTATTCATAAAATGAAATAATATTTACGACAAGAGATATTTGCTGAGACTATTTACTGCATGAAACGCATGAATTTTGATAGGTATTTTGCATTCTATCAATTGAGCTTCATAGGACACCAATATAAATAGCATGGCCTTCTATACTCTTAACAAAGCATCTTCGTTTCTATAAACAAACAATTGCGAATTAGGTGCGATAATATCATTTCGATACGATTTGAAATGATAGTCTACCGTGATATGAGCTATGACTGATTGGCCTTCTCCGTAAGTATATAAATGGTCTTTAATAATAATAATAATAATAATAATAATAATAATAATAATAATAATAATAATAACAATATTAATAATAATATTAATATTAATAATAATATTAATATTAATAATAATATTAATATTAATAATAATATTAATATTAATAATAATATTAATAATAATAATAATATTAATAATAATAATAATAATAATAATAATAATAATAATAATAATAATAATAATAATAATAATAATAATAATAATATTAATAATAATAATAATAATAATAATAATAATAATAATAATAATAATAATAATAATAATAATAATAATAATAATAATAATAATAATAATAATAATAATAATAATAATAATAATAATAATAATAATAATAATAATAATAATAATAATAATAATAATAATAATAATAATAATAATAATAATAATAATAATAATAATAATAATAATAATAATAATAATAATAATAATAATAATAATAATAATAATAATAATAATAATAATAATAATAATAATAATAATAATAATAATAATAATAATAATAATAATAATAATAATAATAATAATAATAATAATAATAATAATAATAATAATAATAATAATAATAATAATAATAATAGATCGGATGTCCATACATCTATGAAGCAATGAGTCAAATGCTAGAATCAGGTGCGACAATCTCATTTTCGACAATTATGGAGCGACAGACGGCCGTGAAGTCATTCTTAGATTAGATTAGTCACAAATGTATTGACGCATACACTTAAGTCATCAAGAAACGTCATAAGGAGGTCAAAAAGCGCTTTGCTGAAAGAACCGAACATGAAAATGATAACTAAATTTACAGTGAATTTACATTTATCGGTAACTGGTGATTACATATTAAGTGTAGTGTTTTCTCTCCATAAACTTTCTTCATTATCTCTGTTATATCGATGAGACTGGTGATCTTTAGGTATCTTTTCTTCCTTCCTGCTGGTTTGTTTCATTATCCATTCTGGCAATTTCTCATTTGATATCCTTATCATGTCACAAGAGTTGTTTTTCTTCCACATCATTAATCAAACCTTTGTCACTCATTTTCTTCGGGATGTCTTCATTCCCCATCCCAATATTCTTGCTGTCCATCTCATTTAGCATTAATGTTTTCATTAAATGGAATTTAATGTCCACACTTCTGATCCATACGTCACACCGCTTCTAATAATTGCTTTGAAGTTCTTTATTTTTTCTTCCTAGTCTGTTGAACCCATAAAATATATTTTAGTGTTCCAATGATGGATTTTTCAGGATTTATTTTTGAAGGAATTTCCTTATCTTATTTACTAACTTTGTCATCTTTAGCCCTAATATTTGCACTCTTCAGTAATCTCTTCCATTCCTTCGTCCAGTACCAAATATTGCTTTGTTCCTTCTGTTTGAGTTTAATAGAACAGTATCATAACAACATGGCCTTCCATATTCATCTTACGATTCGAAAACAACTGAGAATCTCTTGCGACTATTTCCAAACAAATGACACCAGGTTCGACAACATTTCAGTAATAAACTAAACGGTTTAAACCGATATTGGCTATGAATTGAATCCATTTTAGATACAGAAGAGCTAATTTCTAGTAATACTCCAGTAAAACTTTCAAATTCAATTCTGTTTTATCTCTTGCAAGCAAACTGGTCTGATTAGTGTGAGTATAAATTAAATAACTTCTTCATTACAGAATAAATAAACATTATAGAAATAAAATGTCGTGTGGCAAGCGTGCCTTCAGTCTTGGTGCAGCATCCAGGCGACGTCCCAGTTGGAAGAATAAAGCACCTGATACATAAGGAAGGTGAGCAAAGAATCTGCTGAATAGGGCTGAGGGAATATCCCATAGATACTTATTTTATTAAGCTTTCAAATCCTTTAACCGTTTAGATAATATACGACGATCAATGGAATGAGTGAAATAATCCTGAAATGATCCTGGGGTCCAGCTTAGTCACACACATTTATCTTTCAGGGTAAGGGATAAACATATCCAAATAACTCACCCTAACCGAGATTCGAACTCGGGACCTCAAGAGGCAGACACGCTACCTCTAGACCACAGAGGTGAGCTACAGAACAGTTTGAAATCTAAATTCTTGATCAATTAAACAGAAAAAAAGTAATTTTGCAAAATAATATCCGTAGATTGTTAAAAATACCAAAATGCACTCAGGTTCTCATCAGCAATTTACTAAATAAACATAAAATCAGTAACATTTTGTTTTCTGTTGTCTAAACTTGCAGAATGCCGCGAAACTAAGAGCGCATTAAAATGCAGTACTTTGCTGTTACAGAACTATTCGCGATCCATCGTGAGCCGGCAACACTGGTTCGGGTCATCTCTGCTGCAGCGAGATAAACATCAGATAACGCTGTCGGTGTTATATACAACATTCCATGTTAACGGTAAACCATTTACCAGCAGTAGACCTTCTGTTTAAACACTCCCGGGCTTAACTCACATCTTTATTAAAACTAGCACTACTATCGTAATGTAATATAGCTAAATATTGTCAATAACTTAGGCAACAAATCATTTAACTGTCATACAAAGTATTTCATCCTAGTGTTAAGTTATTTTATAGGTTAGAAAGCTACTAAAAATTGCCCAAGGTAAGAAAATATACAAGTTTCGTTAATATCGTCTGTGATAAGCACCAAATCTGGATTTATTCAATAATACTAACAACAAAACGCATCTTATTCAAAACAAATCGTATTTACCTCTGTAACATCCAAACTCCACGTGATGTACCGGCAATTTACCCCCCGAGGCTTGCCAAAAATGATAATCTTCACAACAATTTAAATATATTTGAATCTTGTATGCTATACAGTACTTTATCTGTACTAAAACGTAAACCTAACCAATCTTTTTGGATGTGCAAAATTATACTTGCCGGTTGGTACCAATGCCGGTTATCTTGGAGATAATGAATATAAACAAACTGAAATGTGTATGAAAACGGGAGAAGTATTTATTCCTAAAACACCACAGACTCACTCCTGAAAACGTTTAACAAATGCTCTAAGTGCAGCAAAGGCATTGGTCCCTAAAAACTCTGGTTTTATATTTGATAATATTGTAGAAATAAAATAATAAACGATTGCAAACAGACGACAACGTTTTAAAACACTACCAGTATCTGGTTGCTAGGAGTAACAAAACAAACGATAGTGATGTGCAACTGTCATGTTTGATGTAATTACCTTTTCAGTAGAAGCCATCCAACGTGATAATCCATAAAATCCAAGCACACTGAAAGGCACCAAATGTTAAGGGTACACAGCACTGATTTATCACCAAATATTTGATCACCACAGCACACACTGCACACACATTCTTGTCACATGGGTTGTACATTCACAACACTGCCAATCCGCACGCTTAACCATGTACGAGTAAGGCAAAGCAAAGTTAGGTTTCGCGTGCAATAGCCAGCCGCAAGGCTGACTGACTGACTGACGACTGCCAGTGTCACAGGAGTGGGGGGGATGTGGAGGCCACCTTTCCCCTCCCTTGGCCTCATTCTCTCCTTCAAGTGCAAGTTCTCTCTCTCTCTCTCTCTCTCTCTCCTTCCAAAACTTTTAGCTTTCAATTGCAGCTTATGGATCTGGAGTTGTTGTTACTTCATTTATTTAGCCGTAATGTAATGTACAGCGGGTGTCATTGTTAACATCTGAAACAAGTTCATGTCACTTTCTCTACACATCTTCATCTACTGATTCCCAAACAAAAGAGAAGCAAATCCGACGTGTGCACTCATATGGTTTCCCTCCTGACTACTATAAACCATTCTAGCAAAATGTGTCTTTTACCCACTTTTCTTCAAAGTTTTAATAAATGACTTTAACCCGGCACATCAATATAACGTTCCCTACAGATTCAAGCTAACCATTTGTCTTCGCAGAATAAGAAACATTTGTCGAGATCACTCGCCATAGCCGAGATTCGAACTAAGGTCCTTTGAATGCGAGATAGAAATGCTACCACCACACCACAGATACGGGTCATCTGCTCTTAATGTACACAAACCTTTAATTCAAATTTACAATTAAGCAATATATATTTAAAATAACTGTGATTGATGGATTTGGAATGCCATGGCTTTTGTATGACTACCACAGAAAATATCTCATTATATGAATAGTTAATCCGCTACACGAGTAGAGGATAGTCAATCAGGCTTTGAAATTATCTTCCCTTTGCAAGACCACATGCAGAAAAAATGAATAACGACATCCCATTTGACAATAGTATAACTATTTCAAAATATTAGCCAATAACAAGAAATATAAGATTTAGACGACTTCGTTTTACGCATGGCTGAATAAATCTATGTAAACTGATCTGACTACAAAAATCTACAATTAACCAAATCTATGACAGTAAAAAGATGGACAAATGCCTATCACTCAACTTGCATATTGTCGACCCCTGACTCATCAAATATGCACTTCCTTCGTTAGAAAAAAAAAATTATCTAAAGTCCTTCAACGTTAAGCCATATCGCACGATGAATGAAATGATGTTCAAATAAGTACAGGGTACATAGAGCTTAGAGTTAGCATTCATCTTTCAGGATAAGAGAAAACCTCCAACGTTACGTCATATCGGACGATGAATAAAATGATGTTCAAATAAGTACAGGGTACATAGAGCTTAGAGTTAGCATTCATCTTTCAGGATAAGAGAAAACCTCCAACGTTACGTCATATCGCAGATGAATAAAATGATGTTCAAATAAGTACAGGGTACATAGAGCTTAGAGTTACCAGACATTCATCTTTCAGGATAAGAGAAAACTTTCAACGTTAAGTCATATCGGACGATGAATGAAATGATGTTCAAATAAGTACAGGGTACATAGAGCTTAGAGTTACCAGACATTCATCTTTCAGGATAAGAGAAAACCTCCAACGTTAAGTCATATCGGACGATGAATGAAATGATATTCAAATAAGTACAGGAAACATAGAGCTTAGAGTTACCAGACATTCATCTTTCAGGATAAGAGAAAACCTCCAACGTTAAGTCATATCGGACGATGAATGAAATGATGTTCAAATAAGTACAGGGTACATAGAGCTTAGAGTTACCAGACATTCATCTTTCAGGAAAAGAGAAAACCTCCAACCTTCAGTCATATCGGACGATAAATGAAATGATGTTCAAATAAGTACAGGGAACATAGAGCTTAGAGTTACCAGACATTCATCTTTCAGGATATGAGAAAACCTCCAACGTTAAGTCATATCGGACGATGAATGAAATGATGTTCAAATAAGTACAGGGTACATAGAGCTTAGAGTTACCAGACATTCATCTTTCAGGAAAAGAGAAAACCTCCAACCTTCAGTCATATCGGACGATGAATGAAATGATGTTCAAATGAGTACAGGGTACATAGAGCTTAGAGTTACCAACATTCATCTTTCAGGATAAGAGAAAACCTCCAACGTTAAGTCATATCGGACGATGAATGAAATGATGTTCAAATGAGTACAGGATACATAGAGCTTAGAGTTACCATACATTCATCTTTCAGGATAAGAGAAAACCTCCAACGTTGTCATATCGGACGATGAATGAAATGATGTTCAAATGAGTACAGGGTACATAGAGCTTAGAGTTACCAACATTCATCTTTCAGGATAAAGGAAAACCTCCTACGTTAAGTCATATCGGACGATGAATGAAATGATGTTGAGATAAGTACAGGGTACATAGAGCTTAGAGTTACCAGACATTCATCTTTCAGGATAAAGGAAAACCTCCTACGTTAAGTCATATTGGAGGATGAATGAAATGATATTCATATCAGCCCAGGGTACGTAGAGCTTACAGTTACTTGACATTTAAGTGTTAGCATAGGGATAAACCTTGAAATACACGTATTACCCTGACCGAGATTTGAACTCCGGACCTCCAGAATGTGAGGGCAGCCAATACCTTCGTCCCACCGAGACGAGCCAATGGATATGTTGGTTGTGTGATGCATTCCTTATTATAGTTCTTCAAACAGCCTAGCCGAGGCGCTGAGGTATTCTCATCCGCCATAACCTGTGAAATACAGAGATACGCAGTGTTTGTTCAGTGAATGCTCCCCCTAAGTACGAATGGTACTGAAAGTGATGCTGTATCAAGTGTATGTAATCAAACTTTTTCTAATCGCGTTCATTCTGTAATAATTTGAACAAAGGCTAAGACTTGCTCCCGATTTGAAAAACTTAAAAGACTAAGCACCAACATAAGAACTTCGTGTGTATATTTAAACTTTGTACAGAAATAGATTCGCTTTGCGACTCTGTGTTAAGTACTTTTGTTGCTACGGAAGTTGCAAGTGCACTAATTGTTGAGCTGAGCTTCCCGCTGAAGTACTTCTGATGTGTGTGGCAAAACGCGACAAGGCCATAACAAACCGTCATTTGTTGTCGATCCCTGTAGGAGGCAACACGAGTGTCAACACAGCCCCATAATAATTCATCCTACACTTCCCAGATATCTTCAGCACTCTGTTTCAGTTAAGTATTCCGAGTCTAAAACCCGAATCTTCCTGGCCAATCTCATCATGGCGTTTTCCGTGGTTTTGCCTGGTCGACAAGTCGAATACTGAAATATTGTCTTCTAATACGGATATTATTTATTTCATCTCGCTCCTTCACGTCATTTTAATAATAATAATAATAATAATAATAATAATAATAATAATAATAATAATAATAATAATAATAATAATAATAATAATAATAATAATAATAATAATAATAATAATAATAATAATAATAATAATAATAATAATAATAATAATAATAATAATAATAATAATAATAATAATAATAATAATAATAATAATAATAATAATAATAATAATAATAATAATAATAATAATAATAATAATAATAATAATAATAATAATAATAATAATAATAATAATAAAATAAAGTACATAAAAGGAACCGAATCGCAGTCACATATTTAAAAGCGTCTCGCCTTAAGTTGGTCTTCAAATTACGTACATTTCCCTCCACGGCAATTCAAAAAACAACTGACTAAAATGACAAAGAGTATTGAAAATTTTAGAAGCGCATTTCGTATTTCTATTTCCTATTGTTTACCAGCTATATAACAAAATTCTACAGCGTTACCTCCAGATGAGGACGATTTTATGGTCTTTGTCAGACATTTCAAAACATAATAAATAAATTAAACGTATTTTCTTATTTGGAGAGCCTCAAAAATGACTGAGAAATCTTGATAAGGAAGCAAACCTATTAGGTACATAAAACGTACAACCCGGTGACAAAGGAACAAACTCCTTCTCAAATCAAAGCCCCCCAAATTACCACAGAAGTTAAAGCTGGCTATAAAATAAACAAACAATCCTTGAATTATATTACTCGTTAGTGATTCAGAGTTCAGATCGTATCACTTCAGCATCAAAAATCTTGTTGAAGGTCTGTCAAGTGTCATTGAAAGAAGTACATTTGTATATGAAACCAATCTGGACCTTGGAGGATCGAGCGCGTTTGATCACCGAAACACGGCAAACAGATCCGAACCGTAAATTAACAGTGTAGTGTACGTAACACGACGTTTATTGTAT
This sequence comes from Mantis religiosa, assembly GCA_030765055.1. Taxonomy (NCBI): domain Eukaryota; kingdom Metazoa; phylum Arthropoda; class Insecta; order Mantodea; family Mantidae; genus Mantis; species Mantis religiosa. Next base: position 13,511,451 of record CM060953.1, on the reverse strand, counting down.
AACCTGTCTGACGAATGCGTACAGTTATGGGAGATCGCTCGATTTAGAGAGATCAGAGAAGACGGGAATATAGTACAGTACAGTCTGATCATCAGTACATCGTACGTAACACGACGTATATTGTATTACCTGTCTGACGAATGAGTACAGTTGTTATGAGAGATCGCTCGGTTTAGAGAGATCAGAGAAGACGGGAATATAGTACAGTACAGTCTGACCATTAGTACAGTGTACGTAACATGACGTATATTGTATTACCTGTCTGACGAATGAGTACAGTACTTATGGGAGATCGCTCGGTTTAGAGAGATCAGATAAGACTGGAATATAGTACAGTACAGTCTGGCCATCAGTACAGCGTACGTAACGCGACGTATATTGTATTACCTGTCTGACGAATGAGTACAGTTGTTATGGGATATCGCTCGATTTAGAGAGATCAGAGAAGACGGGAATATAGTACAGTGCAGTCTGGCCATCAGTACAGAGTACGTCACACGACGTATTGTATTACCTGTCTGACGAATGAGTACAGTTGTTATGGGAGATCGGTCGGTTTAGAGAGATCAGAGAAGACGGGAATATAGTACAGTACAGTCTGACCATCAGTACAGCGTATGTAACACGACGTATATTGTATTACCTGTCTGACGAATGAGTACAGTTGTTATGGGAGATCGCTTGGTTTAGAGAGATCAGAGAAGACGGGAATATAGTACAGTACAGTCTGATCATCAGTACAGCGTACGTAACACGACGTATATTGTATTATCTGTCTGACGAATGAGTACAGTTGTTATGGGAGATCGCTCGGTTTAGAGAGATCAGAGAAGACGGGAATATAGTACAGTACAGTCTGACCATCAGTACAGAGTACATAACACGACGTATATTGTATTATCTGTCTGACGAATGAGTACAGTTGTTATGGGAGATCGCTCGGTTTAGAGAGATCAGAGAAGACGACCAGCAAAACGACCAGCTGTTTAAGACATTTGACTATCAATTACTGTATTTCCTTGTAACTACAATAAGATAATGTTTATCTTGAAGTAGATGGAGCAATAAGTGTTTATAGGTGTATTTGGTACAAGGGAACAGAAGGTCATATGTGTGCAGCACATCAGATATGAATCTTAAGGAATGCTAAATCTTCCAGGTGAGTAAACACGCGCGGTGGACAATATTTCACGGAGCACCGACATAATTAAAACAAGGTGCTGACTGACTTGGCATGTGTGAAAACATCGCCAGCTGTGATGTCCTTGTAGACAACTGCATTATTTATTAGCGCTTCGACATTTGTTATGCAGATCACAACACACTGCACTTACGGCACTGAAACAAATTAATCACTACTGTACTTCCCCTATGCCTTGAAAGTCAAACTGTAGTTCAGATACCGGAAATGGTATTCCTATGTAAAAGTATATTTGTTTGTACTTTGTAATATGCTCTATTCGACCTTAAAGCGTGTGCATATGTCAACATGACGCATTAGCATAGCTGTCAGTGAAACAAGGTTAAAATAGTTTGTTATTACGTTGCATATAGGTACTATCGCGTATTTGATACATTGAAGTAATCAACGGAATCAATAAATACTGTAACTGAACTTACAAAAACATTTAAATTTGAACTTAAACATTTTACTTCCATTTATTGTCACGTGGTACTTCCCAGACTGCGTTGTTTACTGCAGTGAAGCGATGCTCTCTGCATGTTCGCACGTGAAATCAGTATGGCGAGGTGCTCAGTTCCTCAGATTTTGTTAAAAGTGCTATTAGCTTTAATTACATAGAGTTTTTATCAACTAAGAGCCAACTATTATAGTGAAAGTACTTGCTGTAGTAATTTTTTACTCACATTATTACGGGTTGTTCAATAAAGAATGATAACTTTTTTTTTGACAACGTACCTTTACTCATCCTCATAATTTTGATGGTCCTTCTCAAAATAGTCTCCCCTGAATGGGATGCACTTGTCCCAGCGTTTCTGCCAGTCTTCAAAGACATGCTGGAAACCATTTTTTCAGAGAACCTTCAAAATTGCCTCCGTAGCCTTCACCACTGCTTCTGATGGATAATGCCTCCCATGAAGGCGTTTCTTCAAGTTAGGGAGTAGAAAAGAGTCACATGGAGCTGAATCCGGACTATAGGGAGGGTGAGGGTTGCACTTCACGTTGAGTTTTACAAGATATTCAGCAACAACATTGGCAATATGCGGCCGCGCATTATCGTGGTGCAGTAACCAGCCTGATTCACGGTGATGTGGTCTTTTGCGCCTGATATGGACTTGCAATGTTTTCAGGACATCCCTGTAGTATTGTCCACTTACTGATGTGTGTGCAGGTACAACATGCTGATAAACCATTCAATGAATATCAATGAATGAGATGACCATAACTTTCCCAGCAGAAGCAACCACTTTTGCCTTTGGGGGTTGGTGATGAAGGAGATTTCCACACTGAGCTCTGCTGTTTGCTCTCAGGATCAAAATGATGTAGCCAAGTTTCATCAGCAGTGATTATGTTTGAAAGAAACTCCGGATCTTCCTCTAACATCAACTTTAACTGCATGCCAATGTCCTTTTGTTCGGGAATCAACAGTCTTGGAACACATCGCGCACAAACACATCTCATGTGTAATGTTTCTGTCACCAACGTGTGGGTGGCACCCAATGAAATATTCAGTATTTCAGAAAGTGATCTTAAGGTAATTCGTCGATCCTCTCTCACAATGGCAGCAGCAGTGTTGATGTTTTCTTCCGTAAGAGCACTAACTGGAGCACCGGGTCCACCTTCCTTTGAAATTGATTGTCTCCTCTCTTTAAACATTTTAAACCACCTTCGAGCTGTGCTGTAGGGAAGAACAGACTCTCCATAGGCCTCCTGTAACATTGTATAGGCCTCAACTGAAGATTTGGTGAGACGAAAGCAGAATTTCAAAGTCGCATATTGTTCCTCGCGTGTTACCTCCATTGCAGCGGTTGGCGATACTGAACATGTCTGAACTTGCTTGGTTCTCACAGGCAGGAACCAGGAGTACCAACAATGAGTGTTTGTTTCACATTAAGCTAACAGAATATAATAAGATTGAATTTTAGTGCAAAAATTATGACCGTAAAAATTATGATCATCCTTTATTGAACAGCCCTCGTATATTGCATAGCTTTTGTTTAGCAGCTTCTTAATTTACTTTATTTAGTAAACATGGGCGATCACTTTTCTAAGCATTGAGACAGTTGTTTAGTTTCAAACCCCAAAGATGATGGATGGATGGATGGATGGATGGATGGATGGATGGATGGATGGATGGATGGATGGATGGATGGATGGATGGATGGATGGATGGATGGATGGATGGATGGATGGATGGATGGATGGATGGATGGATGGATGGATGGATGGATGGATGGATGGATGGATGGATGGATGGATGGATGGATGGATGGATGGATGGATGGATGGATGGATGGATGGATGGATGGATGGATGGATGGATGGATGGATGGATGGATGGATGGATGGATGGATGGATGGATGGATGGATGGATGGATGGATGGATGGATGGATGGATGGATGGATGGATGGATGGATGGATGGATGGATGGATGGATGGATGGATGGATGGATGGATGGATGGATGGATGGATGGATGGATGGATGGATGGATGGATGGATGGATGGATGGATGGATGGATGGATGGATGGATGGATGGATGGATGGATGGATGGATGGATGGATGGATGGATGGATGGATGGATGGATGGATGGATGGATGGATGGATGGATGGATGGATGGATGGATGGATGGATGGATGGATGGATGGATGGATGGATGGATGGATGGATGGATGGATGGATGGATGGATGGATGGATGGATGGATGGATGGATGGATGGATGGATGGATGGATGGATGGATGGATGGATGGATGGATGGATGGATGGATGGATGGATGGATGGATGGATGGATGGATGGATGGATGGATGGATGGATGGATGGATGGATGGATGGATGGATGGATGGATGGATGGATGGATGGATAGTTTTATTCACCTTAGGAATATACAATATTCATGGCTTCGTCAAATTTGTACCCATAAGAATAATACATTTCTTATGAGTAATACAATTATGAATAATACAATAATAATTAAATAATACAATAGTAGTTAAATAATACAATAGTGATTAAAGTAATGCAGTAGTAATTAACAGAATAATAATACAAATAGTAATTAAGAATAAGGCAACTTAGGTCACATAATAGTTTAATGTATTACATTTTTAAGAAGTAGGCTGTAAGAGACATAATTTTTACCAAAAAAAATCAATATTTACTTTATTATTTAATTTTACTTCTTAGAAACTCATCTGTTGTCTGTGACATTAGTTTTAGTAGGATATTTTTACAGATTTTCTGAATATTACAAGTATTACCTCCGAAGTTGCACAGGTATTTATTTACAAACATCATTTTAGGAAGCATTGATATGTTGATCATGTTTTAAGTATTCTTCCACTGAATAATAGCAACCTTCTCTTAAAAATGATTTTACAGACAGTTTAAACCTTTTTTCCGATGTTATACTTTTAATGTCATTGGGTAGTTTTTTATATAATAATACTGCTTTATGTTCGAAGCTATGTGTGAATAAAGTTGTATTGTGGCTTATAATGCGTAGATCTGATTTACTTCTTGTATTATGTGTATGTACCTGCGAATTTGTTTCAAATTGAGAAAGTACAATTCTTGTCCTAACTAGAGCTTCATATATATATACACACACAGGGTAATGGAAGTATTTTTAGTAGTTTAAAATATGGTTTACAGCTGGTGGTGAAAGGAATATTTACTATATAACGAATAGCCCTTTTCTACAGTCTAAATATTTTTGATACATCTTTAGCATTTCCCCAGCTAAGTATACCATAAGACATTACAGAATGAAAATAAGCAAAATAAATTATTCTCAACACTATATTGCTATTAATTTTATAAAGAGCCATAAAAGAGTTCCAGAAAAAAAATACAACTTCTCAATCTATGAGAAAATAACTGTATTTATTAGATCATTGTAGGGAAATATTAGGACCAAGAGAAACCGAAGAGAAGGATTACCAGACTTAAGAAGACCTAATTTAAGACACACGACCGTTGAATATAAGACGCCAGTTATGGATGTTGGAAGGAAGAGTAGAAGGAAACAAAGGAAGGTGAATCTAAGGAGATTCAGAGGAGATATATGGAGAGAATCAGAGCGGACAGATAAAACTGATTATGCAGAAGAGGAATGATGACAACCCGGTTATTTAGAACTGACGAACCAGCTCCATCTACCAGCCCCTGGATACTAGTAGGAGGAAGCTTTGGATACCAGTTGCACAAGAGGAAATTTTAAAATTTAAATCTTTCGTGGTTTGTTATAGTGACTAAAGCTGAGTAGAAAATTAGATCTGAATTATATTGTTGCATTAGAAGTAAAGTAGAAGAAAGACTGTTTTTAGATAGATTAGATGAGTAGATCTGTACGATTACGTGATTCCAGTAATCTGTAACTTTAGTTAATCAGTTAAGGTAGTAAGTAGATTATACGAAAATTGTATAAAAGTAAAAATAAAATATGCATGAGGTCTGGTATAGATTACAGAAACCAGGCTATTAGATATGCAGATGTTGTTTTGTTTTATTTCTTATTTTATACTTGGGTTCCACCTTGCTTTGGATGCATTTAAAAATATTACAATTTATTCTGCACCTCGTACAAGAACTTCCATACAAATCCCGGAAGACGAACCCCGGCCTGTTGCTTGATAACAACTGCATAACTCTAAGGAGATGACCATACAAGCCCAAAAATATCTAAGACCAGAAGAATCCAGACCAAGTACTGTGCTCTTCTCAAAAGAATTTGCTCTAAGGAAGGTGTTTGACATCAACTCAGAAAGATTAAGACTAAGGTGCCTCTGATTTAACTTTTTGTCACTATATTCAATGATTGATGAGGATTACATGTTTTACAGATCCTAGTTAACTAATTAAATCTTTATGAACCATATAAGGACATGTAAGGAAAACCAAGTTGGCTCCTATTATCTACTAAACACTGTGAAATGCGGATGACACACAAGAGCGAAAAAAATTGATAAAAACAAGTAATCAAAGAGATAACAAGAACAATATTCATAGTTTTTTTCAGTCAGTCACTAAGGAGGAGATCCTATGGTAGTCGTCTCTTCAGACGTGTGGACTGGCGGGTTCGTACGCCAATGTCATACATTACAGCTCCTGGAACACCTGGCAGGTTTGAGGCGATCTGGCGTATGTACTGGTGAAAAGGAAGGAGACCAAGCTCTTTAAGCAGTTGTTGATTTCTTACGTACCAAGAGGCATCCGTGGCGATGCGTAAAAATCGATTTTACAGGACCTGTAGTCTACGGAAATGAGTGTTGCTAGCAGTACCCCATACCTGGAAAGCATATGTGACAAGTGGCCGGACAAGAGATTTGTAGAGAAGCAGAGAGCATTCAATCCCAAGAGGAGTGTCTCTATGAAGAAGCGGACCGAGTTTTGAAAGTCGTCCTGATGCCAACGAGATACGTCGATCAATATGGGCTCGCCAAGTAAGTTTGGTGTCCAGCATTACTCCTAGGTATTTGACGGAAGTGGTGGGAGATAGCCAGGGAATTGATTCATGCTTAATATGCAATTCAGAAGAATTGGATATACAACGTACGCTAAAAGACTTAGCTGCGGTCTTTTGAGTATGTATCAAACCATTCAACGAGGCAGTCAAGAGAAGTTTGTAATGTGTGAATAGTTGCAGGGAGATCTGTGCCTGATTTAACTTCAAACATGGCTTATTCAATACTTCCTCTCCTGTAACAAAAGAGAGGTTACAAATTTCGTAAACACATTGGCGAGTGCCTAGTCGGCGACAACAACCAGTCTAAAGCTTCCTTACTTACAAAAGTACTTTAACAGCGAAACATGGCATCAAAACCCGTGTTGTACACATAATTTACACAAACAAAAGTAAGTGCAAAGAGTATGTAGTAGACTCCATAGCTGAATGTGGGAGATTGAAGACGTCCACGCCATCTCTGGTCTTTAATTCTACAGTCTTTTGTCCTCATAGAGCAATTTGATCGTGTTTTGTTGTTAATTTCGTTATCTTGGTACACGAAAAGATAAAATTTCATTACTAGAAATCCTTTTATTTTAATATATTAATAACCTGCACGTATTATACCTTAACTTTTATCCTTGTGGCATGACTGCTTCCAAGCTAATATGGCAACAAATCAAAGCAGATGTGACATTCAAGGAACGAGATGTAAGTGAGATCTTCCGCCATGTAGCATTAAACGTTACTCCAGAAAATTGTAAGGCTTCCTGTGAACATGTGAAGGAGGTAGAAGAAATGTATTGGGAAAACATGGATTAATTGATAATATTTTGGATAGTTTCATAATAAATTTAGAAGAAAATGACTCTGAATCACTTGACTGCGGGCGTAATGCAGCATCTGGTAACAATGGATGCTGAGGATATTAGTAATTTGCCGGAAACCCTCCCTAATTGACGATATATATGCTACCGCCATCTACCAGTAGTGTTTAAATCGCTACACTTGAAAGTAATAAAGGGATAGATACAATATATTCACGTGGAGTCAATCGGAACGTTACATGGAAATGATGCGATATCATTTGAGCTCATTTGATCATTATTTTATGTATGTATTTATTCACTGCAATTGGGTACTACCCGGTGGCAGAGTTAAGAATACAGATCAAATTACAAATACTAGATTTACAACAATAACACAATAAACAATACAAACATGATATTATTTTACTTTAGTCACTTCAAACATATCTAATTAATTCTCTATTTACATATTATATACCATTATAATTCAAAAGTTAAACTATAAACCATCTAGATTTTTTCTAAATTTCTTCAGCGACAGGGGACAGCCCTGAAAGACTGCTACAGGCAATTCATTCCATTCTTCAATGGTTCTATTAACAACAGAAAATTTTCCTACGTCGGTTCTGTATCTTCTACCCTTAATTTTATACCTATGATCGTTTCGTCCATAATAATCCGGATTATCTAACCTTACACTAACGTCCACCCATGCCTTTACATCAGCATTAGCTTTGAATAATGCTACCAACCTATGTTTTTTACGCCTAATTCTTAATTCCTCCCATTTAGTCTCATCTCCTTTTATAGGCCCAAAATACTTGCCTCTTTTTATGAATTTTATTGCCCTCTTCTGTATTTTTTCCAATGGATCGATTTGGTTAGCTCTATACGGGTTCCAGCATGCTACTCCATATTCCATAACCGGCCGCACTAAGGCCTTGTAGGCAATTTCCCTGGACCTAACGCTCCCCTTTTTCAATACTCTCATTACGAAATGTAATGCCTTCCACGCATTCCTTGATGTGGAATTTACTTGTTCGTCCCATCCAGCATTACTTGCCAGGTACACTCCCAAGTATTTGAAGCTGTCCACCTGTGGAATTTGCACCCCTCCCATGTGATAGTTAACAATAATTTTGCCCTTAGTTCTACTAAACACAATGAACTTACTTTTCATGGCATTAATTGACATTTTGTTAGCCGCAGCCCAATTACAGATGTCGTTTAAATCATCCTGAAGGGCGGTTTCATGCACTGTATTCCGAATTTTATTATAAATGATACAATCGTCTGCAAACAACCTTATCTGCCAGTTAATATTAACAGCAATGTCATTAACAAAAACGAGAAACAGTAAAGGTCCTAGTACTGAGCCTTGCGGCACACCCGAAATTACGGTTCCCCTATCGGACAGCTCTTTACCTACTTTAACTTTTTGCGTTCTCCCTTTCGTCCGATATAACCTACGTTGAAGGAGGTTAATCTCTCCTTCCCTCTCTCTCTCTCTCTCTCTCTCTCTCTCTCTCTCTCTCTCTCTCTCTCTCTCTCTCTCTCTCTCTGTGTGTCTCTCACACAAGAAAAACGATTTCCACAATGTTCCATTCAGTCGAATTCCAGAAATTCGATTTCATGAACGTTTTCTCCACAAAGGGTAATGCAAAAGCGAGCCTGAGTTAGTTATTAGTTGGCTGGTCAGCAAGAGTCACGTGTCAGAGTCGGCAAGTAGAGTGTTAATTTGTGAGATGTGTGCGTCAAGAAGTTTCGAGCAGCACATAAGTTTCGAGAGCCATAAAGAAACATAAACACTGAGGTACGTGTCCTGTGTATTTCTAGAAGTGAAATATAAGTTTAAGTTAGCGTTGTGCTGCTTTGATAACAAATATTTTGAGTTCAGTACAGCCTCGTATTGTCAATTTGTCCCAGTATTGCTGAAGGTTCCTCCTCTCCACAGAAACCTGCCGACTCAAGTGTCTATGATTGTTAGTGTGTTATTTTCCCATCCAAGAACGCAGATTTTCGTAGAAATCCTTTAAAACTATACGACGTGCTTTTATGGTTAACAGATATTCCCAGAATGAACACGTGGGGAAGTCTTGTGTACGAGTCTGAAGGTTAAATCACAAAAGCTGCAACTTTTGCTGAATCTTACAGAGCAAAACAAAGCAAACAGAAATTTTTTGCAACTATAAGCTACACAGAATGGAACGTTATGATGACTTGTTACATGTCATTCCATTGAGTTCAATCAGTCACATTCCTTTGTTTTACAATCTATGTACTCTGTACGAGCTGGAAAAGTCGAGAACTATGACTCAATTTATGATTTTATGTATTGAAATGCAAATATTTGTACCCTGTAGTTAACAAAATTAATATAATCCATATCTCTTACTCGTAAGTCATAACCTTCTGAATTGTATGACACAAATCAAGTTTTCTGTTTATGTGACACAATATTGTTTGATATTCCACATCTCACAGTCTACATGTGTGTATTTTTACGTATTTCCATTGATCCAGCATCACATGGGAGTTACAATTAAGCAGCCCTTGATTGACACATTGTAATGTAAAGCCCTTTTTAATAGAGTTCATAGTAAAATTCAGACTTTTAGTAATTCACGACTGTACTAAAAGTAAAAAAGTTCCTTCGCTTAGTGTTCAAAAGCTTACGGTAATGCATACTTTAGTTTCTTGAGGAATATGACATTGACCTCATTCGAGAAGGCCATGAGTTAAGTAATACTGATATAAAGCGGCGGGTCATTTGAATGTGAATATGGACTATGCTGAATCTGTTGAAATTTCACAAGCAGCATTGACAGTAAAATTAAAATTAGTGAAATTGTTATGTTATTTTCATCGATTTATTAATTCCAAGGCCTCCCTTATGCAGCATATTGTGGTTTTCTAAAAGTCAAGTTTTCAATACAAGACAAATGAACATCGCAATCAGATGAATATCATGACAACGAGAAAAGTAAAACAATAACATATATTTTTATATAATCTATAATATATTTATAAATATTCAGGACTGTGTGTGATGTACAGGTTAAAAGGATTTTATTTTGTTTACAGTTCTTGGCTGCGGCCTCGTCTAGGAATCACATCTACTCACAAAATAAAATTTTACTTTTAACTCTTATTAAACTAACGAGCAAGCATTTGTTTGAGAAAGAATGCAACAAAAATGCGGTTGCACCAAACCCGTTAAAACAACAGAGAGATTTTGTAATCGCAGTTCACTTCCACATTATAGCGCGGAAACAAAAGAGTTTAAATGCTCAAATTATGGCAGAACTGATGTTAGCCTTTTACGTAACAGTGTTACTCGTTCAAAATTCCACCAAAGATGGACTGGGTATTTTTCTTCTAATTTAAGTACTGAATATTGTCTTTAAAATTAATATTATATAAATAACTTTATTGATTATAGTACTGTCCACCAACGCAAATTAAGTTCCTGAAAGGAATGCGCCACTCATACACAGTGCGACAATGACAGCGAATGTGTGTGACAGAGAACGCATGCTACACAAGGAGCAGAAACGTTAAAACATACGCCCTATTCACTCTGTACGCTAAAACCGAGAAGATTCATTCACAAAAGTAGAAGCCGTCAGAGAGTTTTTGAATGGTCTGTAACTGAACTGACATGGGGTGTCAAACTACCGAGGTAGAGTATAAGAATCTTCTCAAAATCCCCTGCGTCTCATTCCCGGACACTTTCTTGCCTGTGGTAATAGGATTTCACTACGGAGGGGGTTCAGTACGTAGGCCAACATGCTGCGCCCATTGTTCCTATTCCCCCAAGTGGGGCACCCCCGGGATGAAGGATGAGGCAGAGGGCGGCCGACCCAAGGAGTCACGACAGTACAGAGGGCAAGGTCCCTACAGTTTACTTAGAGACTTCCCCCGACAGGCCAGAACAATGGACACGCTCCCCTACTGCGGGACGGCAACGAGCCTAATGCCAAGCCCCAAAGGTCCCTGGCTGGTGGTTCCAAAACGGTCCCAGCAGAGGAGCGGAGACCGGCAACAGACCTAGCGGAGGAGCAAGTAGTTTTCCTCGGAACATGCTCCTGCCATGCACCGCCGAGACACCCGCCGACACTTCTACCCTGAAAGAGACCACCAGATGAGAGACGATAGTGGAGATGAAATGGAGGGACAGGAAATTCGGGAGATGAAATTAACCTACCCAGCATTCACCTGGCGATCGGGGAAAACCCCCGGAAAAACCCATGAGTCAGGTAGGTCGGCCACGGGCCACCCGAATGCGGCCACAGACGAAACCACCTGAGGCATCCCGCTTGGTTTCCTGTGGTATACTATACCTATGTATTTTTGATTTAGTGACTTTCTAGTGACTTTTGGCTAAGACTAGTTGACATCACTGCTTCCTGATCTCATCCGTCAGACTCGCTAACTCGTTATATGGTTACAAAAATACATTGTTATTTTAATACAGGCCAACTAAATTCTTGTACTCACACTTCAGCAGGCTTACCATACCATTATCGGAAAGTGATGAAGTACTGGACACTTACCTGAAAATAAAAACAAAACAGGATGTTAGAGAAATACCAACTGTTTAGTCTAAAACAGACTACCTTTATGTGATTTATTAGGAACATATATTTCTGATATACCTAATTAATAATAAAAAATATGATTGTGTTACATTAACATACTTTCTCTACTATTCTGTGGCAACAAGAAATGCAATAATTCCTCATCTTTCCCAGAGTCTGGAAGTATGAATGAGAGTACGAACGAGAGTGTAAATGTGTGCGTGATCTAATGATTAAAACCCAACGAATACGACTTAACACCTTCGATATGTTCCAAAGGAGAACGGCCGCCGATATGACCATTGCAGTTAAAGGCGGGGTATAAATGTGTACGTGATCTAATGATTAAAACCCAACGAATACGAGTTAACACCTTCGATATGTTCCAAAGGGGAACGGCCGCCGATATGAACATTGCAGTTAACGGCGGGGTATAAATGTGTACGTGATCTAACGATTAAAACCCAACGAATACGAGTTAACACCTTCGATATGTTCCAAAGGAGAACGGCCGCCGATATGACCATTGCAGTTAAAGGCGAGGTATAAATGTGTACGTGATCTAATGATTAACCCAACGAATACGAGTTAACACCTTCGATATGTTCCAAAGGAGAACGGCCGCCGATATGACCATTGCAGTTAAAGGCGGGGTATAAATGTGTAAGTGATCTAATGATTAACCCAACGAATACGAGTTAACACCTTCGATATGTTCCAAAGGAGAACGGCCGCCGATATGACCATTGCAGTTAAAGGCGGGGTATAAATGTGTACGTGATCTAATGATTAAAACCCAACGAATACGAGTTAACACCTTCGATATGTTCCAAAGGAGAACGGCCGCCATAATGACCATTGCAGTGAAAGGCGAGGTATAAATGTGTACGTGATCTAATGATTAAAACCCAACGAATACGAGTTAACAACTTCGATATGTTTCAAAGGAGAACGGCCGCCGATATGACCATTGCAGTTAAAGGCGAGGTATAAATGTGTACGTGATCTAATGATTAAAACCCAACGAATACGAGTTAACAACTTCGATATGTTCCAAAGGAGAACGGCCGCCGATATGACCGTTGCAGTTAAAGGCGGGGTATAAATGTGTACGCGATCTAATGATTAAAACCCAACGAATACGAGTTAATACCTTCGATATGTTCCAAAGGAGAACGGCCGCCGATATGACCGTTGCAGTTAAAGGCGGGGTATAAATGTGTACGCGATCTAATGATTAAAACCCAACGAATACGAGTTAATACCTTCGATATGTTCCAAAGGAGAACGGCCGCCGACATGACCGTTGCAGTTAAAGGCGGGATATAAATGTGTACGTGATCTAATGATTAAAACCCAACGAATACGAGTTAATACCTTCGATATGTTCCAAAGGAGAACGGCCGTGGATATGACCATTGTAGTTAAAGGCGAGGTATAAATGTGTACGTGATCTAATGATTAAAACCCAACGAATACAAGTTAACACCTTCGATATGTGCCAAAGGAGAACGGCCACCGATATGACCATTGCAGTTAAAGGCGGGGTATAAATGTGTACGTGATCTAATGATTAAAACCCAACGAATACGAGTTAACACCTTCGATATGTTCCAAAGGAGAACGGCCGTGGATATGATCATTGTAGTTAAAGGCGAGGTATAAATGTATACGTGATCTAATGATTAAAACACAACGAATATGAGTTAATACCTTCGATATGTTCCAAAGGAGAACGGCCGTGGATATGACCATTGTAGTTAAAGGCGAGGTATAAATGTGTACGTGATCTAATGATTAAAACCCAACGAATACGAGTTAACACCTTCGATATGTTCCAAAGGAGAACGGCTGTGGATATGACCGTTGTAGTTCAAGGCGAGGTATAAATGTGTACGTGATCTAATAATTAAAACCCAACGAATATGAGTTAATACCTTCGATATGTTCCAAAGGAGAACGGCCGTGGATATGACCATTGTAGTTAAAGGCGAGGTATAAATGTGTACGTGATCTAATGATTAAAACCCAACGAATACGAGTTAACACCTTCGATATGTTCCAAAGGAGAACGGCCGCCGATATGACCATTGTAGTTAAAGGCGGGGTATAAATGTGTACGTGATCTAATGATTAAAAGCCAACGAATACGAGTTAACACCTTCGATATGTTCCAAAGGAGAACGGCCGCCGATATGACCATTGTAGTTAAAGGCGGGGTATAAATGTGTACGTGATCTAATGATTAAAACCCAACGAATACGAGTTAACACCTTCGATATGTTCCAAAGGAGAACGGCCGCCGATATGACCATTGCAGATAAAGGCGGGGTATAAATGTGTACGGGATCTAATGATTAAAACCCAACGAATACGAGTTAACATCTTCGATATGTTCCAAAGGAGAACGGCCGCCGATATGACCATTGCAGATAAAGGCGGGGTATAAATGTGTACGGGATCTAATGATTAAAACCAGTTAACACCTTCGATATGTTCCAAAGGAGAACGGCTGCCGATATGGTCATTGCAGTTAAAGGCGGGTATAAATAGAACAAGCAGATAAAAAATGCGAGGTAGATCGGTCCTAGATACGGACCAATGGTATGTCAGCAATTATTCCACCTCATAGTGTTGGTGACTGAACGATCTGTTCAAATCCGTTCAAACATCCATTTTGGACACCAGATCTCTAACTTTGAAGTTCTACAGCATCCAAAACATGCGCTTCAGGACATGGGGTCCTCTTTAAAAATAATCACTGTGCTGCTCTCCTCAATGTACTAAGAGTTGTCAATGTGTTTGACTCTCCCTGTATATATTTTTAAACAAACTTTTCAATAAATGTCATGGAAAACAAGTCCAGGCCTTGTAAGGACAGAAGCAACGATACTGTCTACATTTCCGGCTTTAAAGTGCACTCTCGTTTGTTTTGTTTCAGATCTAATTTATCCTTGAGAAACCAATCCGCATCTTGATGATTTATTAACAGTGAAATATGAAATTTGTTGTTACTGTTGTTGAAGCGTGAAGCGGACTTTCACCGAGGTGCATCATCGTCCGGGTCATAAAATTTGAGAAGTTTTCCAGTCTTGTCACGGTCTCATGAACTTGGACGAACTACCGTGACCCATTTCTGCAAGTTGATCACGGCTCGATTTTAGGAACCAGTTATATCGAGACTGCCGATATACTGCCCAACTTACTTTATAACGTAGAACATTCCCTAGATATTCTACAATACGCTGTAAGAATGCCACACTAAAAGAAGATCACGCCCACTCCAGAAAACTACCCTTTACATGGAAAAATGTTGATATATATTTTTTTAATTTTCTTGAAATTGGCTCAGTTATTTTGATTAATAGTAGAATACCACATTAATTTACCACATTTAATTAATTAGATTAATTTAGTATACCACATATGTAAGCGCTCAAAATGACAAATAAAATGTACATCTTGAATTTTCTGGAAATGGCGTGAGAACATCCCTTCGTTCGGAATAAATTTTTGTATAGTTTTGTGCAACGAATAAATCATAAGGCACAGAAATACAAATACGTGGCTCTTTTTCTTTCCTTTGGCTATTTCCAAGATATTTGAATTTTACAATATTTTTGTCATACCGAAATTTTAAAGAAATGTCTTGTTTTGTTATTGTAATTTACGTCCTCCAACGTCAAGTCATATCGGACGATCAATGAAATGGGTGATATGATGCTCAAATGAGCCCGGGGTTCATAGAGCTTAGAGTTACCCAAAATTCGTCTTTAAGAATAAGAGAAAAACCCGGAAAAAGCCTTATCTAGATAACTCACCCTGACCTAGATTCGATATGTCGTGTTGCTTCCTGAATCCAACAAAAGCCATCTTTCCCTCTCTCTCTCTCTCTCTCTCTCTCTCTCTCTCTCTCTCTCTCTCTCTCTCTCTCTCTCTCTCTCTCTCTCTCGTAATGTAGGTACGTCCTCCAACGTTGTCATATAGGACGATGAATGAAATGGGTGGTATGATTGCTCAAATGAGTCTGGGGTCCATGAAGCCTAGAGTTACATGACATTCGTCTATCAGGATAATGGAAACCCCTGGAAAAAACCTTATCCAGGTAACTCGCCCTAACCGACATTCGAACTCGGGACCTCTTGAACGTGAGGCAGACGCTATCATCTATGCTACCTAGGCGGGCTCTCTCTCTCTCTCTCTCTCTCTCTCTCTCTCTCTCATCTCTCTCTCTCTCTCTCTGTCGTTAAACATGTAACTCAAACATGAAAACTTAATTAAATATAAAACTACGAAATACTCTTCATTCCGAATAATTTTGGTGTAATGGTAAACCATAAGCAGATTGACAAAACTTTATTCCACAAAAAATGTAAATTTGTTGATATGCAATTCATATAAAATAAGTTTGGTTATGGGATCAAATAAACCCGAGTTATATTCCTCCAGTTATAACCTCAAAAGGCTGTATACATGAGTTTAAAAACGTACTGAGGTCGTCTGTCATAGAGATACAACCAAACAAATTCTCTGGATCAAAGGTTATAGACAAATACTTTGATAATGTTAAAAGTACCCTATACTTCAATTAACCTACACTATGGCTGCAGGAATGGACAAAGAAGTTATGTTTCTATGATTACTTGAAGCAGAAAAACAACTGATAGAAACTGTTGTTACTTAATCCGAAAACAAACGACATTCTATTAAAACACACGATTTATAACACAAGGACTTGCCTGTATAAAAACCAAGAATTCCGTGCCTGTCACGGGTGGGCCACCTTATTTCATACAAAACCGAGGGGACGTGTTTAAAAAGCTAGCCATTCATGGAGCGGAAGGATCTAATGGTTGGCGTTTCACAGTCGAGTAATCTCTCTGGCTCTCCACTCTGTATGGTGCATCAAGATAACGCTCAACAAGGTTAGCAAGTCTTGAGTTGACCTTCCGCAATACAAAACCATTCCTTTAATATTTAGTTCTATACGGTTAGCCACTTAGTTTATCTCCTTGGAAAATAAATACCAAAAAAATAATCTTCTCAATGATTTCTAAAGTTACGCACCTTTGTGTCTTTATGTAATTACTTATTTGATTACAACATAAACACTAAGTAAATAAATCAATACTTTTATACGTGAGGGTCATTACAGCGTTTTGTCATTCAGAAATTTCACTACATATATCTATAGAATGACAATTAAGGTTATTCAGAGGTTTGTTTCAAATTCTTTCATTTTATAAATGGCAATTGAGGAAACAAAAATAACACAAGCTCGACTGTCGCTTTTCCAACCTCTATCTTTTGTTTGTAGAAGTGTTACGTCATGGCCATCTATGCACATATATTCCTTGCAATAAAATGTAACTGGCGTTTGTTTTTATGCTCTGTGAAGTAACAACTGTATGGCATTCTCAGCTTAAAGCCAAGGCCTCTTCGTAAGCATTGAGAGAGATTAACCGCAGGATTTGAGCCCTTATATTCTCAAGGGAGAATCTTTAACACAAGGAGTTCATTTCTACAAGTAGTGGAAGCTCTGTTAACCGAAACACAACTGAAGTCACGTTTTGACGAAACGCCGGTTAAAACGAATTTAGGAAACATGGTTATCACACGTTTACCACATTACATAAACAAATCCTAACCTCACTCTTCAACAGCAGCATCTAATATCAGGTTTATCATCAAGTTTTCTCTTCATTATAAACATCTGCTTTATCTTTCGACAGTGAAATCAATCTAAATAATTTACAGAAAGCGTATATATGTTGGATAGTATTAAAAGAGTGACAGACTAAACATTTCGGTAAATAAAGCGACAGTGATTGCATTTTCAGGAAAAGAGGCAGTAACAACAAAGATAATAGTGAAAGTTCAAACATTCAAGAAGGTGCAAAACTGTAATTATCTTGGATGGGAAATACCTATTAGTGATAATGATTCACACGTTCCAATACATATGTGGAACTATTCGAAGAACTCAAGTAGATTTTAAGATTTTAAGATTTCAAGGTTAGTGCTATAGGAGGTACCATAGAAATGGGAAGATACTCTTTGTAGAATGGATTCAGACTACCAAAAAGGGTGCTAGAAGATAAACCTAAAGAAACAAGAGCGATAGGAAGACCAAGTTAAGGTGGAACTGAAACCGGTAAGGATGCACGAAAGGAGGAGGAGGAAGAAGTAGTTTATTTTTCTTATTTGTTCTTTTTTTTATCTACGTCGTCCAACGTTAAGTCATATCGGACGATGAATGAAATGATGTTCAAATGAGTCCAGGGTACATAGAGCTTAGAGTTACCAGATATTCATCTTTCAGGATAACAGAAAATCTCCAACGTTAAGTCATATCAGACGATGAATGAAATGATGTTCAAATGAGTCCAGGATACATAGAGCTTAGAGTTACCAGACATTCATCTTTCAGGATAAGAGGAAACCTCCAACGTTAAGTCATATCGGACGATGAACGAAATGATGTTCAAATGAGTACAGGGTACATAGAGCTTAGAGTTACCAGACATTCATCTTTCAGGATAAGAGAAAACCTCCAACGTTAAACCATATCGGACGATGAATGAAATGATGTTCAAATGAGTACAGGGTACATAGAGCTTAGAGCTGTCCGACATTCATCTTCAGGATAAGCGAAAACCCCGGAATAAACCTTATCCAGAAAACTCGCCCTGACCGAGATTCGAGCTCGGGACCTCTTGAACTTGAGGCAGACACGCTACCACTACGCTATAGAGAAGATATAAGCCCAAGGGGAGGGGCAGGAAACTATATGTCTCTCCTAGGTTCTAGCCACCTTTGGCATCGTCTCCCCGCGGAACGTTCCGTCAGGGGCACAAAAGTTGTAGTCACATAGTACTGTTGCACCAAATTCCGTCGATGGGGGACAGATGGCCTTGAGCACGTGTTGTTTTTATTAGTTTTCCCGCAGTATGATGGCAGATGTATGATCATGACCCACATACATGGCGCCATGTACACCCGGCCGTCAAGGGCATGCGCGGAAGTTACAAGCAGGTCAGTGTCTACCACACAGTCTGCTCCAGCAAACTCCTCATTTATGGAAAACAAGGAAAACGGCAAGTCCAAGTAACTTTTCCGACGAGGTAAAACGGACCATTAAGTTTAATTAAACATCCGAGATAATTTATAGGTATGTACATTAGAACTGACCTCTAGTTACAAGGTGAGATTGCTCACAAATAAGTTTCCCTTTTCATGGAGAACCAGAGCGCTATGAACACCTCGATGATAGTTTATACCCTCATCAAGGGTTCGATCCCAGAGCACCGCTTGTGTCATTTATGGTGGAAAATGCGGCATCTGCCGTTCTTTTCAATAACTCCTCCATCATTACCCTTGCTTTCATTTGTTTTGGCATTTCATTTCATAACCTCACTTCTGACTGACCATCCATCCTGGTTAGCCTCTCCGATATACAGGACTTCTCTGCAGCTGGCAGACGTTTACTTGTAAGTCCTGAAAGGTATAAGTATTCTATGCGACAGAAGAGGTGCTACAGAGTTTAGACTATGCTTTGTGCACATACGTATGTTTTGTGCTTACTAGACTGAAAATATACTATGGATGCAATAATTGCCTATTTTCATAATGAGTGCCTTTTAGAAGGATTAGTCCTTGCTTATCGTAAAATAGTCATTGTTGTCATTTATTAATTCATTTATTAATGTAAAATAATAATGTATTGCAATTAATATTTCGCGCAGTGCCCAAATTTGTCCGTAATTCTCTTGTCACCTAGAGATAATAAAACAGAGCTACTTAACACAGTACACCCTTGGGTAAATAGCTACAAAAAATGACTAGAAATCAAATATTTTATTATTACTTTTTGGCTCTTTCGTTAATTCAATGAGTTGTTTTCTATTTTCCTCGTGAAGGAAACAGATAGTAGTAGTAGTAGTAGTAGTAGTAGTAGTAGTAGTAGTAGTAGTAGTAGTAGTAGTAGTAGTAGTAGTATTAATAATAATAATAATAATAATAATAATAATAATAATAATAATAATAATAATAATAATAATAATAATAATAATAATAATAATAATAATAATAATAATAATAATAATAATAATAATAATAATAATAATAATAATAATAATAATAATAATAATAATAATAATAATAATAATAATAATAATAATAATAATAATAATAATAATAATAATAATAATAATAATAATAATAATAATAATAATAATAATAATAATAATAATAATAATAATAATAATAATAATAATAATAATAATAATAATAATAATAATAATAATAATAATAATAATAATAATAATAATAATAATAATAATAATAATAATAATAATAATAATAATAATAATAATAATAATAATAATAATAATAATAATAATAATAATAATAATAATAATTTTACGCAGGATGAAAACATAGTTCTAAGCCAACAATACATTCATTCTAAACACAATAATAGACTTTTGATAGATAGGGTCAACATGAAAAATTCAATGTCATGGTCGGGATTTGAACCACGGTTCTCTGGTTTTCGTCCAGTCGTTCTAACCCATTGAGCTACCATGGCTTAAGTGCTGTCACGACATTAAATTCTCCAGTTGACTCGTATATTTCCCCGGTAAACCACTAAGGGCTCTCGCATTCGAGACACACCGTTTGTGGCGACTTACTAAGTACTTGAGTCCCAGGCTTCGTCATTTAACCCTTATTATTTTAGTTAATTGATGGAAATTAATCATCTCTTCATACTAGCCGTATATAGGCTAGGGTTTCTGATAGAGTCAACATGAAAAATTTAATGCTATGGCCGGGATATGAGTTAAACGATGAAGCCTGGGACTCAAGTACGATATGAGTACTTACATGACATTGAATTTTTCAGGTTGACTCTATCAAAAACCTTAACCTATATACGGCTAGTATGAAGAAATGATTAATTTCCATCAATTAACTAAAACAATAATAGCCTGTTTAACAAAAATGCGTAACATTAAATAATTATTGTAAACCACCAGGCATATACAGGAGAGATATAATTTAAAAATTAATGACAGGGTTTGTCATAAGAGTATACAGTAAGTGAAGAGTGCAAGTTTAAAGAAATAATATTTATAGCTTACACTTAATAAGAGAACAGTAGAATGTGGCAGGAGTGTGTTGTAATGTCTAGTTGTGTCCTTAAATGGTCAATGCTTGTCAACAGGTTTGTATTACTGCCTATTGATGTATTCTTAGTTTCTTTCGCCGAAGTTTAATTCTATTTTTTGTTAGTATGACGTCACGTTAGTGTAGTATTTTATTATTTTAATAAACCAGTAGGAATAAAAGCCCCAAAGGAGCTTTTTTTTTCAAATGAAACTACGTTAGAAAAGAAGTATAAGTTCTTTGCATTTTGATATTTTTAGATGTTATGCATATCAGGCCATGAAAATATATAGTTATTAACAATAACGTAATTATTAAATTTAATTGAGTATTCGAGTACCGTAAGTAATCACTCATGAATTTTACAATACAATATTGTGCTCTGGAAGTTTTCAAAGGTCACAGAAGGTCATATTGCCGATATTAGTAAATCAAACAAAACATGGAATGTAAATACAGTAAAAAGTAAAGCATTCGATGTATTTATTACCTTAAGCTGTAAGTAACGCCACTTTAAACTTGTTTATTCTAGTAACCAAACACATATAATTACTACACATCATAGAGTTGTCGTTGAAGAGTTATCCTTCTCCGAGGACAAGGAACCTTCGACGTTTTGCCATTCCAGGATTCTGTCCCTTAATGGTGTTATGACGGATTTGTAATATTAGACCGTGGGTAGTTGGTGGTTTATTTTTTATGAAGTATCACAAGTTGTAGGATACTATGTTAATTATAGGAGACTATTGAGGTTATGATGGACCCAAGGTGAGTCTGGGACGCTTGTAGGTTTCCCCGGGATGAATGTCGTATTCCCCGAGGCCTCGGATAAGTTGATTGAAGCTGTAGGGGAGACGGGAATAGAATTTATGAGAGAGGGTGAGGATACAATCATTTAATTTGGGAAAGGTTAGGTCTGAAAGGATAGGTCTACGGCAATTAAACTAGGAAAATTTGAAGTGTTCATTTCTTGTAGCCCAGCGTAGTTGTGGTCACTTAAAAACTGGCAGCTGCCATAATGTAATTTGCTTCTAAAGATCAGTTTCATCTCAATGTCCGTTATGTGAGTTATACACTCGTCACAACACACGATATGTATCACAGTTTTAATTATGAAGCACTTCAATGTTAAGGTGTCTTCATATATCAAGAGAAACACACGAATTTCTTCAGTCTTAAAACACGCTCACACACGAAGTATTTGTTTAAACCAAACGCAGTAGGTTTAAAACAACCAAGTTATAATACAACTATATAACACATATTAAATTTGTTTAACAAAACTTATGTTTAAGATTTTAAAATAAGTTGTAAAGAACTGGTAACAGAACATATAACGCTGAATAATTCAAACACAAACACAAATAAGCAATAAAATATCGCTAGATTTGCCGAGTACACTGATTAGCGTATAAACAGCGAAGAATTATTAAGAAAACATAAGAAAATCAAAACAAAAGAAAGAGGAATTTTGACTTATTACTCCATGATCAAAGTCAGAGAGGAGAAAACGAATATTATATAAACTCGCTGTTGTTTACTTATTGTGGGAGGCCGTTATTATTATGTTCGAATAGCTACAAATATTGTTGTCAAAGATTTAGATGGTCTTGCCTGGCATTACATAAAATTAAATAATTAATTGTGTGAACTGTAATGGGATTAGAAATTCTTAACTAGATAGTAACTTGTATGAAAAGCTATCTGTACCAGGTATGGCTGATATTGGGTAGAGGCGTACGCACACTGACTTGTACACAAGCAGTAAACGGATCAATTGATAATCAGTTTCTCTTGTTAATAATTCTGTAAAGATAATTGGCTTAATGCTGGAAGGGCCTTGGTATTTCGGATGGCAGAGAGCGGCGAGCAACATGAAGGCTGTTGATCGGAGAACCAAGGTCCAGCACGCCAAGAGGTCGACATTGGCTTACTTTAAACAGTGATGATGTCATCATACTATAGGAGCACCGTCCTCATCTGCATTCTATTTTTCCGGAGACTCGTGCCAAACCGTCCGTATATTTATTTACTGTTACGCTTGGACTTTCTGGATGCGCCTAACACGACCTCCAGCGGCGGCGCGCGTCAAAGGAAAATGTGCTCTCCTTTAATGTTTAACCACAACCGTCTTTAAATATCTTCTATATAAATTGTCAGCTATACTTTGTAGGATTTTATACACAAACCTGTAGCACGCGAGAGAAGCGGGTACGTACGTACGAGGGACTGTTGTGCAGTTTTAATAATCACCCGCTAGTTTTTATGGTAGAGTTATAAACTTTTTTCAGTGTCATCATTTATCCCTCGAGATGTTGGTAGTATCAGTGATTTCAGCCCCCCCCCCCCATTTTTTAGAATGAGTGGCAGAAGAGACTGAGGTATAACATGGAGAAAATTGAGGCTCGTAGTGTGATCAAGTTCCTGCATTTGAAGGACAAAACTGCCCGGAAAATCCACGATGAGGTGACATCTGTTTATGGAAATGATTGCCCATCGTATGACACTATTGTGAGGTGGAAAAGGAATTTTGAAACTGGTCACATGTCCCTGACAATTGAGCCAAGAGCTAGTAGACCGTCAGCTGTCACAGTGAAGATAGTGGAGTGTTTAATACTGGAAGACAAACGAGCAACCATCCAAATGATCATGAATGAGACACATCTTAGTTATGGTAGTGTGTTGACGAACTGCACATGTCTAAGGTGTCTGCAAGGTGTGTTCCACCTTTGTCAACCCCTTTCCAAAAGCAAACACGGCGTGACCTTTCAAGACAGCTGTTGATTATGTTAGAACAGGATTAAGATGACTTTTTGATCGTCTGGTAACCATGGATGAATCCTGGATGTATCAGTATGATCCAGAGACAAAAACCATGAGCATGGAATGGAAACATGTCGATTCCCCCACTCCCAAAAAGACAAAGGTACAAAAGTCAGCTGGGAAGGTCATGCTTTCAGTTTTCTGGGACTGTCGTGGAATCATCCTTACAGATTATCTTGTCAAGGGTCAAACAATCACTGGCAGATACTACTACAATCTTCTGGACAAGTTACGAGCAGTTCTGATTAAGAAACGACGCGGTATGCTCTCCAAAGTTGTTCGTCTTCTGTCTGACAATGCACCAGCTCATTCATCTCAAGTTGCAGTTGACAAAACAAGAGAATGTGGCTTTAACATGTTACAGCATCCGCCTTCTTCGCCTGATCTCGCACCAAGTGACCTTTTCTTGTTCCCGGAAATGAAAAATCCGTTGCGTGGTTACCGATTTGACAACACAAATGACGTCATTAATGAAGTGGAAGAGTGGTTTAAAGCGAATTCTGCAGACTTCTACATCAAGGTATTCGGAAGGTCAAGAAACGCTGGGAAAATGTGTAAATCTGGATGATGACTACGTAGTGAAGAACTAAGAAGCGAATATAAAGACAAACTCTCTATTACATTTTATAACGGGTGATAATTAAAACTTTACGGCATCCAGTCGTATGTGGCAGTGCCGCCAACTTCTATAGAAAAAAATTCGGGAGATAAACAACAATGTCAGTAAATTCAGAGAAAAATCGGTACTTTTTAACCCTTTCAGGTCCAGAATATTTTTCTGTCTATTTTCGGGGAATATCGTTGTACAAACCCCAAAAAATATAAAAACGAAATGATGGTGATATAAAATTCATTTATTCTAACACAGAGAGTCTTTTAATTTCATTATTGTATGTTAAAATTACAGCTTTCTTTATTTGGAAATCTGAACATTTTAAATTTCGCTAAACATCGCTATTAGCAACTCTCACAGATTTGATTTGCTTTAGATTACAAATAATATACAGCAGCCGGAATACAGAATCATTCTGAATACACATTTACATTTGTGTAACTGGCAAACCTTGGAATTGCAAAGCTATTAGATATCTATTATTATGAATGCACACGAACCGAGGCTGGCTTTAGCTGTGAATGAAGTGAGATGATTTCACGTGTTGTTCATGCATGAATCGCTTAAATAATAAAATCGCAGCGATACTTCGGCTGTCAGCTGTTTGTGACGTCACAGTTCTTTGTGCTGTAGTGCACTGACTAATGCATATAAAATACATCGTACATTATACACAATTTCTCTTCAGCCAAGCTTCTCCTCACGTTTTGATTCTATTATTTGGTTAAAACAGTTATTTATTATACATGATGTAAAAGTACGTTATTTTGTTAGTAGGTGCAATTCCGAACCGAGGCTGCAGGCCAAGAACTACGAAAAAATAAAATCATAAACTCTTATTAGACAGTCCTTAGTATTTATAGATATATTATAAATTATATAAAAATATATCGTAGTGTTTACCTTTCTCATGTCATTTCATTGGATTGCGATGTTCATTTGTCTTGCGTGTTGACAACATGACTTTTAGAAAACCACAACATTCAGTATAAGGGAAGCAATAGAAATAACTTAAACGTTGAAATTAACGTAAGACAAATATAATTAATTAAAAGATTATAACATTCACCAAATACTCATCTTCTGAGAAAACTGAAATGTTGATGCACCATTTTATACAAGTATTATTTAACTCAAATTCATGGCCTTCTTGAATGAGGCGACTGTCATATTCCACAAACAAAGTTGGCATTACCGGCGTATTAAAATATTTTCAGTACTGAGCGAAAGGATTTTGTCAGAATAAAGAAAATTAATATTCAATGTGTTACAGATTTGTAAACAAGAGAAACCTAAAGGTCTAATTATTACGTTAAATAATGGTACAACAACAGACTGTACGTAATATACTGAAAGAGCTTCAAAATTCGAAGTGTATGGCAGAAAAACTTTCACCATCGCCCACATCCAAAAAGCTTCAAACTCGATGAGTTTGAAAAATGTGTCGTGTACAGAACTTTTCTCGAGTTTTACGAACAGAGAAGAGAAATTCCTACAGTACGTAATCTTATGAATGTTGTTAAAGAAAACATCCCTTTTGCAGGTAGAAGGACACATTCTGGAGAATACTCACACACATGGGATCGATTTAGCAAGTACAAACATATACGCCGAGCTACGTAAGCTGTGTTGATGGTCAGACTGTACTGTACTATATTCCCGTCTTCTCTGGTCTCTCTAAACCGAGTGATCTCCAATAACAACTGTACTCATTCGTCAGACAGGTAATACAATATACGTCGTGTTACGTACGCTGTACTGATGGTCAGACTGTACTGTACTATATTCCCGTCTTCTCTGATCTCTCTAAACCGAGCGATCTCCCATAACAACTGTACATTCGTCAGAGAGGTAATACAATATACGTCGTGTTACGTACGCTGTACTGATGGTCAGACTGTACTGTACTATATTCCCGTCTTCTCTGATCTCTCTAAACCGAGCGATCTCCCATAACAACTGTACTCATTCGTCAGACAGGTAATACAATATATGTCATGTTACGTACGCTGTACTGATGGTCAGACTGTACTGTACTATATTCCCGTCTTCTCTGATCTCTCTAAACCGAGCGATCTCCCATAACTGTACTCATTCGTCAGACAGGTAATACAATATACGTCGTGTTACGTACGCTGTACTGATGGTCAAATTGTACTGTACTATATTACCGTCTTCTCTGATCTCTCTAAACCGAGCGACCTCCCATAACAACTGTACTCATTCGTCAGACAGGTAATACAATATACGTCGTGTTACGTACGCTGTACTGATGGTCAGACTGTACTGTACTATATTACCGTCTTCTCTGATCTCTCTAAACCGAGCGACCTCCCATAACAACTGTACTCATTCGTCAGACAGGTAATACAATATACGTCGTGTTACGTACGCTGTACTGATGGTCAGACTGTACTGTACTATATTCCCGTCTTCTCTGATCTCTCTAAACCGAGCGATCTCCCCATAACAACTGTACTCATTCGTCAGACAGGTAATACAATATACGTCGTGTTACGTACGCTGTACTGATGGTCAGACTGTACTGTACTATATTCCCGTCTTCTCTGATCTCTCTAAACCGAGCGATCTCTCATAACAACTGTACTCATTCGTCAGACAGGTAATACAATATACGTCGTGTTACGTACGCTGTACTGATGGTCAGACTGTACTGTACTATATTCCCGTCTTCTCTGATCTCTCTAAACCGAGCGATCTCCCATAACAACTGTACTCATTCGTCAGACAGGTAATACAATATACGTCGTGTTACGTACGCTGTACTGATGGTCAGACTGTACTGTACTATATTCCCGTCTTCTCTGATCTCTCTAAACCGAGCGATCTCCCATAACAACTGTACTCATTCGTCAGACAGGTAATAAATATACGTCGTGTTACGTACGCTGTACTGATGGTCAGATTGTACTGTACTATATTCCCGTCTTCTCTGATCTCTCTAAACCGAGCGATCTCCCTTAACAACTGTACTCATTCGTCAGACAGGTAATACAATATACGTCGTGTTACGTATGCTGTACTGATGGTCAGACTGTACTGTACTATATTCCCGTCCTCTCTGATCTCTCTAAACCGAGCGATCTCCCTTAACAACTGTACTCATTCGTCAGACAGGTAATACAATATACGTCGTGTTACGTATGCTGTACTGATGGTCAGACTGTACTGTACTATATTCCCGTCCTCTCTGATCTCTCTAAACCGAGCGATCTCCCATAACTGTACTCATTCGTCAGACAGGTAATACAATATACGTCGTGTTACGTACGCTGTACTGATGGTCAGACTGTACTGTACTATATTCCCGTCTTCTCTGATCTCTCTAAACCGAGCGATCTCCCATAACAACTGTACTCATTCGTCAGACAGGTAATACAATATACGTCGTGTTACGTACGCTGTACTGATGTTTGAAACATTTTTTATAAAAATTTGTGGTAGGGATACTTAAAAATCCTGTAAAAAAAAGTTGTTTTTCTAATAAAGGCTTATTTCAATCAGGGAGCCCAAAACATGTATATGAATGAGAAATGTGAGTATTGAATTTTGGAGTGGAATAAATATTTTCTAGCTACAAGTTATTGATAGCACTAGAAACAGAATTGGTGTAGGAACACGCAACAAAGCGAGAAATGGTGATGATGCAGCAGTACAGAGCGACGAATGCGCGCGCAGGTAGCCAGCTATCAGCACGTGGCGGAAGCCTTCCTCGTGCGAGTGACATTTTGTCCCGGCAGCTGCATGCGTGACCTTGAATGCAACTGCTGCACTTTATGGTCCTGCAAGCACTTCCTGTGCGACTTCCCACTTGCTCCTCCCAAATCTGGAGCACAGCGACCTTCAAACTATTTACAAACACAATCCTATTGGATTATAACAAGTGGCAAGGCGAGAAATCGACCTTCTCTTGTTTCTATTAATACATATGCGAACAGCAGTGATTCGGAACGAGGACCCATCCGTAACGAGGTAATATATTGTCATATTAAGTAGCTCATGCATTCTGAGGCATACATTACTCAAACTATTGACTGTAAGAATAAAGTAAACGTCAAAGAAGCACGTGGCGGATATTAACCACATTGGCTGGTGGATTTTAGTACTCTCGTGTTCTTCCATATGCAGTTTATACGTTTTATGGTTTTCGTACCTTTCGTCGTTTAATTATAGAGACAGTACTTTTTCTAACTATCTGATACACATGATTACTCGGAAAACAATGGTTTTCAGATGTAACAACAAAGATGTCAGGTAACGGAACTGATGTTTACCAGCAAATGTTATGTTAACCAATGGCGTACCAGAGGAATGCGGTGAATATTCTAACACCAAATAGATTATAGAACCAGCCTATTGTCAACTTATGGGAGGAGAGAAAGAGAGATAGAAATACATTAATTGCTGGTTGTTGGAGCAAAGTTCATGGGACTTTTAGAAGGGAGCGCTGCAAAAAATGTAGTAATCGTTAAAAGGCTGTTCAATAAAGAATGATCATAATTTTTTACGGTCATAATTTTTCGCACTAAAATTCAATCTTATTGTATTCTATTAACTCAATGTGATACAAACACGCCGTAGTAGTTTCATTGTTGGTATCCCTGGTTCCCGACTGTGGGCAAGTTCAGACGTGTTCACTATCGCTACCACTGCAATGGAGGTAACACGCGAGGAACAATATGCGGCTTTGAAATTCTGCTTTCGTCTCAACAAATCTTCAGTGGAGGCCTATACAATGTTACAGGAGGCCTATGGATAGTCTGTCCTTCCCTACAGCACAACTCGAAGCTGGCTTAAAATGTTTAAAGAGGGAAGTCAATCAATTTCAAAGGTAGGTGGACCCGGTTCTCCAGTTACTGCTCTTACGGAAGAAAACATCAACACTGCTGCTGCCATTGTGAAAGAGGATCGACGAATTACCTTAAGATAACTTTCTGAAATACTGAACATATTTCTAGGTGCCAACCACAACTTGGTGACAGAAACATTACACATGAGACGTGTTTGTGCGCGATGGGTTCCAAGACTTAACTGCATGCAGTTAAAGTTGATGTTAGAGAAACATCCGGAGTTTCTTTCAAACGTAATCACTGCTGTTGAAACTTGAATACATCAATTTGATCCTGAGAGCAAACAGCAAAGCTCAGTGTGGAAATCTCCTTCATCACCAACCCCCAAAAAGCAAAAGTGGTTGCTTCTGCTGGGAAAGTTATGGACATCTCATTCTTTGATATTCATGGAATGGTTTGTCAGCATGTTGTACCTGCACACACATCAGTAACTGGATAATACTACAGGGATGTCCTGAAAACATTGAAAGTCCATATCAGAGGCAAAAGACCACATTTCCGTGAAGCAAGCTGGATGCTGCACCACGATAATGCGCGGCCGCATATTGCCAATGTTGTTGCTGAATATCTGGCAAAAACCAATGTGAAGTACATCCCTCACTCTCCCTATAGTCCGGATTTAGCCCCATGTGACTCTTTTCTATTCCCTAACTTGAAGAAACGCCTTCGTGGGAGGCATTATCTATCATCAGAAGCAGTGGTGAAGGCTGCGGAGGCGATTTTGAAGGATATCTCAAAAATGGTTTCCAGCATGTCTTTGAAGACTGGCAGAAACACTGGGACAAGAGCATCGCATTCAGGGCAGACTATTTCGAGAAGGACCATCAAAATTATGAGGTTGAGTAAACGTACGTTGTCAAAAAATTGTGATCGTTCTTCATTCTTTATTCAACACTTGTATATTTTTGGTAGAGTTGGCCATTTCCAAGATATTGCTTGTTCCAGGGTTGAATTATGTTTCTACCATTTCCTTTTTGGTTATATAGAGAACGAAATTTCACATTCACCACATAGCGACCGATTACTAAAGGATATGCCTACCACTTAAGCCTACTGCGTTTTCCTATAGTCATTGTAGCTACAAAAATAAATAATTCGTTTGTTTAAAGACAAATATTTATCTGATTTTATCCGTCCGTCGCAGTTGGCAGGCTGAGGAACAGCCCGAGGTGGGTTAAGACGTGCACCTGTTCCGGATAGAGAATAACCACGTAGTGGCGGGATGTGGATGTTGCAGGGTGCCGGGTGAAGATTAGGAAGGGGGAAGAAAGGAGGTATAATCTGTCTCATCCTAGTTTAATCCTGCTGTAATATCTGGGTGGGAAGAGACAGAGACAAAACGGTTAAGCTGTTGATTGATTTAGCGAAGTTAATGGACGTTTTCTTTTATTTGTATACGTACGATAAACCTCTCCTTTAAGTACAATACTGTAAGTAGTTTTCTGATCACTGCTCTGTGTGAGCTAATTTCGGAGAGAGAAAAGTGTTCAAATGTTTCGATTATTATAAACGTAATAGCCCCACATTTTATCTTTCTGCGTCACATATCACATAGATGTGTTCTGCATACTATATACAGATTAGACAAAAGACAGGTGAAATTATACACACTATGAGTGTATAATTAAAATGAATTGTGTTTCGAACTGTATGTCATGCTGGTTTAAAGCGAACAAATTATCTGTGAATCTAGACAAAACAAAAGTGGTCAAATTTGTAACCTGTCGTACATCATATACTGAAATAGAAATCGGGATTAATGGTATGTTATTAGAAAAAATTGACAGCATAAAATTTCTGGGCCTTCAAGTGGACAGATGTTTAGATTGGAAAACTCACATAAGTTATATCTTAGCTAAACTCAGCTCTGCCTGTTATGCTATCCGAGAGCTGGTTAATGTTTCTATTGACACACTTAAATTAGTATATACCTTATTGTCCTGCGCCGTGGAGTAGTGGGCTAAGGCAGCATGCCATGGTTCGATCCCACCCATATGGAGGGAATTTTAGATCCCGGGTATAGGACCGGTGCCCACTCAGCATCGTGAGGAGCTTACGCTAGGTAAGGGGCCCTGGTCACGGAAACCAACATTCCGGCTGGGGGATGCCAAGGTGCTGATCACATCTCCTCCCGGTATCGGTTGGATGATCGTCCACACTCTGCTGTGCGTAAGTGGGCGTGAGGCCAGCAGTCGGGTTGGTAGGCCTTGGCCCTCTAAGGACTGTCGCACCATTGGTTATATTTAACTCTATTATGGAATATTATTTTGGGGCAACTCAGTAGGAAGTTTAAAAAAAAAAAAAAAAAAAAAAAAAAAAATCTTATGCAAAAGAGGGTTGTAAGAATCATTACTAACACCCACACCAGATGCTCCTGTAAAGAACCTTTTACAAGATTGAAGATATTAACGCTTCCTTGCATGTATATATTCTCGATCCTAAAATTCTTTGTATGCAATCGTGCCTTATTTGCAACAAATAATGTAATTCACAGAATAAACACTAGACAAAAGTATAATATCCATTATCCCAGTGGTAAACTTTCTTGCTTCCAGAAAGGTGTGTATTATGAAACTATCAAAATATTTGGCGCACTTCCTAATGTTCTTAAAGAAACAGTTGTTAATTTCGGTGCCTTTAAAAAAGCTGTTAGAGAGTACCTTTGCTCAAAATCTTTTTATTCTGTACAAGATTATCTGAATGACAAATTATCCTGATAATGCTTCTGTAGTATCTAACTATTCCAATGACAAATCATTACTAATAAATCTTTGATGCAAGTTGAAAGTTTATTTTTAATGTATATGTATTTAATAAATAACAAGAATGGTATCCATTGCAAAAAGGTTGAGACGTACTGGCATAAGACAAGTGAAAGCTGGTTTAAAAAGTGTTTCATTTTGTATCAAATATAATTATCCCTGCTTTGTTTTCCATATTGTTGTTCATATTGCCTGTATACTATAATATGTGTCTTATGTTAACTTTTGTACATATATGTGCTATTAAACTTTATACCTCTGGACATGTTCAATGTTCACAGCCTTTTCTGGATACAGGTGAACCTACTGAACGCAAATCAATCTAATCTAATCTATTAACTTATTATGTTACATTAAGCTGCATTTTATTTAACAATTACTAAAGGACACTGCTATTATATCCTATACCAGGCAGCTCTCTCACAACGAGGTCTGTATCGAGTTGAATGCTGATTAAGATGTTATTGTTTATAGTGTGGAGTTACTTCTGATATGTAACACTGTATTTCCTGTACATCTCGCGTACCTCACAAGCCCAAGAACACTTATGTATATGCAATTTAAAATCAGTACACAGAGCAGGCCAGTGCTTCAGCCAAAATAAAACACAATCGAGGCAAAACTTTAACAAGTGGCGAGTGGCAAATGATCGCGCATTGTTTCACGGTGCTTAAAGAAAGAAACCCGAAATCGTCTATAAAAACATTGATAAAGAATCTGGTGATCTCCTTGTTGTTTCCGCAAGTAGTGTACAAAGTGTTAGAATGGAACAGCAAGCATCCGAAACTCTTATGAACACCGGGAAAATCGCGTAAATGCAAACAGCGCGTGGAGAAATACGACGATTTTACGAAAAGTGCTATGCGCAGTAAAGTTCATGATTATTTTTTCAGAAATGAACCAGCTCAACCAGCTCAACGTTAATGTGTAACCCAACTCTATTTATTTATTGTCTATAAGTTAGCGCTGCTATACATATACTGCTAGTGTTGCAAAACTTATGTACGTGTATGTAGCGTCTAACACGTGGCGAGTTGAGTCAGCTCCGCCTTGTTGTTTACAGCAGGATTAAACTAGCGTGAGACAGAGTATGTTGCTCCTCAACGGCTGCAGACTCAGGTGCAACTGCCCTTGTTCACCGCTGGTGGATTAGTTAATCAACTAGAAAAACAGAAATTTAGGTATCCAGACAAAAATCTTGGGTGATTGTAATTTTGTTTAGGCTGGAATGGGTGCCTTATGGTTACCAGTAGTGTCCGCGAGTCATGCTTTAAGAGACGTTCACGGGGTAAATAGTCCCCAAGAGATCTAACTAGGGCGCTCTGATGTTGAGGTAAACTCTCATAAAATTTGGTGGCCCGGCGCCTAATTTCAGCTTCCACATAACGGAGGGGAACCTTCTGCATACAGAACAGATAACACATTTTTCTGATTAACTTGAAGTACACAAAGTACTTAACACGCCAACTTTGTAATGCCAACTTTAATTTCTTGCGGATTGTGATAATGTCATTCAAGAAGGCTGTGAGTTAAATGACACTTGTATAACATGGCGGTCATTTGAATGTGAATATAGACTTTAGTGAACCTCCTGAAATTTTACAAGTAGCAGAGAGAATGAAATTAGAATTGTTACCCAAAACCAAGACGACATTGTGTACAACGTGTTCCTGGACTGGCAAACAACATGCAAAATAATCATGTTATTAGCGTTCTTTGAAGAAAAAGCTAAAATATGGACATCTACAAAGCCGTGTGTTAATGTAAACATGAATCAGAACATCAGTAAATACTACGTACAAACTTATAGCATCTTTGAACCGCATGTCTGAAGGTTACCAGCGAAACAAACCCAAAATTCTAACCAAAGAACAAATTCACGCCTTCATCAGTACAGCACCGTACAAAAACCACTTAATGATAGAGACTGTTTTAATTACTAGTGTACTGGGGGCATGCCGCAGAGTATATGACACTGGATAATAACCAAGACCTCCAACTTCATAATAATAACTATTCCGAACACAAAGACTGATGTACCACGTACATGCACTGTTATTTGTAAATACATGAACTTTTACCACAGAAAACATCCACCACCAACTCTTATTGATTTAATATTGTGAGGACCTGACCATCGATGGACACCGATTTAAGATGCCACGTGACCATATCGTGCACGAGGGAATAGCTCAGACGGAACTCATGCTTTTTGGAGAGGTTGGGATTTCTAATACATTTTCTATAAAGGTTGGGTAGCACTAACTAAAACCACAATTAACTTAAGACAAAGATTTACTACAGTAAATAATTACAAAAGGCCACCACACAAAGACAATCAAATCATCCATACACTCACTCACGCCACCAGAGGGTAATGACGCACACATGTGACGTCGCTACTACATTATCAATACAAACTCTAGAAACTGCACTAAACAAATCAGTCACTAATGTGACAACATAACAATAAAAATGCTGTACTCAACCACTTGAATAAATACATTTGGAAAGATATCTATTATGATGGCTAAATTCTTGGAATTGTCCGATTATACATTGCTTCTGTCGTCCTTTCAGCAGATTTCGTGCTTTACCGTTACCGAAGACTAAACAGAGAACAAAAACAAGATAGCAGCACAGTTTCTCCCTACATTGTCACTATTTCAGAATCAAACAATCGCCTATCGTAAATCATGTCACAAATAATTCAATTCCCACTTCCTCCACCCAAAGAATAACTACATATTTCTGCTGTTGTACAATCAACATTTCAGTTCTCTCAAAATATGAGTAAGTTTAAAAAAAATGTAATCTATAATTAATAAAATTTTTGTTACATTATTTTCATCGTTTTATTATTTCCACTGCCTCACTTCTGTAGAATGTGGTGGTTTTGTAGAAGTCATGATGTCAACACTGATGCTATGCAAGACAAAAGCAATTCATGACTATCAGAGACATAAAATACCATATATTTATATCTAATCTATAATATATCTATAAATATTCAAGATTGTCCAAAAATACGTTATAAAGCACGGGTTAAAACGATTTTACTTTATTCCTAGCTCTATAAATAACCTTTCTTTCCCCTGCTTTCCCCTCATGATTATGCAAATACCAATGAGTTTCAAAACAATCACATAACGCCATCTTCAAACATCCGACTGTCGCATTACAGTACGTAATGTGTAATGAAAGTTTGCTGCGAGAACAAGATTTTGTTATGAATGCTTTGTTTTTTGTCTCTGTTCCTGTTTCTGATTCGCATATCCGCATTCGTGCAAACCT
Organism: Mantis religiosa; assembly: GCA_030765055.1. NCBI lineage: Eukaryota > Metazoa > Arthropoda > Insecta > Mantodea > Mantidae > Mantis > Mantis religiosa. The sequence goes on along the minus strand of CM060953.1, from coordinate 13,475,898 downwards.
GTTGGGATATAGTAGTGGGTGGTGGAGAGAGGGGCCTAGAAAGTTTGGTTGTAGTACAAAATGGGGCCAAGCGCTTGGAAAGTGGAGCAAGCATCTCGATCGGGTTAAAGGTCACTGGAGCAAGGTGAGGGTTGGTGGTGACAAAACATCTGACACTGAGGACCTTCTGTTGCTAACATATGGTTAATTTACGTCCTCTAACGTTAAGTCATAACGGACGATGAGTGAAATGATATTTATAAAACTTGGGAGTTACCAGACATTCATCTTTTAGGATAAGGGAAAACTCCGGAAGAAAACTTATCCAGATAACTCACCGTGACCGAGATTCGAATTTGGGACCTCTTTAACTTGAACTTGAGGTAGACACGCTACCATCTACGCTACACAGATGGGGGGGGGGCAGTGTGATCAGCATAATTTAAAAACGGAATATTGGTTGAATTAAAAAGTGCATTTAAGTTCACCGATTTTCAAAGATGCAAAAAAAATCGCTTTTTAAAAGATCCCTCCTTTAACGACTATATTCACATGGATAATGTTTTCAATTTTGTTTTCCAGTTTGCATGACCAGTAAACCGTAAGAGAGAAAGAGAGACAAAGTCTTACTACACAGAATGTAGATTTCTTTAAAATACATATACCACATTAAAATTTTAGTAGAATTAACCATTTCGGAGATATTCGTGTTTTTATTTTGCAATTTTAAAACATTTACAGTCTTCAAATATGTATCAATTTATTTTATGGTCATGCAAAGATTATAGAATTTCAAATTGCATAGAGATCATTTGTTAACTATTTTATTTATCTCGTAAAACTCTTTGTAATCTCTTATTCGCTCTTGTAGCTACAATCAGATAGACAATAAAGCAGTTTCTTTAAAGTTTATCTGGATAAATATGTACTAGATACAAGAATAAGTGTTTGTAAGTATAGTTTAAAAGTACAAAAAGTCACGCGAGTGCAACACACCAAAATATTGAAAGATATTATGTGTATCTCGAATTTTCTGCGAATTTCCTGAAGACTGTATTTAGTTTAACTAGTAAACCAAGGTTCGATCTCGAAACCTCACGGTTCACGCGTTACCACGGTAACACTGCACCATATATCAACATTTGTATCTTTCAGACTTTACGGAGACATCAGAGGGGTTTTGCAATTGGTTTAGGGAAGTGTCAAGTAAATTAGTTGTTTGTTTTGTGTTGGTATTTTGCGGAAGGAAATGTTCCACTGTTACGACCTCTCTTTGTGCATGCTTTACTCGTACTACATCTGCCGTATTGGACATACACATTTGATACCAACAGTTAGTTCACTGTAAATACACGATCCTCTGAATCGTAAACATACAACAAAACACGCTTGGGAACAACATAACCTCAAAAACTAAAAGTCGGTTAAATACCAAACTTGGTATGTAAATTCAGCAGCTTACTAGGAATATTAAGAATTATGATTTTCTCAAAGAATGGCTGCAATAATTTTGATTAAAATATAATATATTTAGTATGTTAATATCACAAATGAAATGTATGTCTTGTATTTTCTAGAAGTGCCCTCGGAATACCTTTAAGTTGTCGATAACTTTTTCATAACTGGTAAACAGCAAGAGTTAAAATATTACTACACACATTCTGTTTTAAAGAACGGAATTTGTCAAAAACGTTTCTTTGGAGACATTCCTTGTTATTGGTTTGAATTTTAAAAAAATGCCTGCTTTCCTCAAATCATAAGCTATTATTATCTTTTTTTTATATCCTGGCCAAGTTAAAGTAGTGAACTATCAAAGCCATCACATAAAACCAGCTCTACTACATTCTTCTATTCGCCTTATAACCTATAACAAAGCATGTGATAACAATATATACCAATATATATCTCATAAAACGTGAAATATATAGGTAAGCGTCTTGTTTTTAGAATAGTTTATTGAAAAATGGGTACAGAAAATCATGTGAGTGTAACACATCAGTTATGTTCATTCAACAAACTACATTTTACTTTAAGAAAATAATTTAGTATTAGTAATTAACGTATAATCTGTGACACGAGTATATGTTTACGGTTGTACAATGAAAAGATTATACATGTGTAACAAGGAGCATTTTTAAGCAATTGTAGGTTAAAATACGTAAACAATAACTAGCAAATTAATAAATCTATAATGTATGGGAAATGTATGACGTAATATGGTTGCTAAGGAGATGCTGTTTCATTTGTTTTAATACATAGAGGAAAATTGAAGGTTATTATGATAAAAATATTGTAAACATTGGCATTTTGAGGGAAGCCAACAATGCTGAGAGTTTAATAATTCCAGAGAAAATTTATAAAGTAGCTCACGAAAAATAAAATGAAAAGTTTTATGGATAGAGGAACGGAAAACGCGTTATTTGACTAGTGAATAGAGCTCGGACTTTTGTATATTTGCATGTTTTATTCCTTGACAGTTAGAAATATGCATGTAAGTAACAAATCACATTGTAAGGAGTTTATTTCGGAAGTATTATAGTCATATAAACGCATATATAAGGGGTTAGTGCATATTTAACTATTTTTTGCAGATTTATACTTATATTTTCCTTTCTTAGAAATGATTCGTACAAATATATTTCACCCTGATACTATCACGCGGTAAATCCTTCAAGTTCGGTGCGGTTGTTATTGCAACTGAAAGCTTGATATGGTTTGTATTAATATTGCAAAGCCGTTTGCCGCAAGGAACAATAGGAATTAAAAAAGTGTCTTCACTTAACTTTTAAACTTGTATTAACCTGCTGATAATCGTAACTTCTGAAGTGTAAGCAGTAGCAAAGGAATATTACAATACAGAAGGAGAAGAAGAAGAAGAAGAAGAAGAAGAAGAAGAAGAAGAAGAAGAAGAAGAAGAAGAGAAGAAGAAGAAGAAGAAGAAGAAGAAGAAGAAGAAGAAGAAGAAGAAGAAGAAGAAGAAGAAGAAGAAGAAGAAGAAAGAAGAAGAAGAAGAAGAAGAAGAAGAAGAAGAAGAAGAAGAAGAAGAAGAAGAAGAAGAAGAAGAAGAAGAAGAAGAAGAAGAAGAAGAAGAAGAAGAAGAAGAAGAAGAAGAAGAAGAAGAAGAAGAAGAAGAAGAAGAAGAAGAAGAAGAAGAAGAAGAAGAAGAGAAGAAGAAGAAGAAGAAAGAAGAAGAAGAAGAAGAAGAAGAAGAAGAAGAAGAAGAAGAAGAAGAAGAAGAAGAAGAAGAAGAAGAAGAAGAAAGAAGAAGAAGAAGAAGAAAAGAAGAAGAAGAAGAAGAAGAAGAAGAAGAAGAAGAAGAAGAAGAAGAAAGAAGAGAGAAGAAGAAGAAGAAGAAGAAGAAGAAGAAGAAGAAGAAGAAGAAGAAGAAGAAGAAGAAGAAGAAGAAGAAGAAAGAAGAAGAAGAAGAAGAGAAGAAGAAGAAGAAGAAGAAGAAGAAGAAGAAGAAGAAGAAGAAGAAGAAGAGAAGAAGAAGAAGAAGAAGAAGAAGAAGAAGAAGAAGAAGAAGAAGAAGAAGAAGAAGAAGAAGAAGAAGAAGAAGAAGAAGAAGAAGAGAAGAAGAAGAAGAAGAAGAAGAAGAAGAAGAAGAAGAAGAAGAAGAAGAAGAAGAAGAAGAAGAAGAAGAAGAAGAAGAAGAAGAAGAAGAAGAAGAAGAAGAAGAAGAAGAAGAAGAAGAAGAAGAAGAAGAAGAAGAAGAAGAAGAAGAAGAAGAAGAAGAAGAAGAAGAAGAAGAAGAAGAAGAAGAAGAAGAAGAAGAAGAAGAAGAAGAAGAAGAAGAAGAAGAAGAAGAAGAAGAAGAAGAAGAAGAAGAAGAAGAAGAAGAAGAAGAAGAAGAAGAAGAAGAAGAAGAAGAAGAAGAAGAAGAAGAAGAAGAAGAAGAAGAAGAAGAAGAAGAAGAAGAAGAAGAAGAAGAAGAAGAGCAGTAAAGCTTATTTGCTTCAATAATGGATCGAGGGAATCCTACTCAACAACAAATGGAAATACAGCACTTCGCAAATGTCGTAAAACATTGTTTATGTTTGTATTTTCAGAATATTTCAAAATTCTATGTTAAATTTGTGTTAATGATTGTTGGTTTTAACTAACCCATATTACTTTTATGCCATTGTTATATGTGACCAAAAAAAATACAGATTACGCAACATCTACAAACAGTACCTCATAGAATTAAAAACAAAATTTTAAGAAATACAAGAAAATCGTTTCCTCCAGAAAACGGTGAACAATTTGATTACTGCAAGATTATTAAATGTGAAAAAGGCGAAATAATGCATTTTATTTTAAATACATATTATAAAGTTTTAGAGAATATTTAGCAGATTATTAGTGTATATATTCACAGATTCTATACATAAAAATGCCAGCTCTACTAATGAAGCTAGCATACTTTTCATAGCTGGTAATAATGCGAACGTTTATTACTTTGTAGTATGGTAAGTACAGATAACTGGTCTACTCTATAGTTCAGATAGGTTATCCAGGAAACACCTTGGTTTTAAGAAGCACTCCGCAATGCTAAAAGCCAAGTGATTCAAAAGGAATTCAGTTCAGAGGATTGCTCTTAAGCGATTTGGCGTGTTTACTGATAACAAAGGCGCCTCGCGATCCGCACAGCATTTGTTACTGAGCACTTCCGTTTTAGGCACACTGTAGCAAAAGCTGATACGTAATCTCTGGAAGCATTCCAGCGCGCGCTTTCACTCCTTCCTGTATTGCTCCGTCTGCTTTATGATAATAAACACATTTTTGCAATTTATTATATATAGAAGGTACGACAGAAATATGGGAATGCAGTAAACTTTATATAAGGGATGGATCGATACCGGGTTTTCTCGATACGCGACTCTCGATACCCGTTAACCATACTTCGATTCTCGATACCGTCAACTCTACTTCTGGTTTCACTACAAAATGGGAAAACTGTGTAATGCAATAACATTAATAAGGTGCACATATTTAATGAGACACCAGTGTTCTTACTTTTAAACTGTACATTAGCCATTTAAAAGCTAAACAGTTCACTTTATGCGTTTTTGTTAAAAAATACTAGCATTCTCACTCTTTCACGGTCAAGTCTACTTCTTTTTCTGTCACATATGAGTCCTGCTATACTAAATAGTCTTTCAGAGAAAACTGTTGCAGGTGGGATACACAAATATGTACTTCTTGGGAACTGTTAACTGACAGTTGACACACGATTATTTTCTTGTATACTGTTTCTGTACAGATACCACATTCCTGACAATTTCTCGTGCTTTGCAATGTTCTACTTGCACCAGTAATATTTTGTGATTTTAAAATAAAATAAAAAAGCAGAATCACGAAAGTACCGAGCGAAAACAAAACAATAACACAATAAAAAATGTGGACACCTTGAACCGTAAACAGTAAAGCAGCGCGCTCGCCCAGCGTAAACCTCAGAATTGTGTCCAGATGGCGTACAATTTTCTCGAAGTTTCTCTGTCTCAAACTTTCTGGTATGCTGTGTAAATTTCCAACGATTACTCTTGAAAGTTAGGTTAGCGAATGCGTTGTTACTCTCTGATGCAGTTTGAGATGAAGCCAGTGCTGATTACTCATCTCTTCCTGAGGCCTATAGGTCTCCTGCTACTCCTTTGTCGTATCCGTTTCTCCCGGGGATGTATACACAAAAGATCCATTTGCAGGTGTCCCCTCCGATATCTAATATACCTCTACCTTTATGTAATGACTAGGGGAACAAAGAGAACGTACAAGGGTTTGAAGTTCCACCTGCTGTGATTAACTACGGACTATTCCGATCGATAGACTGTGCACAATTTGCAGAACTTGTAAGATTGTCGTCGGGAAATATTAAAGGGAGAATATTAGCAGAGCTTTCAATTGTTTTTATTTTTCTACTAGTACTTGTAGTAAGTAGAGGAGGCATTCTATCCCACCCAAACATTTATATCAAAATGTTACCAAGAATACCTGTTTATAGATTCTCTGAATGCCAGGAAAAGATGTTCCGTGTATAATTGTTAGAAGGAAAAAAAGCTGTTCCTTTGTTACATATTTCAATTGTCCAATAGTTATATTTTGTGAATAGTAATTACGTTATTATTTTCCTGGACAGAAACAGAAGGGGACTTTAATGCCACCCCATAGCAACAAGCTGTTTAAAACATTTAACTGTCGCTTAAAGCCTACTCTATTCCTCTTTTCTGATATAACCTACAAGGAAATATTTAATAAAACCATATAAGTCTCTTGTTGTTGATTAACGTGAACTAAATACAAGAATAAGACTTTTTAAGAATAGTTTCTAAGATAATAAATAGAGAAAATCAGATATTTAGTAGTTCTAGTTCAAAGAAATTAGATTAAAGGGAGAAAATAGCAGGATTCAACATAAATATCTAGATATGCAACTGTTTTAATCAACTGCCATTCTAGTTTATTTATTTATTTATTTATTTATTTACTATCCAATTTTTGTGATTCCTATTTTACCCAAAGGTATATTCGGAATACAGTTTACAAATTTTAAAATGAATATTAATAACATTTACAAAATATAACCAAATAAAATATCAAGTTCACAAACAATAAACATCAAGATAAATTCTTTAGCTTAAGAAATATTTTGTTCAACAAAGCCATGAAATATTGACAAGGTTTGTAATTCTTTAGAATATGTTTAAGTGATTTTGAAGAAGTGTAACCTAAGGTTTGAAGCAATAATTCAAGTTCGTATCTTTCAAAACAGAAAAATGGGCAATCAAATAAAATGTGAGGGACATCTTGAAGATGATTTCACAAAGATTTGATTTTGAATCGAAATAAGTAAGTTGAAAATTTGCCATGTTTAGTTAAGAATTGAGTGAGAACATAGGATTAACGAATTTACATTTATGTCTGTCAGAAGCTGTTGGGAAATATAAATCCTTAGTCAAAGCACCACAGTCAGTTTTTAACCAGTATTCATTCCAGTCGTTGATAATTTTCTTCAATGTCATTCTAGTTTGTAAAGCAATCACTGCAACGTCACGTAAACCAGGATAAATTACACATCAACTGCGATAAGAACTCAACTATTTTAAAGCCACGTGTCATTCAGCAACAGATCTTGCATCAAATAAGTGCAGCTGCACAAATTGAATCATATAACTACAACTACAGTATATCGGACGGGGTTTGAGTCATAGTTTAAGGAACACCAAATGAATAACGAAATTGTTAACCTCGCACAAAGACCTGATAAAAGCACAAAGGGCAGGCAAGCGTTACGTTGATAGCGTCATCAAAGGGCGTGCAACTTTGGTTAAGTTCCGCTCTTTGTTGACATTATCTAAGCCACAAACAACTACCACGTTCAAGGGCGATAAAGATACAGTTGGCTTAAAAACAAATAATATTACTCTGTGGATTGACAAATTTAACATTTGATATGTTCTGGACTCACAGGACTTTCTCTATATGTTCTTCAACAAATATTTTTACAATGCATTTACCTACCTCTTATTAATCGAGAGAAATGTTATAGAAAACTTTTTTTTTTAATTTTCTTAGTAGACATGGTATTTAAAACCTTTAACCGGTTAAAAGAACGTAAAATCTTAAAAAAAAAAAAAAAAAAAAAAAAAAAAAAAAAAAAAAAAAAAAACCCTAGGAAATAACTATGAGTGAATTGGGGGCATGCCGCAGAAAATAATTCTGCCAGATAACAATATTCCAAACTTTGAAAACTTCTTTAAGTAGCCACTCCGAACCCAAAGACTAAAGTCGCATGTGTATTCACTGTTATTTGTAAGTACATGCATTTTTACCACAAATATCCAGCACTGCGACCAGAAAAGAGCCAACACCAACGTCTATTCATTGCTTCGCTCAACCAGTTGGAATAAACACATTTCGGAAAATGCGTACTAAGGTTGTCAAATTCCCGGAATTGCCCTGTTATATTCCTAATAGTGGACAGTGCTTCCGAAGAACATCTTCCTCCTTTTAGCAGATTTCTGTACAATTAAACGCCATGGCGGTTGCCAAGGACTATATAGAGAACAAAAACAAGATCGCAGCACAAATTCTCCCTTCATTGTCAAATATTTCAAAACCAAACAATGGCCTATCGTAAATCACGTAACGAATAATTAAATTCCCACTTCCTCCACCCAAAGAATAACTATTTCAAATTGTAATAACTGTATAATCAATAATTCAGTTTTCTCAAAATAGGAGCGAGTTTGAAAAAAAATTGTAATCTATTAATTAATTAAATTTTTATTACGTTATTATCATAGTTTTAGTATTTCCAAGGTCTCCCTTATGTACAATGTTGTGGTTTTCTAAAAGTCGTGTTGCTACGCAAGACAAATGAACATCGCAACCTGATAAATATCATGGCTTTGAGAAAGGTAAAACAATATATATATATATATATATAATATCTATAAATATTCATGACTGATGACGTGAGGGTTAAAAGGATTTTATTTTGTTACAAAATAAAATCTTAATTTCAACTGTTGTAACATAAATATTGTGTAGTAAGATTTTGTCTAGGACTTACAATGTACCAGTTATAAATGAGTACTTCCGAGGACATTCTCAGGAAATGTATATGCATTTTATTTGTAATGAAAAATTCGAAGACATATAGTAATTTTATTAAAAGTGATCTTCATTTTTTGAGAAAATTAACAGTCTCCAAACATTTTTCATGTTAAGGATGGTTTGGGATGACATTTTTTTTAAATCTTAGTTCGTATTTAATTTGGGTGTTGCGTTTTTCTGTTACGTTGTTTGCAATAGTAAACACACACACACACACGCACGCACACACGCACGCACGCACGCACACACACACACGCGCGCGCGCGCGCACTGAAAATGCTTTATTGTATTTAGGGATTCTAAAATTGGGTATTTCAATTAATATATCGGTATAGAGGTTTTGGGTAGAATCTAAGCTCTCTCTACTTTTTTTACTAATTGAGGAAGTAATACACATTTCTAACAATAGTTTGTAGACGGTATATAAAAATAAACCATAGTATTCTCTGTAGTTCAAATTGGGATTGGTGGTATCGCGCTACGTTAGTGAATTAGCACAGTAGAGACACCTTCGCCCCCAAACAATTATTTCGGCAGTTTCTCATTACGAAGTTGGCAGGCCCGGCAAGTCCCGTTACTCCATGTGTGTGTATGTGCCGGTCGGGGTGAAGAACCTGTACGGTCATCATTGAGTCACCCGGCGCGGTTCGCGCACGCGCACAGCGCAAATAGGTGAACGATCCCACTCGGCCCGAGCCGCCCATTGTTATTGCTTGCCTTAGGACGCGTCATAATCACTTTACGTCACTTTACACCAGAACCTTGCAGGTAACTCCCCACAAAATAATGTTACAGAGCTTTTATATCCAGAAAAAGCCTAATAAAAGTCAAGTTCGTTACACACGCGTACACGTGCGGGCTTTTTTCCTAAAAATTTGTTGTGTAGCACTCACGTGACTTTCTCTGCTCTTGTACAAACTATTCTCACAAATACTCATTGCTCTATTTACTTTAAAATAAATAAAAAGTGATTTCCAGTGAAATCTAAACATTGAAATGCAATATTTCCTCTAACGATATACGTAGAAAAGAAAACTATTTTCTTTATTTGTGGTCTACTTTAATTCCTGTGGTCAAACCAGGGGGCTTAGAAACATTTGACAGTATGTTTACTATTTGAAGTTTTAGGTTATATCTTATTTAAACTTATTTTCACAAGCACCTTAATGTTCACATGGAGGGTAGGGAATAATTTCCTAATTAAATGAAAATTCCCGGTCCCGGTTGAGAATTAAGCGCGCACTTCCGTTTGAAAGGTTAGGTTGCGAGCTGTATAGGCAGAAAAAATGTTTAGGATTTTCTAGTATCGATTTACATGGAAAACAATTATTGAATTTTTATTCAGAATAGCTCATCTCATCTATAATTGTTACTCAATTTGCTGTAATCTGTATCTATGCTAATGGTTACTCTTTCTACTGTGCATATTAGCGGAGGTATATCTACCATGGCAATCCACACAAAGTGAAGACTGACCTCCCCTCTGATGTCCAGGGAGTTACTGAGCTGTCCCAAAAGGGCGCCCGAAGCCTCCGTGGGGCTTTCCATAGGACAAGACATAGAGACTAACAAGCCGACCCCCCCCCATCTGGTCCTATGCCCGCCTTGGTAGCGTGGTGGTAGCGTGTCTGCCTCACGTTCAAGAGGTCACGAGTTCGAATCTCGGTCAGGGTGAGTTACCTGGATAAGGTTTTTCCGGGGTTTTCCCTTATCCTGAAAGACGAATGTGGGGTAACTCCAAGCTCTATGGGCCCTGGGCTCATTTGAGCATCATTTCGCCCATTCCATTCATCGTCCGATATGACTTAACTTTGGAGGACGTAAATTAAATAAAAAATCTGGTCCTATGGACTCAAGACGGGATGGAAGTGGATACGCCACTTAGGCGCGCCAACCCCAAAGGGTGATACCGAAATTAAGGTTTTCCATAAGTAAAGAATCATGATGGATGTCAAAGGAATGTTGGTTCTTTGTTACGACAAGGGCAAGGCCAGTTGAGTTGGGGGAAAGTGTTGTAACAAAAGCAATGTAAGAAACAGCGTCCTTAACAGTTTCTAAAGGGGCTCACTTGACTTGTATGAATAGGGAAGTCTTTGGATCATTTACAATGGCGGCAAAACAGCCACAAAGGGATTTTGGTTGAAAAGGAGTTTCCTGAGAGTGAAAGTTACATATACACACACGCAGCTGTGGTCATTCAAGCAGTCTTCGGCGTGGAGCCGATGTGGTCAGTTCGTGGCTAGGAAGCCATTAAAAGAGTCTGAGGCGTGAGGGCGATTAAAGCAGTCCTCTGGTTTTGTCTGGAATATTTGTCTGTTCGTATACATATAAGGAACGAATAAATTTATCAAGTAATAAACATTCTGCAGTCAGTAACTCTAAACAGAGACTGGTAACCTTGGTCGGCAACTTTCATTTCGATGTTTTAAAAGAAGAAGTAGTAAATAAATAAGTTGGAAACGGGCATTCCAGTGTTATTAAAATCTCCTTCTCACACATCCACGCATACCCTGAGAGAAACCTCATTGCTCGCCGATTTATTTGCTCGCCATTAAATTATTGCTTCAAATTGGCGTCCACAACGTTACAAGGGGAAGGCTACTGATTAACTTCGGTAGGGCCGCCTGGTTATTGAGCACACCTTCTACTAGCTATGCAGGCTAGTACGCGGGAATATATGACTTCCCTCAACCCCGTCCGGAGACGTACCCGATCTCCCACGGGTATCGGGAACCCCTGACCCCTCGAGTCCAACCCAATCCGAACAACTCCCAGTCGGGAGGGGCTCGACTGTTCGGCCCGAGGTTACTCTAGTAACGTCAGAAGTACCACGAGTGCTAGGAGTCCGCAGGGCTCGCACCACAGCAGCTGAAGGTGACGGATCCCCTCCCCCATGGGATATCAGTGAAGCTATTTCACCATTTATGTTTCAGAATAAAGAAAACCCCGGGAAAAACACTTATCACCTTGATCGAGATTAGAAGTCGGGACCTCTTGAACGTGAGACAAATGCGGACACTATTTCTATTTGAATTTTCAAATCACTTCTTTCGAATAGAAATCAACAACAACCAATCGCAACAATTCATTGGTGCATTTAACCGCTTCGCCGATGGCCATTTAAACCCTGCACGGCCGGGAACGGATACCCAATAAACAGAACAAGACATTTAAATTGTTAAATGCTGCAAAAAGTCTTCATAAATAAATATTCGTATCTTCCGTATTTTCTAAGTTATTTCAGGGAAACAAAAACTGGTTAAAAGCCCATTAAAAGCTGTATGCATCTGCGGTATCATTAAAATAGAGACTATATTAATAAAGCGATGAAATTTCATTAATTTGTATCACGTAAAGAAAGCCATTCTTTGCGTCGAACGCGCCTAATTCTGAGTACTTTTGTTTTACAAGCTATATGTGTATATCAGCTGAATAAACGAAGTGTTGGGTTCAAGGTTTCTAGGTTTCAGTTCATGCTAACACGTAATAATAACTGTTTATATTGCGTTATACACCCTGGAAGGAAACTCCGTCAGCATCCCTCTAATTGCACAACGGAAGTTTATGTTAGCTGACGTAACTTCTTTCTTCGCTCAGTTGACATTGTAATTTAGATTGCATCAGAGTTCCAAGCAATTTCTTTAGCTAAATCACAGTTGAAATAGTTTTCTCAGTGCTAATCATGGCTTCAACTAGTAATGTTGCAAATCAATTAGCTAGTGTAGGACGAGTGCGGGCTTCTGATATTACATCAGAAAATGTGGAAGACTTTTTGCTGTTAGACAGTGATTTGGACATTGATGGCGAGTTTTCAGATTTTGAGGGGGGTGTTGAGGATATAGGTAGCAGTGAGGAGGAAAATGACTCATTTCCGACAGGTGTTGAAGAATCAACATTATGGAGGTGTCAAAATAACTCTAACACTAATAGACATACGTTCACGAGCACAACCTCTGGTGTACAACCGCATACTCAACTAACTTCTGACAGCCAACCAATTGACATTTTCACAAAATTTTTTACTACTGACTTACTGTCTCTCATTGTTTCGGAAACAAATGTATATGCGAGTAGGGTGAAGGAAGACCTGATTTCTAAAGGCAATTTAGGACCTAAGAGTAGATTGCAGAAGTGGACAGAAGTAACAATGAATGAGATTTACAGACTACTTGGTCTAATTATGCTCATGGGTGTTATTCGTAAACCTACGCTAGACATGTACTGGTCTACAGACGACATGCTAGCTACCCCATTTTTTGGGAAATGCATGTCAAATAACAGGTTTACTTCCATTTTGCGCTTCCTTCATTTCACCTGCACAGAAAATGTGAATGATAAACTATCCAAAATCAGACCAGTTTTTGATTACATTATTTCAAAATTCAAAGAAAATTATGTGCCTAGTGAAAAGATCACTGTTGATGAAAGCTTGATGCTTTGGAAGGGCCGTTTAGGTTGGAAACAATACATCAAAACAAAGAGGGCCAGATTTGGCATAAAGAGTTTTGATGTATGTGAAAGTAAAACAGGATATCTTTACAATAGCTGCATATACACTGGCCAAGGGACTGATAACACCGGAGACAAAGATTTGGGGTTATCTGGTTCCATAGTAATGCACCTGATGGAATCTGTACTTGATCAGGGTAGGACTGTATATTTAGATAATTGGTACAGTTCCCCTAAATTATTCATGGCCTTACACAAAAGAAAAACAAATGCAATTGGAACAGTACGCTCAAATCGTATTGGTTTGCCAAAAGATGTGAATACGAAGGCTCTAAGAAGAGGAGAAATGCAGGTGCATCAGCTGCCACCCTTGACCTATGTTGCTTGGCAAGACAGGAGGGTTGTTACAGCATTATCCAATTGCAGCTCTAAGATTTTGATGATTGACACTGGAAAAATTGATGCTTGTAACAAAATGCCAATTTTCAAGCCCGATATTATCCAGGAATATAATATGCATATGGGTGGAGTGGATCTAGTAGATCAGGTATTACACGCATATCCCTCTTTGCGAAAAACAATCAAATGGTATAAAAAAGTATTTTTACACCAGCTAGATATAACCATATACAATTGTTTAGTAATTTGGAGAGCTCTAAACCCACGGAAGACAATGACGTACCTGGACTTTCGCATATCAATAGCTCGCAGCCTAATTGAGCAGTATAAAATTCAGAGACCTCTCCATACTGGGGGTAAAAAATCCATCACCCCAGCACCCCTCAGACTTGAAGGAAAACATTTTCCTAAAAGGATACCACCCACAGCAAAAAAGTCGCGTCCCTTCAGAAAATGTTTGGTGTGCCGCAAGAAAGGTGTCCGAAAGGAAACTAGTACGATTTGCCGTAAATGTGGAGATGTGCCCTTGTGTGTTTATCCATGTTTTGAGGTGTACCATTCAAGAAAAAACTTTTAAAGGTAAGCTTTTACTTCTTATAGAATTTATTTAAATTTACCGTAAAACATAAGGTTTAAAAGAATTATAATTAAATACGCATTAAATGCATGTATGCGCAGGACGTCTATACACGTCCATATCGGTTTGGGGCCTTTTAACTTGGACGTCATATGACGTCCATATCGGTGAAAGGGTTAATATTAAACAAGTGTACTTTATTTAGGTCAGTACTGCGCTCTCGCCCACGTAGAGAGTAAAACCATCATGTTGATTAATAAAGCGATGAGCTAAAATGATTGACTTCCCACTGCTAAACCAATAATTGCTGTATATTTTATGAAGTGGTTACATCAAACAATGCAACTGCGGACGTTAGGAAGTGAATTCGGTGTTTACAAACTTCCTCAGGCACGTTAACAACAATGAATTTGCTTCAAACCTGCAGTGACTGTCTTCGACTTCCGATTACTCTGTCCACCAGGTTGCTTCATGAAGCCTCAGGTCTTCCATACGTGGAGGACGAGATTAGGCGCCGGGCATCAAAATTATACGCCAACTTACCCAACCATAGAAGCTACCTTGTCAGATCATTGGGAGATTATGACCAAACTAGACGTCACTCTAGCCTACATCGGGTACCCCGCATGGCTTCCGGGCCCCAAGATAACCCAGGAGCTAATCCCAACAGCAGCTAAAGCTGAGCTCCACATATTCTCCTAAGCTGTTTGGCATCAAAATTACCAACCTAAACTTCAGAAACAAAACACCAGGGCGCTAGGCATTGCATCCTATCCTTTCATCCTTAGAAATTAATTCCAACCTAAAAACCCACCAGACACCCTACAACATCGCGAACAAACTTTACCTGCGATTAAACCCAAAACGGTTGGGCACGGAGCAAAAACCTTCTGGCTAAATACAGCCAGCCAGCACGAGCGAGCGAGCGAGTGACTTGCGATAACATTTCTAGTGCCTCATCATTCTCACCATTTCTCCTCTCTTGCGCATATGGTATATCACGACGTTTTACACAAGCTGTTACTTTAATAACATAAAACATGTCTATTACCCAGGACAAATAGCTTGAGCTTTATTTATGTGTGGCGGTAGTAGGAACTACGCGTGTTGTGATGGCTTGCTATAGGCTGCGTATTAAGTTGTTGACCTAGTCGTTAACAGTGGTGTGACGCATGAGTACCGCAGTGTATATGGTGTGCCGAGCTGGGAACTACAGCGAAGCAGTTTTTGTGTGAATTTCGGAGTTGTGTGGCTCCGTCTTAAGAGGTGGACCTGTGTGTAGGTCAGCAGTACGTGCTACAGAAACTTAAAGGAACATTGTAAAGCCGTGTCGAAGTGTTGTAAAGGGTCTTTCAACAAGAGTGTCCTATCTTTAACATATGATAGCTGCTGTTGTTACTGAGTTACAGCAGTCATTTTTTTCATGTGGTTACAGTTGTTATTGACAAACAGCCATGGAATATTACAGCATTCAGCAACGTGTAGAAACTGTGAAACTGTATGATCAAACTGCATCTGTTCTCCAAACCTTCCGTGTATTGCGTGAAGTTTGCCGTGTGCATATCCGTCCTTGCGAGGGAACAATTCGGTGTTTGATCGATAACTTTGAAAGAAGTGGTTCTATCAACGTTCAAAGAACGTCTGTAAGTAATCGACATAAGCGCTCCAACGAAAATATAGGCGCCTTTCTTGAAAGTGTACGCGAGGACGAAAAACAAATTAACTGCTCGTCGAGTGCAAGAATTGAGGCGTTTGCCGACCACAACTTGGCGAATTCTCCATCTGAACTTGGAGTTGACGCTTACAAAATAGTTATAACTCAAGAACTAAAGCCCAACTCCGTGTATTCGCTGAGTGGGCTACGGAGCAATTGGAAGCTGACCCGGATTTATGTCCAAAAATGATTTTCAGCGACCAAGCCCACTTTTGGATGAATGGTTTTGTTAACATTAGGGCAAGCACAACCCAATACAGATTCAAGAACGATCACTTCATCACCAAAAGATTGCTGTGTGCTGTGGAATTTGACATGTTGGAATTATTGGATCATATTTTTTCCAAGACGAAGATGAAGAAGCTCTAACTGTTAGTGGAGAAAGATTACGGACTCTTATAAGAGACTACTTTAGCCTTAATTGGCTGATATGGAACTCAGAAACATCTGGTTCCAGCAAGATGGTGCCACATATTATACTGCTCTCGAAACAATCGATCTTTTGAAGTAGAAGTTCAGAGGTTTCATCATTTCCCGTGCTGGTGATGTTAACTGGCCCCGACGTGTTGTTGTTTTGCAAAAACAGACACATACTCAGAGCCTTCAACCCAATTCAGAGACACCTCCGTCTCGCACAAGAATGGTGCAGGCGTTGGCGGATGTCCGTAAATCCGGACAAAAGCCACGCCATTTTTCTTACAAAGCGCCACACCCCCACTGACTGCCCCAACTTCCACTTCAGGGGCCGAAGGATAGAGTGGACTAATTCCATCAAGTACCTGGGCGTTCAACTTGATAGAGACCTAGCTTTCCGCGGACACATCAGGGAACTATCGGCACGGGTGCAGGGGCCTATTACCTCTCTGTACCCAATGATGGGTTCGGGCTCGATGCCAGTCCACTTAAAGCTACACCTCTTTCGAGCGCTGATAATCCCACTTATGTTGTACGCCTGTGAAATCTGGGGCATGGCTGCCGATAGCTTGATAGCATACCTTCAGCGTGCACAGAATAGAGGACTCCGATCCATCTATTCTGTGGGCCGTTCTTTCCCCGTGAGGTTGCTTCACGAAGCTTCTCTTCTCCTATATGTGGAGGACGAAATTAGGCGCCAGGCGACAAAATTCTACGCTCAAATTCCATCTCACAGAAGCACCCTGGTTCGGCCTCTAGGAGATTACGACGCTACGAGACGCCACTTAAGGCTTTACCGGGTACCCCGTATGGCATGCGGACACCCGAGGTAACAAATGAGTTAATCCAAACAGCAGCATAAGCTGAATTTCAAAAATCTCCAAATGAGCTGTTTGGCTACAAAATTTACCCCACTTTATATCAAAATAAAACACCAGGGTGTAAACAAAAAAGCGGTTTGGCATCCTGTACAAAATAAAGAGGAGCAAAAAGCTACCTTATCAACATTTCCTCATTAAAATAATCCCACCTCATCCTGTAATCATCAAAATTATCAACCTGCGGTCAGACCCAAAACCTGGGTGGGTACGCAGCAAAAACCTTCTGGCTGTTAACAGCCTGTCAGTATCGACTTGGACTTGGACTGGCCCCGAGATCACGTGATTTAATGCCATTGGATTACTTTTAGTGGGGTTATGTTAAACCTCGACTGTATGCCAACAAATCAGAAACAATAAACGATCTTATGAATAACATCTCACGCGATATTCGTGAAGTTTGGCCTAATTTACGTTCTCCTGTCATTGAAAATTGGGTCAACAGTATACGCGCAACTCAACGAAGTCACGGTAGTCACTTAAATGATGTTCTCTTCCACACATTGAATTATGTTCCAAAATAAGAAATAAACCACTAACATTTATAGAAGTGTTTTATTTAAGTTCAAAGATAAGTCACTTTTATTTGTGTATAAGAAAAGTCGATTGTACGTGAGCATTCAGTTAAGCATTTTGGGGATATAAAGTAATCTGAGGCGAACTTGTCATTTGTCACAGTATTGTCATTTCACGATCCATGTCAGAAAGAGTATCAATGTACGCGCTGTTCCTCTGTTATTTTGTGAGACCTTGGAACCGTAAGTAAATAGAGTGGTATTTGAAATTCTAAGCTGGACATTAATGTTCACCTTCAACAACGGGGTAGGACAATAAGGAACCCCCTCACAGACATTTGTATTTTTCCATGTGTCCGAGGTTCAGCTATTTAATAGCCTTATGGTTGACATTGATCCCAAGGCGGCCAATAGTTAAAAACAACTCTCACAATTTGGACATAAATTAACTAACTAATAACAGGCAGAGATCAGCATCCTCGACAGTATCAATCTGTCAACTCTCTTCCTTGTTGTGTGGCCTCCCATGTTTTTATTTTGGGTTTATAGTCGAATAGGAAGTCCTTTCCAGATATTTATTACTTATTTACTACAAAATATCTCGTATATACATTAAATTTTCTTATCCGGTTTTTATATCCTTCAGGAACAGAAAGCAGATGGCATTGCGAACATCAGAGACTGGGTTAAAGTGAGGTGAAAAACTATTCATAAACGGTAAAATAAGATATAACCTCGGTTTAAAGGAGGTCCGCAGGGTCCACATCTGATAAGTAACTTATAGATCGTGGCTAGTCAATTACTTCTTGCAGTACTTGAAAAACACTGTAAAAGGATATAAAAATAAAAATTACTTTTCCATATTTTATCCCACATTAAGAAAAATAATGAATTGAAACGTGAACAAATGAAAAGCTACATCTAAACTATATGGACAAGGCCTTCTTATTCACTCTTTTGTTAACGAAGTAGCACATGTCTTGGTTGTTATGTTATTTGTTTACGTAGCCGAACAGAATCTTTCGACCTTTGATGGTTATTACTTCTTATAAAGGAACAAGTTTTGATAAAAATGAGTGACATTGCTTTTCAAGATGCTGCGGATCTAGCATGTGTAGCACTTTTACCAACGAAGTCGGAGGAAAGGTATGTTGAAGCTTACAATGTTTCCGGAAAGTGGTACTTTGATAAAAACCTTGACAGTTATACCAGTGATACAGTTTTGTTAGCATGTTTTCATGAGGAAAGTAAAAAATGTGCATCTCCAACGAGTTTATGTTGTCCACATTTAATATTTCAATCAATAAATAATTCATATTCTTGTAAATTTTGCTAAGGATTCATTAATAACATATTTTTAGGTTACTATTTTGTTGGACAATACGTCACTTCCTATTGCCACACAGAGTATTAATGACCTGTATCATCCTTTTTGTCATAGTAGTATATATAAATTCAGAAAACGTAAACAAAACTATTTTTATTCTCTGTACAACGTATATGCACTCCACCCAAATATCCGATATTGTAATTTCACCACTAAATACATGTTTCAGTGCTCACAAAATCTTAAGTAAGATCATTGTGTATGTAAACAGTATAACCAAAAAGAACACTTTTAAACAGTAAACTGGGCATTTAACGTCAGCATCTACCAGGGATGGACGCTAAGATTTTCATTAAATTCCCTTTAATAATTTTTATTAAAATAACATGGGTCTTAGACATTGTCGTGGCGACAGCGAATACCTGCCACAGGATTAAGTGCTGATTACTCCATTACACCGTTTTTGTTATTTGCTGCTGAAAGGAGCAAAAATGGAGCATTCAGGACAGCCAATTGTTGACGTCACCAGCCGGAAGTACGTGGATCTTTGTTGTATCGTGCTGATGTTTTATACGGAAATCTTGAAGAATCAACTTCGATTCCAGAGATATCGGTTACCAGAACATTTCTTCCGTGACCGACAGGGTATAAAAAGGGGTGCAAAAGCCAGACTCTGAGCAATCCAAGCTGTTTCGCATCAAAATTAACCGAACTAAATTTTACAATATATCAACAAACCACGGTGCATTAGATTTGGCATCCTATCCTTCATCCCGAGGAACATAAAATTACATATTAACAAACCATTACCTAATAACCCTATACCTTTTGATAAAATACTAATAGAACCCCTATCTACCGTTAAACCCTTAAAGGATGGGCACGCAGCAAAAACCTTCAGGTAATATACAGCCTGACAGCACGCGGTTACTTACGAGTTGACCACACACAGCCACAGGATCGTTGAAGGAGGTTCCTTCGACTATTTCCATACCGGCATTAGATCTTTTTACTGGCATTGAGAGGGAATGCTTTTTTATTAATGATGGTGGGTTAGTGGTGGTGATTAGTTTAGGGATTAAGAGAAGTTGATTAAGGTAAAAATGTATATGTTGTATATAGGAATATGGTGAAGATTCATGATTTTTAAGAAGGTTCTAGTACAAGTCTGCGTCTCTTATATGTATCTCCAGGGTCGAGATCATATTCTCCAAGACCAAAGACGAGGTTGTTGAAACTGTTTGGGAGTTTGGAATAGAAACTATGGGATACGTGTAGGATGTAGTCAATTATCTTAAGGAAGGAAAGGTATTAATGGATGTTGTTTGGGATATACCAGTCGGCTGCTACAGTAACGGGGTAACGGTTTTGTAGGACTTGGAGTGTGGAGAGGTGGGGTTTGGCTACTGCACCCCAGACTTGACAGGCATAAGTAAACACCGGCCTTAGTACCTGTTTGCAGAGTAATAGTTTGTTGCGAAGAGCCACCGAGTATCGCAATTGTGCAGTGGGTCGGCTAGCCAGAGCAGTGAACGGCAAAGTCTTGTTGAAAGTTGTCAGAGCTGACAAGTAGTGTAAAAGTGAGTATTGGTCTGCGAACAGTGACCGTCGAGTAGTTTCGAGCAGTGCAAGTTTCTCCGTGCAACAGAGACATTAGACTGACGTGTATATGTGTGTTTGATAAAGTGAAAGAAATTCTAATTTATGCTACACAACAGTTTTGGTGACGAATAAAATGAGTTTAATACAACTTAATCTACTAATTCATCACAATGTTTTCATTATACTACATGAAATGCATCCCGGAATGTCCTCAGTAGTCCTCCAATATCAACCTATCAGTAGATTAATAACTGTTCTTAATCACATTGAGTGCCCTGCGCCGTAAGATGGATATGATCTCTGGTTAACAGAAAACTGTTATCATGTGTTTCTGTTGATACAAAGAATGCACTAAGGTTGGATAAATTCAAGAAATGCATATGATGAGAGAAAGTGCTTGTTACGCGTCGTTACTGCTCTCAACATAACACTCTGGAAGTACAGCATCTGAAAGGACCAAAAAGGAGCACATTGTGGCCTACACACTAATTAATAAATAGGTTATTTTTTTCCTCTACGTTATGACCTTCGGTTCGTTACTGACCTTACTTACTTTTGTTTCCCTTCTCACAAGATGTTATTACGAGCGGTTTACCTAGAAATGTCCCTGGAATTTTAAGGTCCTTGAAATTTGCTGCCAATGTTAGCGACAACTTTGTAGCATGTTTACAAATCAGACCACATTGTTACCAAGCGAGATGACTGTGAGGCATGCATTTGTGAAGTACCTCGTTCGAAACTCAGTGACTTCCCATCTATTTCGTCGTCTTCCATATCACCCTCCAGTTATGGAGGTTGCTGATTCAAACACAGCAGAGGGAATGTATTTTCTTTAAGTTCTAAATAACAATATTTTGAGTTGCAATTATATGACTTTCTCTAATCTTGTACAAACACTTATTGCTCTATCTACGTGAAGATAAACATTATCTTATTGTAGTTACAAGGGAATACAGTAGACTTTAAGTGATAGTCAAATGTTTTAAACAGCTGGTCGTTAAGTAATGTATACATGACTTTCTCTACTCTTGTACAAACACTTATTGCTCTATCTACTTCAAGATAAACATTATCTTATTGTAGTTACAAGGGAATACAGTAGACTTTAAGTGATAGTCAAATGTTTTAAACAGCTGGTCGTTAAGTAATGTATACATGACTTTCTCTACTCTTGTACAGACACATATGGCTCTATCTACTTCAAGATAAACATTTTCTTATTGTAGTTACAAGGGAATACAATAGACTTTAAGTAACAGTCAAATGTTTTAAGAAAAGAGAAGTTGTGACTATGATTAGGTATGTATACAACCAAGGCTAGGAAACGTGGGATTTGAAGCCTTAAAAAGCTCGTAATAATGAAGAGCGGTTTGCACAGCTCAAGAAGTGAGTTTGGGCTTGTTGTCAACATGTGCTATTTCAGTGCAGAGCGCACGCAGAAACAATCGAAATAGCAACAGCGCACGGCCGGCTTATGAACCGTCCACGTGGGGTGTGTAACCGACGTGCTAAGGTGCGATCCGCCTTCTCGATGAAGGAAATTCAGACTTCCAACACGTAAAGCTGTTTCCAAGGAAACCCATGTTTATCAACATACATTTCATGGCTCGCATATAAAATTACTGGGAATGCCATAACTTTATAAATTTAAGTTGTGTTTTTTTTTTTTATTTTTTTTTATGTTTCTTAACAGTTCTACATATATGTTGGTACTTGTGAATCTTATTCTGTATTCGTATATAATTTATATCACATACAAGATAGTTACAATTTTACACCTGCTTAATTATTTGATCTCTTTCTATTGTTTTTGCTCTTCTAAGGTTTTCTTCCTTAAAAAGCTATCATTATTGATTTATTTACTAAAAATTTTAGTTTATACTCTTCTAACAACTTATCCAACAATACGGGGGCTGTTCAATAAAGAATGATCATAATTTTTTACGGTCATAATTTTTCGCACTAAAATTCAATCTTATTATATTCTGTTAGCTTAATGTGAAACAAACACGCCGTAGTAGTTTCATTGTTGTTACTCCTGTTTCCCACCTGTGAGAACCAGGCAAGTTCAGACAAGTTCAGTATCGCCTACCGCTGCAATGAAGGTAACATGCAGTTAAAGTTGATGTTAGAGGAAGATCCGGAGTTTCTTTCAAACGTAATCACTGCTGATGAAACTTGGCTACATCATTTTGATCCTCAGAGCAAACAGCAAAGCTCAATGTCGAAATCTCCTTCATCACCAACCCCCAAAAAGCAAAAGTGGTTGCTTCTGCTCGGAAAGTTATGGTCATTTCATTCTTTGATATTCATGGAATGGTTTGTCAGCATGTTGTACCTGCACACACATCAGTAACTGGACAATACTACAGGGATGTCCTGAACATATTGCAAGTCCATATCAGGCGCAAAGGACCACATTTCCGTGAAGCAGGCTGGATGCTGCACCACGATAATGCGCGGCCGCATATTGCCAATGTTGTTGCTGAATATCTTGCAAACATCAACTTGAAGTGCATCCCTCACCCTCCCTACAGTCCGGATTTATCCCCATGTGACTATTTTCTATTCCCTAACTTGAAGAAACGCCTTCGTGGGAGGCATTATCCATCATCAGAAGTAGTGGTGAAGGCTGCGGAGGCGATTTTGAAGGATGTTTCAAAAATGGTTTCCAGCATGTCTTTGAAGACTGGCAGAAACGCTGGGACAAGAGCATCGCATTCAGGGGAGACTATTTTGAGAAGTACCATCAAAATTATGAGGATGAGGAAAGGTATGTTGTCAAAAAAATTGTGATCATTCTCTATTGAACAGCCCTCCTAGATAAGACCTTCTGTAAATTATTTTAGCTTTTTCTATTATATAGATACTGTCTCATAAGTAATACCGCTTTTTAAGGAAAACATTTGTTCAAGTTCTTCTCGGGAAACAAGCCAGGTGAAAAGACGATTAGAAATTGACGTTTTGGGAGCGTACATCTCTCCCAGCATCAGAGTATTTATTAAATGTTATAACCATAAATGAGTAACTGTATATAACACAAATATAAAGAAAGACAAAACACTATCAAAATTTGCATTACTGAACAAAAGATTATTTTCAGTAAATTAAATGCCAGGTCAGGAGATGGTGTCAGTATAGAAGATTAATTGTGTCAAAGAAACGTAACTACTTAACTTGATTATCAAGCTGTATAGATCTGTGATCCATAAGTCGACTAATTTCAATTTTAGGGCCGGTTTCCGAGAGGAGCTGAGCATCAGAATTAAGCGTGCTCCTTTCGGAGGAAACAGACTCTCCGCTCCCAGTACCTGTTGAACTTTGCCAAGATGGTCGTCTCCCGAAGGTTGACCCTATGCTCTGCCTGTCCAGACTTCTCAGGTTGCATTAAACGAATGTTCCGTTCATGTTCGTTTATTCTGGTAGCGATGGTCCTTCCGGTTTGTCCTATATACGGTGTCTCACATTCACAGGGAATGCGGTACACTCCCGAAAGTTGACTCTATGCTCTGTCAGTCCAGACTTCTCAGGTTGTATTAAACGAATGCTCCGTTCATGTTCGTTTATTCTGGTAGCGATGGTCCTTCCGGTTTGTCCTATATACGGTGTCTCACATTCACAGGGAATGCGGTACACTCCCGAAAGTTGGCTCTATGCTCTGCCAGTCCAGACTTCTCAGGTTGCATTAAACGAATGCTCCGTTCATGTTCGTTTATTCTGGTAGCGATGGTCCTTCCGGTTTGTCCTATATACGGTGTCTGACATTCACAGAGAATGCGGTACACTCCCGGAACTTGGAAGTCCAGTTTGTCTTTCACTGGTCTCAACAGATGTTTAATCTTCGGAGGTGGCTTGTGGATGGTCCTGGTGTATTTGGCGAGAATTCTGCTGATTCTGCCGGATAGATTGCCGGTAAACTTCAGGTCTTATTTTAAGAAAAACAATTATTTGAAATGTGCTCTGAAAAAGCAATTACCTAATTTTCAAAGTATAAACCATTACATTCTATGGTCTTGAGCCATCGTTTAGCAAGGTTGTCTCCCCCCCCCCCTTCATTTTATGTCCTCCAAAGTTAAGTCATGTCGCACGATGAATGAAATGGGTGAAATGATGCTCAAATGAGCGCAGGGTTTACAGAGCTTAGAGTTACCGGACATTCGTCTTTCAGGATAAGGGAAAATCCCTGGAAAAAAACCTTATCCAGGTAACTCACCCTGACCGAGATTCGAACTCGGGTCCTCTTGAACATGAGGTAGACTCGCTACCATCTACACTACCAGATACTCATACCACGATGGTACGAGTATCTGGTTTTTGATGCGAAGAATTCGCTGATACCTACTTGCACTGCTTCAATGTATTCAAAATCTCTTCCACGCAGAAAATGGGGCATGAATCGAAAAAGATGATAATCTGATGGTGCGAAATCAGGGCTGTATGCTGGGTGTGGTAACAGTTCGCTTTCTCCCAATACCTGCATTTTTTTCCATGGTTGTTCGTGCAGTATGGGGTTGTAGGAATAGAACTCTATTTCGGTTAACTCATGCTGGGTATCTGCGTCTCAAACCTTCATAAACTCGTTCCAATTGTTAAGAATAAAGATACGCATCAATCGCCCGCCCGTTTGGTACAAACTCAGAGTGAATCACGGCTTCAAAATTCCACCAGACACACAACATTACTTTGGGACCAAACTGATTTGTTTTAACGATGACTTTGACAGGTTGGCGGGGACCAAGCCACTGTTTCGAGGTATCAGGGTTTCGGTAATATATCCATTTGTCATCACATGTGACAATTGTCCTGTCAAATCTATCATCCATGTGATTACGGATAAGCTAACGACAGATATCCATTCTACTTTCACCCTGTTGAGCTGTCAGATCTACAGCTTCTGTATGATTTTCCAAGTGTCTTAATGTGGCGATGTATGGCATCTTTTGATGCACTAAGTTCTTCTGAAAGCTTACGGGTACTTTTATGTGGATTTTCTGACAAAACTTGACATGTATACTCAATATTCCATACGTTAAGTCTTCCAGAACGTGGTAAATCTTTATTATTTCCGTCTCCATTGTTGAAACATTGGAACCAACGTTGTGCTACACGCTCACTAACGACACCTTCCTTATCTCCAGTTTCTGAATGTTTATTAACAGCTGAAGACTGATGCATGCTCGCAATGTAGGCAACAGTAGCCATGGAATACTGTTAACAGCATTGCCAAAGCAATTTCCAAAACACCGACATAAAGAGAAGCCAACATTACTTATCAAGTTATCAGACAACCCAATGTTTCTGATTTACATAGAGTTTTAATTATATTTATCGGATGTTTAGGCATAACTGTAGAACACACCACGACTTCAGCACCCCGTGCTGGTTGATGCCACAAGCTGGCATTGCTTTCTGAGCGAGAGAAAGTTGGAGACACGCCTGACCAGCAATACTACATTTGTGACTACACGCAGTCTGCGCTAAGAAAGTAAAAGCTACTTTCACCATTAATTGAAAGTGCTGCCTTGGAGGAAGAAATGACCGTGAAAACGTAATTAGCGATGCAGTTATGACGCCTCTGAGGTCACTGCATGTAAGCTTATGTAAGATGCATACGTCGCTTAACTTCTGTGACGCCATGGCGTGTAACGAGCACCTGTTTTATCTAAAACATAAGTAAATTCTGTCTTTCTTATGATTTATTTTAAATAAATTTCGAAAACGGTTAAAATATTAATTAAATATCTTAATATTTTGTGTGTACCACAAATGTAGGCATGTATGGGTATCTTGGGCTGCTTCTACTGTAACCATGGAAGCCCGTCCATTGTTGCGCCAGTCGACATTCATATAATCAAGAAACAAAATCCGAACACCTACTTGTGTATCACATTTACGTTATAAATCGGAATTTCTTGTTTAATTTTATATAAATTGTATTATTATACGCAAAATACTCATTTCCATCCACAGAAAAAAATCACAGCTCCTACAAAGAGCTAAATTTTTCCCGCTTAAGAGATTTTTTTCCCCTAAAAATTGGTATTGCTGTTAAACATGGTAGCTTCTCTGTTGGCATGCTCTTGGTTTCTATTATCAATTATCGTTTATCTTATAAATTTTTGAAGAATATAAATTAAATTTCAGAATGATAAAAACAAATAGATCGGTTTTTTTTTTTTTTTTTTTTTTTTTTTTTTTTTTTTTTTTTTTTTTGTAATTTATGTCCTCCAACGTTGTCATATCGGACGATGAATGGAATGGGTAAAGTGATGCTCAAACGAGCCCAGGGTCCATAGAGCTCAGAGCTACCAGACATTCGTCTTTCAGGATAAGGGAAAATCCCGGAAAAACGTTATCCAGGTAACTCACCCTGACCGAGAATCGAACTCGGAACCACCACGCTACCAAGACGGGCTAGATCGTTGTGGATCATATTTGGTATTAATAAGATGATTCGTTTTTAAAACAATACTTGCAGATATATTTTAATCAATATATAGTATAATTGAGAGAATAAAAACTTATATTTGTATGATTTTCTCTACCCACTATTGTTTATTTTGATGTCATTTCCACAAAATATTCTTACGAAAGCCTATTACCCCATAAACATTAAGAGAAGTATTAGTCACTATTTGCCGATTTAGAAATTCCATTCTGCTTCCTTTACATCGCAAGAAATAACGGAATATAGATACCATTCTTTTTTTTAAAAAAAAAAAATAAAAGAAAGCAAGCACAGCAATAACAACGGATATCTTGTTAACTGCTAATACAAAGAAAAGTTATTTTAAATAAATTGTTCGGTTAAATATCAAACTTGGTATTTTTTACACTGTAACAGTTGTTTTGATCTATATTTAGAAAGGCTTTGAAAAATGTATAAATTTATAAAGGAAAAACAAACAAAATTGTGTAAAAATATATGTAATTTTGTGATTGGCTCTAGTAATAATAGTATTACGTAATGTAGTGACGTAGTAGTAAATCGGCCAATCATATAAAAGTAATATATGGGTAGCTATAGTAACGAAGGATTAAATAATCTTGGTGTAGAAACCGAAAGAAAATTCGTCTTTCTTTCTGGAACGCCGAAGTGATCGGACGCTTTTTAAATTGCTCGAAAATATTTAAGTGTTAGTTCAATTTGAAGTCTTGGATTGATTCAGATCACAGTATAAAGTTTTGTGATAAGAATTGTTAAAAGAAATAAACAAAAGACTGATTTCTTATAGAAATTCAAAATAAAAATCTTAATGATTTGTTCACCCGTTACCAACCTTGTAACTTAGAGTTTTCATTGTTCGTAAGTAAGAATATAACAGAAGAATATTAAAAGCTAGCCGAGGCATAATTAAGGATTTTCCTGATAACTACGGGGAGCATCTTCTTCATCAAGTCATAATATTTTGGACGAAGGTACGATCGACGAAGTAAGACCAACCACGGGAAACGAGATACCAGCACGAATCTTGCTATATATGTTGTCACAACTTTGAGGCATCGAAACCAACGGAGCAATCCTGCTACAACAGGAAGATATACCCTCTCATGGAAAAGGTTTTGAAAATGTTTATCTTCTCAAAAATGGCTCTAAGTATTTTGAATCCTTTGTTTAAAATATTTTCAAAACATGAAATTTACATCTTGAATTTTCTGGGAATTTCCTCAGAGGTACTCTTCATTTTTTAGAACTCGTAAATCGTAAGAAATAGACAAAAACTTACTACATAAACACTATAAATCTGGTTAAGATATAATTTATGTCATACTTATTTTATTTTGTGAACAATGTTCTAGATATTGCTTATACCTACTTTTCTGAAGGAGTAAGTCGTTATTCACTTTTCTGTCTCTGCCGTACAAAGACAACAGAAGATCAACGCCTCCACATAGCAATCAGCTTTAAAAAGTTGACTATCGCTTAAAGCTACTGCATTCTTCTGTTCCCATACAAAAGCTATCTCGATTTATATGAAGTAGATAGATATAGAATAAGACGCAACAGAGATGTGAGTGTCCATTTATGAAGTAATGCTTAGGAAGAGATGCTGAGTGTCAGACAAGAGCTTGTGAATGACAGGCGGAATCATAAAGATATAGCAGGTCATTTCCCTGTGGCTTTACGATCAGGCGGAATGTCTTTAAGATATAGCTTTTGTTTCCGAGGTGAGTAACCTACATACAACCAGTGACGGATCGACATTGCACAGAAATAATAATAATAATAATAATAATAATAATAATAATAATAATAATAATAATAATAATAATAATAATAATAATAATAATAATAATAATAATAATAATAATAATAATAATAATAATAATAATAATAATAATAATAATAATAATAATAATAATAATAATAATAATAATAATAATAATAATAATAATAATAATAATAATAATAATAATAATAATAATAATAATAATAATAATAATAATAATAATAATAATAATAATAATAATAATAATAATAATAATAATAATAATAATAATAATAATAATAATAATAATAATAATAATAATAATAATAATAATAATAATAATAATAATAATAATAATAATAATAATAAATAATAATAATAATGTTAAAAGAACTATATAAAATTTGGCCGATTACTCTCTGCAGCCTGCGTAGGTAAGATTGATTTATTGCATAAGATATTTTGAGATTAGAAGAGAAGAAATGTAGAGGATTCAAGGAACCTGCAAAAAATAATTCAGATGAAAAGCAGTTCTTTCGTGAGGTGTCGAATAAAATTTATTTAGCTATAATTTTGCACACACACACACACACACACACACACACACACACACACACACTCACACACACACATTCTCTCTCTCTCTCTCTCTCTCTCTCTCTCTCTCGCTCTATCTATCTCCCTCCCTCTTGCAGTATAAGTAAGTATAAATGTAGACCCTTCTACAATTGGAATAATTCGCTTACAAGGGATAATTTTCACTTCGAACCTTCGGAACCGCAAGAAAACATGCTTAGAATAACAGTCGATCATAAACAAAACAGTGGTCTGTGTCATTTCCTTACATTCTACCTCAAGGCACATACACTCTCTCTCTCTCTCTCTCTCTCTCTCTCTCTCTCTCTCTCTCTCTCTCTCTCTCTCTCTCTCTCTCTCTCTCTCTCTCTCTCTCTCTCTCTCTCTTTCCTCTTCCAGTATTAGTAAAAACAATTTCGATTTAACGGGAAACATACGATTCAGGCGGAGAATTTAATGGCATTTCGGCATGTTGGCCATGGTAGCTTTATGGTTTAGAGCAACTGGAAGGAGGCCGAGAGACCCGTGGTTCAAATCTAGTAAATTTGTTATAATTCACTAAGAAGGGGAAATTTTGACCTCGAACGCTTGGAATCGCACGAAAACATACTTAGAATAACAATCGATCATAAACGAAACAGTGGTCTGTGTCATTTCTATGCATTCTACCTGAACTAACATTTTAACAGAGAGAAACTAATTAACAAGATATCGATACATAGGATGGAAATGATATGTAATACATTGACGTCATCCCGAATGCGGGCACAGAGGAAACCGCCTGAGCCATCGAGCTTGGTGACAAATGGGAAGTCATTGTTTTCTCACCAAGAACGCAATTTCAAGGTCATTAAATATTGCTTTAGCCTACTGTCTTGTTCCACTTACAAAAAAATAAGCAATAAATATAATTCTGCGATGTTTATTTCCATTTATGTGAAACAGAAGAACAAGTTGTTTTAAACAAAGAATGTGTCAAGAAAGTCACTGAATATAGCAGATCAGATATATCTTTTCGTGAGGGAGGAAAACAGACATTTTTCGTTTTAAGAGGCTTTTAGGGTTCTATTTCAAGATCACAAAAGGTTGCCCTAAAAACAAGGAACAGCGTTATCACGTGATCGGAACGTCTCCTTTAACAGTTGACAGCTGAACTGGTAAGGCGCCGGGCGAGTGATAAGCGGCATTTGTTTTGCTCTGCGCGAGAAAGGGGAAATGACCGAGAGCAATCTCACACCGCGCCCAGAAGCCTGCCTGCCTGAGTCTCAAACGGGAATTTTTACAAGTTATACATTTATCATGTTGTCTCTGTCTCACGAGCAATATATCCCTGTATTACTGTTACAACTACAGGGGTAACCAAAGGTACTTACAACCAACAACTCGGAAATGGTTACCTACAACATTTCGACCATCTCTATATCGCCCAAAAATTGTATGCCGAGATTTCAATGGTAATGCACCTTTCCGAGTTCCCATAATAAAAATCATTTTTAGAAAAAGGTGCATATTGTGTAAACGAATAACTTATATAAAATACGCATAAACATCAAACTTGGTTTAAGTTCAAGACTTTCCACGGACTCGGAGGGAACAAAAACCGCCAGGTAGCGTAATAGTAGCGTGCATGTCGCATATTCAAGAGGTCCCGAGTTCGAAACTCGCTCAGGGTGAGATATCTGATAAGGTTTCTTTAGGGGTTTTCCGTTATCCTGAAAGATGAATGTCTGGTAACTCCAAGCTCTATGTACCCTGTACTTATTTGAACATCATTTCATTCATCGTCCGATATGACTTAACGTTGGAGGTTTTCCCTTATCCTGAAAGATGAATGTCTGGTAACTCTAAGCTCTATGTACCCTGTACTTATTTGAAAATCATTTCATTCATCGTCCGATATGACTTAACGTTGGAGGTTTTCTCTTATCCTGAAAGATGAATCTCTGCTAACTCTAAGCTCTACGTACCCTGTACTTATTTGAACATCATTTCATTCATCGTCCGATATGACTTAACGTTGGAGGTTTCCTCTTATCCTGAAAGACGAATGTCTGGTAACTCTAAGCTCTATGTACCCTGTACTAATTTGAACATCGTTTCATTCATCGTCCGATATGACTTAACATTGGAGGTTTTCTCTTATCCTGAAAGATAAATGTCTGGTAACTAAGCTCTATGTATCCTGAACTAATTTGAACATCATTTCATTCATCGTCCGATATGACTTAACATTGGAGGTTTTCTCTTATCCTGAAAGACGAATGTCTGCTAACTCTAAGCTCTATGTACCCTGTACTTATTTGAACATCGTTTCATTCATCGTCCGATATGACTTAACATTGGAGGTTTTCTCTTATCCTGAAAGATAAATGTCTGCTAACTCTAAGCTCTATGTATCCTGTACTAATTTGAACATCATTTCATTCATCGTCCGATATGACTTAACATTGGAGGTTTTCTCTTATCCTGAAAGACGAATGTCTGCTAACTCTAAGCTCTATGTACCCTGAACTTATTTGAACATCGTTTCATTCATCGTCCGATATGACTTAACATTGGAGGTTTTCTCTTAT
Source organism: Mantis religiosa (assembly GCA_030765055.1). Classification (NCBI taxonomy): domain Eukaryota; kingdom Metazoa; phylum Arthropoda; class Insecta; order Mantodea; family Mantidae; genus Mantis; species Mantis religiosa. The sequence goes on along the minus strand of CM060953.1, from coordinate 13,444,090 downwards.
CCTGAAAGATAAATGTCTGGTAACTCTAAGCTCCATGTATCATGTACTCATTTGAACATCATTTCATTCATCGTCCGATATGACTTAACGTTGGAGGTTTTCTCTTATCCTGAAAGATGAATGTCTGGTAACTCTAAGCTCTACGTACCCTGTACTTATTTGAAAATCATTTCAATCGTCGTCCGATAGAGAGAGACAGCTATCCAAATTTCATTCTAAATAAATTTGGAGATGTTGTAAGGTAAATACAAGGATAAGTAAACAACAGTCTCTCTTATTAGCTGCCGAGAAACAGCAATTCAGCGTCCTTTTTAGTTTTTTTTTTATATTTTACATTAAATATATATATATATATATATATATATATATATATATATATATATATATATACATTTTTTTTCTTATTTAACAGTTCTTTCATTATTTCTGTTTATTTTCTGATCTGTTTTCCTTAGTTTCACACATATTCACTATACACTTAAACAGCCATGCCAAAAGCGGGACTCGAACCCGCGACCCTCTACGCGACGAAAGGCTAGAGACCATTGTTACGAGGGCCGGCTCGTCTTAGGCTACAGGTGCTGGGAGGGAATCGAAACCATTCACCATTCCAGTAGGTTAAAGCACGCCACTGGTTGAGGTTATTCACCCATAAAATGGGAGCAGAAACCAAAAACTGCAAGAACTTCAAGCGTCGTCTGCGTTAGATATGCAAATTATGGAGTAGCCTTTTCAGAAAATCAAACAAGCGAAGGTAACATTACAAAACTAGGATACACCGTGGGTATTAGCTTATAGTTGACAATATTTGGATGATGGCGCTTCTAAGAACTGGTTGCTGAAGTTAAATTCTATTCTATTCGTATTTATATAGGGGAACAATCTAATTCAAAAACAAATATTCTCTTCCTGGTTAACTTTAGTTTCATTTTCATAACTACACCACTCAATATCTGATATTTCAGATACAAAACACTTTTACGCAGTTTCCCAATTCAGTAGATATTAATATTATATTTCCGTTCTATATGAGCTTCCGATAGAAACACAACAGCAAAATACGCATGGTTGCATTTCCAATTTAATATCACATTGCGTAAAATGTTAGCATGAGTAATTTCCAAATCGTTGGTAAATTCACGACTCACGAAGTGGCCAGAGGATTTGGAAATCAACATCAGAACTTCCCTGGACCATTTCACGAATTAAATGAAGTATGTTTGTTTAAATACAGCCTTAAGAATTCATATTTACCTGTAGTGTAAAAGACATTGAAAGAAATCAGAATGGTGTGGTCGTACTTCGTTTGTTTGGTTGTTTAATACTGTTTACTGCCACCTGGGTTGGGAACTTGAAGCAGAAGTGTAAAATAACGAACATTATAGGTTATGATTTTTCTTTTAATAAACAAAGCGTAAATTTTAAAAGGCAATCACTAAATACCAGTTATCAAACGTGAAGGATTGGTGGGGAGTTTTCATTTATGTTACGTTTAATGTAGATGGTGAAATAGTGAGAGTATTGTTTCTTAATTTTTGTACAAAGTCGGAGTAGTGTTCATCATTTACTTGCAGTGAAACACAGCACTAAAACTATTTAGAATAATAAAAAAGGAGGAGCTAATGTTATCACCGATGGGAGAGAGTAGTAATACATATAGCGTTTATCTCCATTAACCTGAACTAGAAGACCTATAAGCGTTTGTAAGAATATGTAGTATGTACAAGAGTAAACAAAGTCATGTTCACATTAGATTTTTTCAATAAGTACACATCAAAGAATTTTAGTATGGGAGGTAAAATTTGTATCAAGACACATATAAAAATAAATAAGAAATAAAAAGTAACTTGACGTTATATACAATCTTATAGAGAAAGTACATGAAGGGAACAATAATCCTATATTTTAATACGTCATAATAAAGTATACTATTAATCAAGCAATAGAACTGTGCGGAATAAGCGTGCAATGATGTTTACATTGGTAATTATACAGCTAGAGTCGGAGAAAGTAGAAAAGTAAATGTGTGAAATACCACAATTACTCAGCAGAATTGTGAACTTTTATGAGAAACAATAGAAGTGTGCTAACAGAGTTTCAATAATTACGTGAGGACACAGAAGTTTCTTCCTAGTGTTACAATATCTTATATTAAAAATATATAGCTTAATTATTTCCTGAAGCTGAATTTGCATCCAGAGATTTGGACTGGACTACGCTACGGAGGGTATTCGGTACGGAGGTTCAAACTAGCTATGCCCCCAAGTGGGGCACCCACCCGCTGGACGAGAGATATGCACTGTTTATCTTTACGAGATACTGACGTTGGTGAACAACGCTACCATAGCCGGACATCAAATTCACTTCCTTTGGATCAGAGGGCATGTCGGAATTCGATACAATGAAGTCGCCGATCGCCTGGCAAAAGAGGAACTCACCCAAGGCACCTATCAAGGCATCCAACTGCCCTACACGGATTTCTTCCCGGTCCTTCATCGTGACGCCTATGACGCCTGAATTCGTTCGCAGTCCATCAAAGGCAAACACTACGCCGCCGTTCAGACGCATCTATCCACGACCCCTTGGTTCTCCAGCTTCAGGATCGCACGTCGACATCTCACTTCCATCATTAGAATGCGACTTGGACATGGATGTTACCCTGCGCATCTACACCGACTACGTCTCATCGATTCCCCTGTATGTCCTGATGACCCAGGCGAAACCGCTGACCTCAATCATCTCCTGTTCAGTTGCTCTCGCTACCGAGCCCACCGTTCTTCCTTCCTTCGCCGCCTACTTCAACAGTCTGTTCCTTTTCCCGCTAGCGTCAACACCATATTACACTTATGCCACAAACCTGTATACCAAGCTCTTCTACAATTTCTTAAAGAAAGTGGTCTACAGATCTAGTCTCCTCCCATCCTCTTAATTTTCCTTACATTATCTTTCTTATTTTTCCCTACGATGGCCATATGGGATTTTACCGAAGGCCAAAAAAGTGGGACACCCCAGGGAGGAAGGATAAGGCAAGAGGAGCAGGAGTCACGACAGTATAGAGAGCAGGATCCGTACACTTTACTAGTTGTAAACTCCCCGCAGACCATCCCCTCCTACTGTGGTTCTGCAACGAGCCACTAGACCGGGTTCGGAGACCGGAGACCATACTATTATGTTACCAGGAGCATATCATCCTGCCATGCAGCGCCGAGACACTCGCCGACACTTCTACCTTGAAGGACATCACCAGAGAAGAGATGAAATAAAATGATAATGCAGGAAACCCAACATTCTCCTGGCGACCAGGCAAAACCTCCGAAAAACTCCATGAGTCAGGTAGATCGGCCACGGGAATCGAACCCGGATCTCCGGAATGCGGGCTACAGAGTTTATTATTATTGCCTGCCTTTAAGATTTTTTTTGTTCCATTTATACCTCGCCTTTAACTGCAATGGGCATATCGGTGGCCGTTCTCCTTTCGAACATATCGAAGGTGTTAACTCGTTTTTAATCATTAGATCGCGCACACATTCGCGATTCTCATTCACACTTCCAGACTCTGGGGAAGATGAGGAATTATCTATTTCCTAGAGATGGTGAGAAGACAGGACCCACCGCTGCTGCACAAAAAACCCCAAAGTGTTAGCACTGCCCATCTTCGAACTGGAGAAGGGTTCCGAACTCCCGGCCAACAAGACCCAACTGGTTGTCATGCTGAAGAACGGAACTGCGATTCCTTTCCACAAGAAGCTGTGTTCCGGATGTCACAGTGTCCCCAAGTCTAAAGAATGGATGGCTGCTAACGAGACTAGAGGTCTCCATGTTTTCCACATTGGGAAGCGAACTGGGTACTTTGTACATTGGGAACCAATCTTCATTGGCACCCATAGTGACCCTCTCTATGATGAGCGACTCAGTTGGGAAGGCAAGAGTGACAAAATGACTCAGGGTTATGCGCTCTGCGTCCTGGATTACGAGTTCCAGATCGTTGACAATGCATTCCTGGTGCACAAGCTAGGCATCAAGACATTGAAGAAGGATCCACAGAGAGCCATGCTGGCTGGGAAAACAAATGCGCTCATCAGGAAGGTGATATTCCCAGAACTGAGAGTGCTGTATGGCACTAGGAAAGTTGTGCAGTCTGACCAATGCCAAAGATCCAACGGCCCATCAGGAAACACTCCTGTAGATATGTTTTATGTTTCAGATGATACCCACCAATAGGAATGAAGTACTTAACTACAACAGTCTTCAGCATTAAACTGCATTGTTGTATCTTTGCGTGTGCCATGTAGAACATTGACCACAGTGCAGCACCTTTATAGACATCTGTTATTAGAAACAGTGTGTTTAGGATGAAAAAACGAAGTGCCAATTTTGAACTTAGCCTTTGAGAGGGTCAAAGCTTTTGCTTCATCGTGGGCTGTGCCTCATTTGATGTGCTTTTTTTTTTTTTTTTTTTTTTTTTTTTTTTTTTTTTTTTTTTAAATAATGTTGAGCGCATCGTTGACTGTCGTCAGAAAGTGGTAGAGAAATACAAGAAGCCCAGAATGCAGTTTGCTTCCAAAACTTTTTTTTGTGAAATATTAGTTATTTATAAAAAGAGGAACCTAGTGTAGTGCATGTGCACTACTTTTAGTGTCCTTATACCTTGTGGAAAGACACAGACAGTTCATTGTTGTTTTTGATATTTCATGTTACATTTTAGTTCCAGCAGAGAAGACACTAGATGGATAGTGTAGTTCAGTGTGAATAACAATGGAGCGAAATTGATAAACCAAAAAGTTTTGTAATATTTGTTGTTGGTACTGTAATATTTTACTTGATTAAACATGCAGTTAAATTCCTCTTGGTCGGAGAAACACCCCCAGCCGGGAATCGATCACGAGACCCCTAGCACGGCAGGCAGGTGCCCTACCGACTGAGCCACAGGGGCAGTTTTCTAAGATTGTATTTCTTCACTCTTTATCTGAATGTATGATAGGTTTTTCTATGTATTTTCTTTTATTTTTGTTTTAACCAGGAGGATCCGATTAGAATCTCCGGTCACCCTGATCTTACGTTTCCTCTTGTGTTTTTCCAGATCGGTAGGCCAATATGGTGCACACCAAATTTTCCTATTAACTTCCTCTCATCTTTCAGAGCTGAAGGGCGCAATGGATGGTATTGTGACTTTGTGGGTTCGTAGAATTAAAAGTCCAGTTTGCAGAAATTCCAAAATGCTCTGTATTTCCGTAGAAACACTTTGGTGTTGACTACAAACAAAGAGTTCACTTTCAAAACACAACTGTAAGCGGACGATTCTCAAGTTCCGATTACCTCTCTCTCTCTCTATCTCTCTCACTGGCGATCCGCGACTTCTTTTATAGCTCCATATACTGTTCGAGAAATTACCGGTATTTTCTGTAACAAACAAGACGGCACTAGAACCTTCTAGCTATATATCTTTATCTGTTTCGGCAAGCTGTTTTTGTGCGCCGGCCGCCAGTCGCAACAATGGTTTCGCGACAGTATTGTGGGGCGTATAGCACAGAATACGTGCCGTGTATCTGTCGTGATTCAGAACCTGTCCTTGTGGATAGAGGGGAAACGTTATTCACTCCGCAACACAGCGAGTGCCGTCAGCATGTATGCCTTCCTTCGTGTTCTTTCGCAGCGTTCCTTCCTTCTAGAGGTTTCCTTTTTAAAATCTCATAACTTATTAAAATGGTCATATTTAGAACCTTTCATTTAAAAAAAAAAAAAAAAAAAAAAAAAAAAAACCTTATGCCAGCAACGAACCGAGCCTTCTTTAAACCGAAATTAGACCCGTCACTCTTTCCAACCTGTTTCTGTAGTGTTGAGAAAAATCTAACATGACGTGGGGAACTACTGTCCGGCCGTTGTATCTCCGGCTCTGACTTTTTGCGACTGCAAGAGGTGAAGGGGGAAGGTTAATAGTACCAACATACAGTAATGAGCAATTGAATATATATATATATATATATATATATATATACATATCGTCAAAATTATCTTTAAAATGAAAATATAGGACCATATTAGCTTTAAAACAATAAAATCCAACTTGCAATTTCATTATCATGCAAGATATTCATTACAACAAAACTCTATTAGAATATTTCGTTCACATCTTTCACGCACACTAGCTGCATCTGTTGGTGGTACTGAGAGTCTCTACATCCGGTGCTCTGGTCAGGAGGTTAGAATTGTCTGCTAGCTCCAATCAGCACTGTCGCTGCTAGGCGTGGCTTCCGAACCCAACACCGTGTTGCTAGGTCAACTTTGTTTGAGCCACATGGCCTTTTAGCTACTTGCGCTGGTAAACTTTCTTTGGTATATTTTTCGTGCGTGAATTCCGAATTTTAGTGTTCGTAAGTCCTATTATTATCGCTATTATAATAATATGGCTACTGGTTCGTGACATACGCAAATACGTGAAATATTTCAAATACGCATGTTGCTCTGATTGAAATTTCCGCTAAAGAACTGGCAACAGCCTGCTTCCCCCTCTCGAGAAATGTCAGAGCCGGAGATAGAGCGGCCGAACAATAAACGCGCTACATCCTTGAAGAGGTTTTGTTTTTGAAGACCGATGCTTTTGCGATATACTGTAATTAAGTAAGCGAGAGTTAACTTCCTTTTATAAGTTTAAGCTTTTTAAAATTATTAAAATCTAATATCTCTCTGTAATTTTTGTGTATTTCACCTGATATTTTATTACTAATGTGGGCAAAAGTCAACAAATGGGGTTTATTTCAACTAATAAAGTGAGTATGCGCGAAGCTCTTACACTATAAAATGTTTTGACCTTAGAATATACAGTAAAGCCTGATTAATCCGAATCAGTTTAAAAATATGTCGTTTAGTGCAGTAAATGAAAACTTGTTTTACGGACTATTCTCAGTAGGTATGTACATTACTCGAATTCTCTTGCCAGCGTCACCTCACCTGCCTGGAACAGGTTGGAAGAGAAACTATAATAAAGCCATAGAAAAAGTTGTGGCGTGGTGTGTGTGACTTACCAGAAAACAAGATTGAAAAGCAGTGCAGAAGAAGATTTTAAAGACATTTTTAAATATATGGATGGCTGTTCCGATGTTGATGAAGAAGACATTGACAATGACGGATTACAGAGGAAAACATTATTCCACCTTGCAGTGTTACTGAAAATGAAGAGTATACAGACAATGTTGATGAACTAGCTGTGGTTATGACCCCAGTACAAGCAGTAACAAATATAGAGAAATTGTTCCATAGAGAAGAAGACTGGCGACGTTTCGAAAGAAAATTAAAATAAGCAAGAATCACTTCTTCATTAATGTCCTGAACATTTCTATCTGGTTAAACTCTTTCTCATATAATTTCCGTGAAGTCGACGGTAGTAAAGCCTCAACTGCTTATTTTGCTTATTTAATATATAATTTGGAACCATTCTCAACGTCCATCGGAAACTAGCAACAATAAAAACAAAATTAGTCTTCATACATAGTCTACCATATTTTATAACTAGAAGTACGCCGCAATTCAATGCCTTATTCCATATTTAATTTATTACTATTTGTTGTAGAGTAGCACTGAATATTTGTCATATTTAATTTATCGTATCTACAGGATAAAATAAGATTATACAAGTGAACGAACCTCCATTATCCATTCTGCCCTTCGGGTTGCATTTTACATCGTTCTACTCATGGACAAACTTTCTGTTTATCCGTTTGTATAAGAAATTACTATTCTCTACATTGTAGATGTTCTTGTTTTTCACATAACTAATGAAAAACTGAACATCGGACTAATCGATAGTCAAAGAGATTATAATATAATGTCTTTGACACTATATAAGAGTAGGCGATGTGTTTTTGTCTCGAAAATTTTAACTTTTAGTCTTCTGCGTGGCCTGCTATATTGACTCTGGTAAGGAAAATTCGACTCTTTTCATGTCTAACAGTAAAAGGCCCACTTTTCAGTAACAAAAGTATCGTGTTTTTGTGGTGGCGGATAAAAGAGAATACTTTTGAATTTATCTTCATCTGGATGACTTTGGCTTAACTAGTAAACCGAAAGAGATTGACAAAGAGATTACTACCTCAGGTAGGTCTCTAAAGCAATTTATATCAAGTGGAGATAACACATACCTTGTTATTATTTTAAATATCCCAATATTTTTTTCTAAAATAATAAATCGTTATTCTTTTTTTTCCGGGGGAAGGGCAGGTACTGAACAAGTGAAAATAATTTCAAAGCCGAAACAACTTACGGCAAGTGATTCATATAGGAACATACTTGTTAATTACTCAACGAATAGAATTTGTAGCTGTAGTTCATTACTAAATGTTAAAACTACAATACATATTATACTTTAAATATACGCAATTAAATAGGCGTTTATAAAAATAGTCCGCATAAGAGTAAATGTAGTAAATAATGTGAGTGCTCATATAAGATTTTTAAAATGTTTTTCTTCCTGAAAAATCTTTTTATTTTTTACTTTTTTAATTGTTTTAATTTGGGAAACTCAAAAGATGTTTTTAAAGTGAAATGCCGTTTGGAGGTATACAGTAGTTGGTAGGGAGGTTAGGTTAGCAATAGATGAACATCTGAACTGTGAAGGCTGGAGAAACAGTTGAATGACCGACCGTTCATCCTGAGGTTCTGCATTAGATGGCTCTCACCCTTGTAATCGCTTTATGGCCTTCTACACGAATGTAAAGCGATTTTATCATTGCTGCCGCATGCAACAGCATAAAAACGATCGTTAAATTGCAAAAGCATTTTTGAACTTTTAACAACAACTTTCAGGTCTAAAAGGAAATGCAGAAAAACAACGAAGGAATGGAATACAAGAAAAAAACAGCAGGCACTTACATTTGGCTAAATTTTTGGACACCAATGTTTTAGATTTTTTTCTTCTTTTGGAGTAGGTATAACGAGAAATGAAACAAGAACTTTCTATGATTTTCTGAAATCACTATGTTTCATTTTAACATAGCAAGAAATTTGGGCGACGTAATTATTCCTTGGGAATTTGAAACAAATATTGATTTAATAACTTTGGAAGAATTGGATTCCGTACTCAAAACAGAAAAGAATAAAAAATCTCGAAGACAAGAAGGAATTCATATAGAATTATTAAAACATGGAGGTTTATTATTAAAATGACGTCTTCTCCATAACTACAAAAATTCTCTCATTCGTTATAAGCTAATAGATCATGACTATTTAAAAAAGTTGGGGAACGGAATAATCCTGACAGCAGTACAGGGATAAATATACAGAATTCAACATAAAAGCCATATGGAGGAATACTGAATAAGAAATTGAAGCCGACAGGGGGAAGAGCAGAGTAGATTCAGGAGTGATAGATCGTGTGCTGACATAAGGCTTTTGTGTCTGGAATCTCTGCATCACCCCGAGGGAAGTGGTTGACTGAATGAGTGCGAGATGAAATGATAGGAAAGATGATGGAGCAATCGGTGAAATAATGGCGGAGGAAACCGCAGATCCCGGAGAAAACCCAAGTTATCTAACAGAAATCTCACTTTGGGGTCGCCTGGGGTCGAACACGAACCACCTTCCTGCGAGTCGAACCACGGTGCGGCCCATTTTAAACTCAACTCCCCCATTATTCAGGTGCATATATAGTAATAAATCAAGTTGTAGGACAAAGTTGCCCTATTTTTAACATTTGTCTGACGATATCCTAAATAGATGGAAAGTGGAACTACCATCTTGTATTTATATTGGATTGACTGAAATTAAAATTGTAAATGAATACAACTTTAAAATCTCTATTCGTAAAATTCAAATCATGTCATTGCAGAGTAAATATCTAGCAAAAGCAAAAATTGTATTAGACGACCAATGTCTTCTGCAAGTTCAAAGTGCCCGTCTCGGTAGCTTAGATGGTAGCATGCCTGCCTCACGTTCATGAGGTCCCGAGTTCGAATTTCGGTCAGGGTGAGTTAACTGGATAAGGTTTTTCCGGAGTTTTCCCTTATCCTGAAAGACGAATGTCGGCTAACTCTAAGCTCTATGGACCCTGGGCTCATTTGAGCATCATTTCACCCATTTTCATTCATCATCCGATATGACATAACGTTGGGAGACTAAATTAACAAAAAAAGAAAGGTTCGAAGTTTTAATTATTTAGGCCACGCATTACTTATCAGGCATCGGATCCCATACACCTTTGAAGGGACATGAAGTTTACGAGCTTCGCAGTATATAACTGCTGACGTCATTCCCAGGACAGTACGCAGGAATAGTCCAGTTCACAACACGTACCTTTAGCTTCATTACAACTACTGCTCGCCACGCAGGTAGATCTGCCTTTCAGGGAATGCAAGGTGTTTCACATAGTGTTAATAACGTTACTTTCACAATGATTATTGGGCAATCTACATTTTATACATCAAAAGTTTTGGGTATTATTAACAGCCATTAAACAGTTTGAAGAATGCACGTTCAGCTGTCCAAAAGCAGTCGAGAAGGTGTCTGCAAAAATTAACAATATACAAACGTACCACCTACCAAACGAGGAAAAAAAAAAAAAGAATAAAAGGAATTGTCCAGTATTCTACACAAATGTAATGGATTTTCCGTGCTGCGTAATATAGGAAATAAACTAAGTCTCGGACAAACATATGAAAATTATTTGTACTACTCAAATGCACCATTAACTTCATGTAACGTTGAACGAACTTTCTACCAATATTGTTATATTTTTACGGCGAGAGGTGCAGAAAATCCACATTCGACTGTTTACGGATGAACATGGTTGTTCACTGTAATTCCCGCAACGAAAGCAATGAGCAGGATGGCATGTTGTAACGTAGCTTACACTTTGTACCTGTACCGGACTGTACACACACAGCGCTTCGGTATACTTGTTGCCGCAGACATCTGTTGATGTCTCGCTTGGCCTTGTATAGTACCTGTGTGCATACATTGACTGCTAAGGTGTACGCGATCCGATGTCTGCTTATCATTGATTAAGATATTATAAATAAATTGAGCAGATATCAAACGATGTGTGCAACAAACAAATACTCCAATAGTCACTAAAAGGAAGCTGTATAAAGTAATGGCAGTGAGTACTGGAACTTAAAGATTATAGTCGTATTCAGGCGCAAGATCATTGTTAGCATAAAATAAATAAGTTAAAAATAGTACATATGTAACTGGTGATAGGATACGAAAAAAAATTATCATATAAACCACAAGAACGACATGAACCTGAAGAAAAAGAAGGGTCAGGAATTTCCACAGCGAGATTCGAACTTTGGACCTGCCGAACGCAAGCTCCAGTCGTAAGCCCGAGACTTGTCAGGTTACGTTTCACACAGGATTTACTGCATCAAACAGCGGCAAGCAAAGATATTATTCCCTTGGTATGTCTGACATTGTAACGTCTTTCAATTATACCTGCATAATATCCGAGCGTCCATTGAGCCGTGACCTAATTTCTGAGGAATGACTTTAGTGACGTTCTTGTCAGCGGAGCTCCTGAAAAGGACACAAAAGATATTACATTTCTCGCTTTGTCCACCCCGAAAGAAAGAAGCTATAGAGTTGCCTGCCTGATATTGAAAGCTGGGAGAGATACCAAGAACGCGACGGTTGCTAATTAAAATGAGACAATCGACATTTGAATGACCTTAAATATTCTTATACATCACGATAATGGAACAAACTTTTAATCAGAACTGAATTCGCAGTAAATCTTTTGCATTACATTTCTCAAAATAAAAAGTCTTTAACAGACTTCTCCTTCTGAATATTATAAAAGACTTAGGTAGTAACATGGAACAAAAATCTGTACTCCACTACTTTCTCTACTTCTGTACAAACTACTCTTACAAGCATTTGCTACTAGAGCTACTAGAGAAAGTCATCTGTGCATCTCATCACAACCAACTATTTAAAACATCTGACTGTCACTTAAAGTCTACTGTATTCCCTTGTAACTACAATAAGATAATGTTTATCTTGAAGTAGATAGAGCAATAAGTGTTTGTGCAAGAGCAGAGAAAGTCATGTATACATCACATACCGATTAAAACATTTGACTATCACTTAAAGTCTACTGTATTCCCTTGTAACTACAATAAGATAATGTTTATCTTGAAGTAGATAGAGCAATAAGTGTTTGTACAAGAGTAGAGAAAGTCATGTATACATCACATACCGATTAAAACATTTGACTATCACTTAAAGTCTACTGTATTCCCTTGTAACTACAATAAGATAATGTTTATCTTGAAGTAGATAGAGCAATAAGTGTTTGTACAAGAGTAGAGAAAGTCATGTATACATCACATAACGACCAAAACATTTGACTATCACTTAAAGTCTACTGTATTCCCTTGTAACTACAATAAGATAATGTTTATCTTGAAGTAGATAGAGCAATAAGTGTTTGTACAAGAGTAGAGAAAGTCATGTATACATCACATACCGATTAAAACATTTGACTATCACTTAAAGTCTACTGTATTCCCTTGTAACTACAATAAGATAATGTTTATCTTGAAGTAGATAGAGCAATAAGTGTTTGTACAAGAGTAGAGAAAGTCGTGTATACTTCACATAACGACCATTTTTAAAACATTTGACTATCACTTAAAGTCTACTGTATTCCCTTGTAACTACAATAAGATAATGTTTATCTTGATGTAGATAGAGCAATAAGTGTTTGTACAAGAGTAGAGAAAGTCATATGAGTGCAGGTCTTCTGTCATCTTTGGTCTTATTTTCCGTTTACATGGAGAAGCTCTCACAATTTAGTTTAAAGTAATACACTTTTAAGAAACTTACTTGGAAACAATCGAGGAGGCAGTTTAGTCTGTATCTGGTATTCAAGAGGTCCGGGTTCGACTCCCATGGCTGACCTACCTGACCCATGGAGTTTTTCGGTTTTGTTTCCACGGTCGCCACCTATCCCCCGAATTTCCTGTCCCTCTCCTTCATCTTCATTATCATTTCACATCATCTCACTTCTGGTGGTCTCTTTCAGGGTAGAAGTACTGGTGAGAGCCTTGGCGCTACATGGCAGGATGATATGCTCATGTTAAACTATTCCTTGCTCTCACCTCATCGTTCCTCCCGGGAGTGCCCCACTTGGGGGCATAGGTACAACAGACCAAGCCTGGACGCAGTGCACAATCCCCTCCTTAAGAACCTCTCGTATCCTATTGCTCATCAATAGAACTGTCATACCATATTTGTGGCCCTCTTTTAACTCTAAACTGGAAAAGGCATAACTTCTATTGGTTCCAATAACACTGGGCAACAATGAAAACGTTTCGGGCTTAAAAATAGTGAATTTACATGTATTCCCTTCTGCTGAATTAAAAAATCACCATAAAATGAGAGATTACCTCTTGATTTTAAGTTGGCACACCTGCCAAATAACATCAGAGAGAAATTTTGGAAATTAAGTGATGCAAAAGTTAAGGAAGGCATTTTTGTAGGACCACAAATAAGAGAACTTGTAAAGATCCTGCATTTGACCAAATTTTGGAGGGGAAAGAAAAGGAAGCTTGGGAAGCCTTCAAGGGTGTTGTTCATGGATTTTTAGGCAACAAAAGAGATGACAACTACAAGCATTTTATGACAGTGTTCCTGCAAAAATAGCGTAACCTTGGATGCTACATGTCCCTTAAGATCCATTTTCTCCACTCCCACCTAGATTTTTTCCGTCCTAGTTGTGGAGCTGTTAGTGATGAACATGGGGAGAGATTCAATCAGGACATTTCTGTTATGTAACAAAGATATCAGGACCGTTGGAATGAAGTAATGCTTGGTCTTTGTATAGGGATTCTGCGGAACTCCATCACAAGAGGCAAGTCAATAGGCCACCACATGATTCTCTTCAGACACGACTATGTGCGAAGTATTTTTCCAGCAATTTAGAACTCTTAGCATGTAATAACCAGTTTAAAAACATCAAAATTTACGTTCATTGTTGTTAGCATGTATGTAATTAAAATGTATACTTTTCTGTCAATCTGTTAATATGTAATACTTCCACCTTGTGTATATCATAGAAACTAGAGCTAATAATTTTTTTTCATTGTCATTTGTTTTTCTCAACCAAAAATTAGTAGGAATTGCCTCATGAAGTGCTCGAAAAATTCAAAAATTATCTTTTTGTTGCCCAGTGTAATTTCTAAAACATAATTAACTTTTATTTAGAACACCGTTCAGTCTGGGGCAATGAAATTCATGGCAACAATATAACATGGCAGGGAATCGAACCTGGACCTCTGAAATGCGCGCCGCAGACTTAACTGCCTCAGCTATCCCGCTCGCTGTGACAAAAATGACTTGTCATTTGTTTCCCATTTTTCCGCTTATAACAAAGCAACGGAAATGTACGTATGAGTGTAATTAACAGTTTGTAAACACTGAGAGCGCTCAATGGAGGTGGACACGTGCAAATTACTACTAAAAGCGTCCTTCCTACTTCAAACAGAGAAATGTTTATGTTGCATTCCTCCCGAACACGAGATTGCCTGGCGTCATGCAAGGCGCTGTAGATAGAAACTAGGTGAATGACCTGATCTGTACACACCCCGCTACACATCTTTACTACGTCCCACCAAGGTCGGGGAATGACCCGCACGACCCCGGGGCAGCGCGCGCATCCTCCCTGCAACACTTCCTTACGCATTATTATTAACTATTATTATTAACTAACAACACATGGGAGGGGAAAGGAGAGAGACTGAAACGCATTGTTTATGTAATCTACATCCTCCAAGCGAGGGTACATAGAGCTTAGAGTTACCAGACATTCATCTTTCAGGATAAGAGAAAACCTCCAACGTTAAGTCATATCGAATGATGAATGAAATGATGTTCAAATGAGTACAGGGTACATAGAGCTTAGAGTTACCAGACATTCATCTTTCAGGATAAGAGAAAACCTCCAACGTTAAGTCATATCGAATGATGAATGAAATGATGTTCAAATAAGTACAGGGTACATAGAGCTTAGAGCTACCAGACATTCATCTTTCAGGATAAGGGAAAACCTCCAACGTTAAGTCATATCGGACGATGAATGAAATGATGTTCAAATGAGTACAGGGTACATAGAGCTTAGAGTTACCAGACATTCATCTTTCAGGATAAGAGGAAACCTCCAACGTTAAGTCATATCGGAGATGAATGAAATGATGTTCAAATGAGTACAGGGTACATAGAGTTTAGAGTTACCAGACATTCATCTTTCAGGATAAGAGAAAACCTCCAACGTTGTCATATCGGACAATGAATGAAATGATGTTGAAATAAGTACAGGGTACATGGAGCTTAGAGTTACCAGACATTCATCTTTCAGGATAAGAGAAAACCTCCAACGTTAAGTCATATCGGACGATGAATGAAATGATGTACAATTAAGTACAGAGTACATAGAGCTTAGAGTTACCAGACATTCATCTTTCAGGATAAGAGAAAACCTCCAACGTTAAGTCATATCGGACGATGAATGAAATGATGTTCAAATGAGTACAGAGTACATAGAGCTTAGAGTTAGCAGACATTCATCTTTCAGGATAAGAGAAAACCTCCAACGTTAAGTCATATCGGACGATGAATGAAATGATGTACAATTAAGTACAGAGTACATAGAGCTTAGAGTTACCAGACATTCATCTTTCAGGATAAGAGAAAACCTCCAACGTTAAGTCATATCGGACGATGAATGAAATGATGTTCAAATGAGTACAGGGTACATAGAGCTTAGAGTCACCAGACATTCATCTTTCAGGATAAGAGAAAACCTCCAACGTTAAGTCATATCGAATGATGAATGAAATGATGTTCAAATGAGTACAGGGTACATAGAGCTTAGAGTTACCAGACATTCATCTTTCAGGATAAGAGAAAACCTCCAACGTTAAGTCATATCGAATGATGAATGAAATGATGTTCAAATAAGTACAGGGTACATAGAGCTTAGAGCTACCAGACATTCATCTTTCAGGATAAGAGAAAACCTCCAACGTTAAGTCATATCGGACGATGAATGAAATGATGTTCAAATGAGTACAGGGTACATAGAGCTCAGAGTTAGCAGACATTCATCTTTCAGGATAAGGGAAAACCTCCAACGTTAAGTCACATCGGACGATGAATGAAATGATGTTCAAATGAGTACAGGGTACATAGAGTTTAGAGTTACCAGACATTCATCTTTCAGGATAAGAGAAAACCTCCAACGTTGTCATATCGGACAATGAATGAAATGATGTTGAAATAAGTACAGGGTACATGGAGCTTAGAGTTACCAGACATTCATCTTTCAGGATAAGAGAAAACCTCCAACGTTAAGTCATATCGGACGATGAATGAAATGATGTACAATTAAGTACAGAGTACATAGAGCTTAGAGTTACCAGACATTCATCTTTCAGGATAAGAGAAAACCTCCAACGTTAAGTCATATCGGACGATGAATGAAATGATGTTCAAATGAGTACAGAGTACATAGAGCTTAGAGTTACCAGACATTCATCTTTCAGGATAAGAGAAAACCTCCAACGTTAAGTCATATCGGACGATGAATGAAATGATGTACAATTAAGTACAGAGTACATAGAGCTTAGAGTTACCAGACATTCATCTTTCAGGATAAGAGAAAACCTCCAACGTTAAGTCATATCGGACGATGAATGAAATGATGTTCAAATGAGTACCGGGTACATAGAGCTTAGAGTTACCAGACATTCATCTTTCAGGATAAGAGAAAACCTCCAACGTTAAGTCATATCGAATGATGAATGAAATTATGTTCAAATGAGTACAGGGTACATAGAGCTTAGAGTTACCAGACATTCATCTTTCAGGATAAGAGAAAACCTCCAACGTTAAGTCATATCGAATGATGAATGAAATGATGTTCAAATAAGTACAGGGTACATAGAGCTTAGAGCTACCAGACATTCATCTTTCAGGATAAGAGAAAACCTCCAACGTTAAGTCATATCGGACGATGAATGAAATGATGTTCAAATGAGTACAGGGTACATAGAGCTCAGAGTTAGCAGACATTCATCTTTCAGGATAAGGGAAAACCTCCAACGTTAAGTCACATCGGACGATGAATGAAATGATGTTCAAATGAGTACAGGGTACATAGAGTTTAGAGTTACCAGACATTCATCTTTCAGGATAAGAGAAAACCTCCAACGTTGTCATATGGGACAATGAATGAAATGATGTTGAAATAAGTACAGAGTAAATGGAGCTTAGAGTTACCAGACATTCATCTTTCAGGATAAGAGAAAACCTCCAACGTTAAGTCATATCGGACGATGAATGAAATGATGTACAATTAAGTACAGAGTACATAGAGCTTAGAGTTACCAGACATTCATCTTTCAGGATAAGAGAAAACCTCCAACGTTAAGTCATATCGGACGATGAATGAAATGATGTTCAAATGAGTACAGGGTACATAGAGCTTAGAGTTACCAGACATTCATCTTTCAGGATAAGAGAAAACCTCCAACGTTAAGTCATATCGGACGGTGAATGAAATGATGTTCAAATGAGTACAGGGTACATAGAGCTTAGAGTTACCAGACATTCATCTTTCAGGATAAGAGAAAACCTCCAACGTTAAGTCATATCGGACGATGAATGAAATGATGTTCAAATAAGTACAGGGGACATAGAGCTTAGAGTTACCAGACATTCATCTTTCAGGATAAGAGAAAACCTCCAACGTTAAGTCATATCGGACGGTGAATGAAATGATGTTCAAATGAGTACAGGGTACATAGAGCTTAGAGTTACCAGACATTCATCTTTCAGGATAAGGGAAAACCTCCAACGTTAAGTCATATCGGACGATGAATGAAATGATGTTCAAATGAGTACAGGGTACATAGAGCTTAGAGTTACCGGACATTCATCTTTCAGGATAAGGGAAAACCTCCAACGTAAAGTCATATCGGACGATGAATGAAATGATGTTCAAATAAGTACAGGGTACACAGAGCAGAGTACAGGGTACATAGGTGGTTGAAAAGGTGAACGAACTTACATAAAATAAAAAGTAAAGGAGCTCTTTACATCAACTTTATAGGTTCTGCACGAAATGGCGACCTGCGTTGTCAAAGCAAAGTTGACAGTGGCGAGAAAAAAGAGACTGTCGTACTCTGTACAAAATTCCTTGCGTGAGTGGAATAAGTACACATGCAGCTATTATTCGGGTAGTTGGGTCCTCTTTTGAGGTAATAGGTCAGAGAAAGACAGGTAGTGGCGGTGTGACGTCAGCTCCAACTGCCAAATGTGCTCCCGAACTAAAGGCAGGTTAGCGTGTAACGTCACCAATGGTTTGGGGGACATTCTTGTAAAAATCAGCCAAGTCTTTCTTGTGTATATATTTGTCCTTCAATAAATCGTCACATTGTAAATTTAACAATTCCATTTGGTACGTGGCAGCTACATTGTTGTCGTCGACTGTGTTACACCTGACTGAACCCTCAGATTCTGTACTCACAGCGTCATTTATATAGGCAAGTTGGTGCTACACGGCTCTTGCCTGACGTCACACGCACTGCAGGCCTTGCTCCCGACTGAAATACGTCACAACTCTCGAAGCTGTCTTCCTCTGTCTTCCAAACCACTGATCTTTGTAATTCCAGATTTCGCCGTTACGGATTGGGCCACCAGAACAGTTACAGACACACCACTAGAGTAAGCTACATGATACAGGAATAAGTTCACCGCTGCTTATTGTTGCACTGGCAAGTGGTTAGTTCGAGATTTGAGACATCTTTAATCTTCAGAAACACAAAACGAGTTACTATGAATGAATATTTCTATATTCGGGAAGCAGTTTTAAAACATTCTTGCCCGCCTTGGTAGCATAGATGGTAGCATGTCTGCCTCACGTTCAAGAGGTCCGGAGTTCGAATCTCGGTCAGTGTGAGTTACCTGGATAAGGTTTCTTCCAGTATGTTTCCTTATCCTTATCCTGTAAGGCGAATGTCAGCTAACTCTAAGCTCCATGTACCCCGGGCTCATTTGAGCATCATTTCCCCTATTTCATTCATCGTACGATATAATTTAAAGTTGGAGGACGTAAATCATTAAAAAAAAAAAAAGACATTCTAATCCTATATTTTCACTCACCTTGTTTAAATAGCAACTTATAAGCTTCTGATGCCAATAGGTTTAACACAACTGCGTTATGTTTGGCCACAGATCATGCATTGCTTACCCTAATTTGCTTATATTAGTCACATCTACAGTCGCTGAAATTATTTCGATGTAATCCATTAACACCCTGTATATGTTTAACAGATCTTTTTATAGCACCAATATATAGGTATCTTGAATCTTTTAGCATTGTCCTCAGAAGTCTTTTTAATTCTGGATGACTTTTGTATAACTCGTAAACCGTGCAAGATAAACAAATTGTTACCGCACAAAACATCAGATTTCGTTAAAATAGTTTTCTCTTTTGTTTCTTTTCTTCTTCCCTATATTTTAAAAATAAAGTGAACCATTTCATAGGTAATCGCTGCAACCTGTTAGAACCTTTCAAACGTTTTTACAGTAGAGAAAGTTAAGCAATGCGACACATCACTTTCATTACGCAACAGCGTGGAGATGACCTCCAAGGTCGAAAGGTTGAACGACCTGCTGGTCCTCCTCCCGACCTGCCTCAATGAGGGCTCCACCCTGGCACCCTCTCACTTCTCTCGCAGGGTTGACGACCTCGCACTTCTCTTCCAACCCCTGTTTCCCTCCCCCACTGACGATTGATCTGGTTCCAGTTCAACGACTCACACCTTCCCTCGGCACCCACTTAAGTATGGCATGTGACGAAACATTAACATCAGATGCCACTTTCTCTAGCGAACTCGGGAGGACAACTTGGGACCTAAACGTATGGAACATTTTGTACTGTAGAGGGCAGGATCCCTAAATCTACAGTGGCAGCTCGTAAAACCGGCTACCATAAGGACTTCCCCATCCCCTGGCACACCCGGGGAACTCGCCCGAACCAAAGAACCAGGATATGCAGATATAAATTCCCTGCCAGCAACGCCAAAACTTCCATCGACACTTAGAACTCTTAAAGGTGACATTTTAAATGAAGGGATGGAAAATTCAACGAATGTAATCGAGACGAGCATTCGTCTAGGAAGTTGGTGAATCCGCGGAAGTTACGCCATCAGATAATTTTCGGAATTCAAAATGTAGTTACAATTTTTTTATTAATTAACCTCCTCCAAGACGATGAATGAAACGATGTTCAAACGAGTACAGGGTACATGGAGCTTAGAGTTACCTGACATTCATCTTTCAGAATAAGAGAAAACCTCCAACGTTAAGTCATATCGGCCGATAAATGAAATGGTGCTCAAATGAGTACAGGGTACTTAGAGCTTAGAGTTAGCAGACATTCATCTTTCAGGATAACAGAAAACCTCCAACGTTAAGTCATATCGGACGATGAAAGAAATGATGTTCAAATGAGTACAGGGTACATAGAGCTTAGAGTCACCAGACATTCATCTTTCAGGATAAGAGAAATCCTCCAACGTTAAGTCATATCGGACGATGAATGAAATGATGTTCAAATAAGTACAGGGTACATAGAGCTTAGAGTTATCAGACATTCATCTTTTAGGATAAGAGAAAACCTCCAACGTTAAGTCATATCGGGCGATGAAAGAAATGATGTTCAAATAAGTACAGGGTCCATAGAGCTTAGAGTTACCAGACATTCATCTTTTAGGATAAGAGAAAACCTCCAACGTTAAGTCATATCGGGCGATGAAAGAAATGATGTTCAAATAAGTACAGGGTCCATAGAGCTTAGAGTTACCAGACATTCATCTTTTAGGATAAGAGAAAACCTCCAACGTTAAGTCATATCGGACGATGAATGAAATGATGTACAAATGAGTACAGGGTACATAGAGCTTAGAGTTACCAGACATTCATCTTTTAGGATAAGAGAAAACCTCCAACGTTAAGTCATATCGGGCGATGAAAGAAATGATGTTCAAATAAGTACAGGGTCCATAGAGCTTAGAGTTACCAGACATTCATCTTTTAGGATAAGAGAAAACCTCCAACGTTAAGTCATATCGGGCGATGAAAGAAATGATGATCAAATAAGTACAGGGTCCATAGAGCTTAGAGTTACCAGACATTCATCTTTCAGGATAAGAGAAAACCTCCAACGTTAAGTCATATCGGACGATGAATGAAATGATGTTGAAATGAGTACAGGGTACACAGAGCTTAGAGTTACCAGACATTCATCTTTCAGTATAAGAGAAAACCTCCAACGTTAAGTCATATCGGACGATGAATGAAATGATGTTGAAATGAGTACAGGATACATAGAGCTTAGAGTTACCAGACATTCATCTTTCAGTATAAGAGAAATCCTCCAACGTTAAGTCATATCGGACGATGAATGAAATGATGTTCAAATAAGTACAGGGTACATAGAGCTTAGAGTTACCAGACATTCATCTTTCAGGATAAGAGAAAACCTCCAACGTTAAGTCATATCGGACGATGAATGAAATGATGTTGAAATAAGTACAGGGTACATAGAGCTTAGAGTTACCAGACATTCATCTTTCAGTATAAGAGAAAACCTCCAACGTTAAGTCATATCGGACGATGAATGAAATGATGTTGAAATGAGTACAGGGTACATAGAGCTTAGAGTTACCTGACATTTATCTTTCAGGATAAGAGAAAACCCCAGCAGAAGCCACATCACCAGAAAGTATTAGGATTACAGACAACATGGACGCGTGGAATTTAACTTACTCAGCGCCGAGAACACTTTTGTTCGTTATGGTTCTGAGGTTGATATTAGCACCGCCGGTGTGCTGTAGTTTCGTCCCGCAGGAACAATTTTACACATCTACCGGCACTCGCGTTTAAACATAATTAAAACCAGGGATGCGAATATGAATAACCGCTAACATCTTAGAATAAAAGACTGTGTACTTTAGGCCCTTCATTTGTTTATCGCTTAATTCAAGGCACTGCTAATGTGAACCAAATCTACAACATGGATACCAAGTCTTATGTATAATAATTAAGAGAGGTATTGCATTATACCCCAAAAAATAAGCGTTTCAAAATTCACTGCTAATATTTCACAAATCTCAAACAAAAAATCAATAAAATCCCTTCCATCCCAGACTGGCTTTGCACAGAACATTCTTCCAAATTGCTGATTTTCTACAAAAATTTTCCGGGCCCAAAAGACCTCACTGTTGACGGGCCCTAAGACGTCACACGCACGCACCCTGCCCCCCACTCACACACACTCACTCACTCACTCACTCACTCCAAAATTGGCCATAAAGTTTAATATTAAAATAATATATAAGATGTTTTCATAACGAATCAAATGTATTTCTTGAATTTTCTGTGAATATCCTCAAAAGTCCTCTTCATTCTGTAATTACATTTGATAACTGGCAAAATGTAAGAGACAAAATATTACGACATGCACATTTCGTTAAAACAGAATTTAATGAAAAACATTTCTTAGAGAGTTTATGATAAAACTGGATCTTTTAGTAATTCACAACTGCGTTAACACTAGAAAATTCCTTCGTTTAATGCTCAAAATCTAGGGTTGGTCCAATTTCTTACAAAATATGACAATCGCCACATTAACTTGTATAAAATGGCGGGGCAACATTTCCATCTTGTCGAAAGCTGAATAAGTTGGGAAAAACCTGTAATCTATTAATTAATTAAATTATTGTTACGTTATATTCACGTTTTATTATTTCCACAGCCTCCCTTATGCAGAATGTTAACACGCAAAACAAATGAACATCACAACCCGATGAATGTCATAAACATGAGAAAGGTAAGACAATGCCATATATTTATTTATAATCTATAATATATCTATGAATATTCAGGACTGTGTAAAATACATTTTTAGCGAAACGAACCATTTCGTAGATCTGTCTGAATGTTGCAATACTTATACTTTTCTCAAAAGAGTAATCGTTATTTTTTTTTTCCTTGGTCAAGCAAAAGGATGGAATTTCAAAGTCATTACAAGTCTTTATCAGCTTTAAAAGATTTGACTAACACTTAAGATCTTATTGGTTTAGGTACAAGGGAAGGCATGCTGGTCTCTGTAGTGTAGGTAAGACTGTGCCTGCCTCACTATCCGAATTCGAAACTCGGACATAGTGAGTTATGTGGATAAGGTTTTTTTCTTATCCTGAAAGGTGAATGTCTGGTAGCTATAAGCTCTATGTACCCTGTACTCATTTGAACATCATTTCATTCATCGTCCGATATGACAACGTTGGAGGTTTTCTCTTATCCTGAAAGATGAATGTCTGGTAACTCTAAGATCTATGTACACTGTAATTATTTGAACATAATTTCATTCATCGCCTGATATGACTTAACGTTGGAGTTTTCTCTTATCCTGAAAGATGAATGTCTGCTAACTCTAAGCTCTATGTACCCTGTACTTATTTGAACATCATTTCATTCATCGTCTGATATGACTTAACGTTGCAGGTTTTCTCTTATCCTGAAAGATGAATGTCTGATAACACTAAGCTCTATGTACCCTGTACTTATTTGAACATCATTTCATTCATCGTCCGATATGACTTAGCTTTGAAGGTTTTCTCTTATCCTGAAAGATAAATGTCTGGTAACTCTAAGCTCTATGTACTCTGTACTCATTTGAACATCATTTCATTCATCGTCCGATATGACTGAACTTTGGAGGACGTTGATTTAAAAAGGTGACTGCACACATTTAGATGCCTACTTTTGTCATTTTACTTATGAATGTGTACTTTTACCGCAAGTTTTAAGCAATTCTTGCACAATAACTGAAGTGCATGCTAGGAATCTCTGTGGCTGGAACATTGTGAAGATGGAGCTGACGTTTGGACGACGGTCATGGTCAACAGGTCGAAGGGAAGCCCTATTACTCCTCATTATCTTGTATTGCTCGCTAATGTCTCCCAATCCAGTTACCTGTTCCGTAACGGTAGCTATGCAAATTGGATCAAACGGCCTCTCCCACCTCTAATACCTGGACAACCATTGTTTTCGCACTGCTAACAATTCCTTGCAAAAATCGCCTGGAGCTTGTTCTAGCTTGTTCTTGTTCTGATTTAAAAGCGTAATCGCGTCATGAAAAAAATCTGCCTGCCATCTTCTATTTTTACTCGAAAACTCGAAACGACGTTTGGGTTTTTTTTTTCTCCTAGTCTTTTTGTCTGTATTTTAGTTACTAATTTAATTAGTGTTGCTATTGGTTCCCTTATAAGCTAAAGACACAGGAATGACATCTGATAATAACGTTCATGCTTAGTTTTTGAACCTTTGTAATCTGTACCATATCTAATGTTGTAAACCATGTTATGTGGTTAGCCTTCGTTTTTTAAGAGCAACGACATTAGATCTAATAGCTTTTGTTTCATACTTAAATCTTGTACTTCACTTTTTCTACTGACAAAGGAGTAACGTTGTGAACGTGTTAAATTCTTGGTTAAACAGAAGAATAAATTGTCAAAGAGTGTGGATTTCATCAACACAGTAAATGTTCAAAATGACGACCCCCGACAGTATTTGTAAGGTTTCAAATGCTGCATACCTAGATAATGTAGCGTTCATTAACGACAGGCACTGGCGCAGGCGCAAATAGCTACAGTCACTTGGAATTTGTGAAGTGTTTGAAACTTGGTCGAATGAGTCAAGAGCAATACCGACCATAAAAAAATATCTACTACGAGCTATATATTTTATCTATCTGCCAGTGGAAAACATGGCTAGGAGGGTGGTCGAAAAAGTTTCCCACCTAATAAAGATACAAGATATTTTTTCAGATTTTTTTTCAACATAGTCTCCTTATAACCTACACACTTCTCCCAGCAATGCTCACATCTCTCTAACCCGTCCAAATAGTACTCGGCGTTTTTCAACATAGTCTCCTTGTAACTCTACACACTTCTCCCAGCAATGCTCCAATCTCTCTAACCCGTCCAAATAGTACTCGGCGTTTTTCAACATAGTCTCCTTGTAACTCTACACACTTCTCCCAGCAATGCTCACATCTCTCTAACCCGTCCAAATAGTACTCGGCGTTTTTCAACATAGTCTCCTTATAACCTACACACTTCTCCCAGCGATGTTCCCATCTCTCTAACCCGTCCAAATAGTACTCGGCGTTTTTCAACATAGTCTCCTTGTAACTCTACACACTTCTCCCAGCGATGTTCTCATCTCTCTAACCCGTCCAAATAGTACTCGGCGTTTTTCAACATAGTCTCCTTGTAACTCTACACACTTCTCCCAGCAATGCTCCAATCTCTCTAACCCGTCCAAATAGTACTCGGCGTTTTTCAACATAGTCTCCTTGTAACCCTACACACTTCTCCCAGGGATGTTCCCATCTCTGTAACCCGTCCAAATAGTACTCAGCGTTTTTCAACATAGTCTCCTTGTAACTCTACAGACTTCTCCCAGCGATGCTCTCATCTCTGTAACCCGTCCAAATAGTACTCGGCGTTTTTCAACATAGTCTCCTTGTAACCCTACACACTTCTCCCAGGGATGTTCCCATCTCTGTAACCCGTCCAAATAGTACTCAGCGTTTTTCAACATAGTCTCCTTGTAACTCTACACACTTCTCTCAGTGATGTTCCCATCTCTGTAACCTGTTCAAATAGTACTCGGCGTTTTTCAACATACTCTCCTTGTAACTCTACACACTTCTCCCAGCGATGTTCTCATCTCTGTAACCCGTCCAAATAGTACTCGGCGTTTTTCAACATAGTCTCCTTGTAACCCTACACACTTCTCCCAGCGATGCTCTCATCTCTGTAACCCGTCCAAGTAGTACTCGGCGTTTTTCAACATACTCTCCTTGTAACTCTACACACTTCTGACTTGCGATGCTCCCATCTCTGTAACCCGTCCAAATAGTACTCGGCGTTTTTCAGCATACTCTCCTTGTAACTCTACACACTTCTCCCAGCAATGCTCCCATCTCTGTAACCCGTCCAAATAGTACTCGGCGTTTTTCAACATAGTCTCCTTGTAACTCTACACACTTCTCCCAGCAATGTTCCCATCTCTGTAACCCGTCCAAATAGTACTCGGCGTTTTTCAACATACTCTCCTTGTAACTCTACACACTTCTGACTTGCGATGCTCCCATCTCTGTAACCCGTCCAAATAGTACTCGGCGTTTTTCAACATGCTCTCCTTGTAACTCTACACACTTCTCCCAGCGATGCTCGCATCTCTGTAACCCGTCCAAACAGTACTCGGCGTTTTTCAACATAGTCTCCTTGTAACTCTACACACTTCTCCCAGCGATGTTCCCATCTCTGTAACCCGTCCAAATAGTACTCGGCGTTTTTCAACATACTCTCCTTGTAACTCTACACACTTCTCCCAGCGATGTTCCCATCTCTGTGACCCGTCCAAATAGTACTCGGCGTTTTTCAACATACTCTCCTTGTAACTCTACACACTTCTCCCAGCGATGTTCCCATCTCTGTGACCCGTCCAAATAGTACTCGGCGTTTTTCAGCATAGTCTACTTGTAACTCTACACACTTCTCCCAGCACTGCTCCCATCTCTGTAACCCGTCCAAATAGTACTCGGCGTTTTTCAGCATAGTCTCCTTGTAACTCTACACGCTTCTCTCAGCGATGCTCCCATCTGTGTAACTCGTCCAAATAGTACTCGACGTTTTTCAGCATAGTCTCCTTGTAACTCTACACACTTCTCTCAGCGATGCTCCCATCTGTGTAACTCGTCCAAATAGTACTCGACGTTTTTCAACATAGTCTCCTTGTAACTCTACACACTTCTCCCAGCGTTGCTCCCATCTCTGTAACCCGTCCAAATAGTACTCGGCGTTTTTCAACATAGTCTCCTTGTAACTCTACACACTTCTCCCAGCAATGCTCCCATCTCTGTAACCCGTCCAAATAGTACTCGGCGTTTTTCAACATACTCTCCTTGTAACTCTACACACTTCTCCCAGCGATGCTCGCATCTCTGTAACCCGTCCAAATGGTACTCGGCGTTTTTCAACATAGTCTCCTTGTAACTCTACACACTTCTCCCAGCGATGTTCCCATCTCTGTAACCCGTCCAAATAGTACTCGGCGTATTTCAACATAGTCTCCTTGTAACTCTACACACTTCTCCCAGCGATGTTCTCATCTCTGTAACCCGTCCAAATAGTACTCGGCGTTTTTCAACATAGTCTCCTTGTAACTCTACACACTTCTCCCAGCGATGCTCGCATCTCTGTAACCCGTCCAAATGGTACTCGGCGTTTTTCAACATAGTCTCCTTGTAACTCTACACACTTCTCCCAGCGATGTTCCCATCTCTGTAACCCTCCAAATAGTACTCGGCGTATTTCAACATAGTCTCCTTGTAACTCTACACACTTCTCCCAGCGATGTTCTCATCTCTGTAACCCGTCCAAATAGTACTCGGCGTTTTTCAACATACTCTCCTTGTAACTCTACACACTTCTCCCAGCGATGCTCGCATCTCTGTAACCCGTCCAAATGGTACTCGGCGTTTTTCAACATAGTCTCCTTGTAACTCTACACACTTCTCCCAGCGATGTTCCCATCTCTGTGACCCGTCCAAATAGTACTCGGCGTTTTTCAACATAGTCTCCTTGTAACTCTACACACTTCTCCCAGCAATGCTCCCATCTCTGTAACCCATCCAAATAGTACTCGACGTTGTTCAACATAGTCTCCTTGTAACTCTACACACTTCTCCCAGCGATGCTCCCATCTCTGTAACCCGTCCAAATAGCACTCGGCGTTTTTCAACATAGTCTCCTTGTAACTCTACACACTTCTCCCAGCGTTGCTCCCATCTCTGTAACCCGTCCAAATAGTACTCGGCGTTTTTCAACATAGTCTCCTTGTAACTCTACACACTTCTCCCAGCAATGCTCCCATCTCTGTAACCCATCCAAATAGTACTCGACGTTTTTCAACATAGTCTCCTTGTAACTCTACACACTTCTCCCAGCGATGCTCCCATCTCTGTAACCCGTCCAAATAGTACTCGGCATTTTTCTCTACAAAATAATTGTTCACGAAGGTGATTGTCTCTTAATTTGACGAAAATTTCTGTCCTCTGAGCGCAATTTTCACATGAGGGAACAAAACGAAGTCGCTTGGGGTTAGACCTGGTGAGTCAAGCAGTTGAAACCGTAATTCGTGGATTTTCGCAATTGCAACCACTGAAGTGTGAGACGGTGCGTTGTCTTGGTGAAACAGGATTTTCTCTTTCTGCAAATGTGGCCGTTTTTCCGCAAGGTCTGCCTTCAGCTTGTCCAGTAATGATGCGTAGTATGCTCCTGTAATGGTTTATCTCTTTTGAAGATAATACTCGATTAAAATAACTCCATGACTATCCCAAAAAACAGTCGCCATCACTTTCCCAGCCGAAAAAAGAAACAGTATTTGCTTTTTTGGATCCGGTTGCCCCTTTGTAGTGCACTGTTTGGACTATATTTTTGTTTCGGGCGTATAATGGTGTATCCAGGTTCCATCTACAGTAACTAATCGGCGCCAAAACTGGGATTAATTGCGCCGTGACTGCGCCAGCAGAGCGTTGGAAATGTTCATTCGAACACGTTTTTGGTCTGAGGTGAAGAAACGCGGCACCCAACGTGCGGACAGCTTTCTCATGTCTAAATGTTCATTTCATAGGTGACAAACACGTTCTTCTGACATGTTCACAGCCTCTGCTATCTCTCTCACTTTAATTCGGCGGTCGACCAGCACCATTTGTTGAACTCTAGCGAGGCTTTCGTCGGTAGTTGCAGTTTTGAACGTCTCGAACGTTCATCGTCTCTCAAGCTGTTACGGCCACGTTTAAATTCAGCTGACCAAAATTTCACTATGGTAAATAATGGTGCAGTCCCTATACACCGAATCCAACTCATCTTTGATTTGCGTAGACGTATTGAATTTCAAAAACAAATATTTAATGACAACTCAATACTCGATTTTGTCCATGTTCATAAAAATACTCACATCAACTCACTCAAACGACTGTTACGTAACAACTGAGCATACAAGATGGCTGAAACTTTGGTGAGTAACTGTCAACAGATGACTAACGAAATTCACTAGCTTTTATTTACAAGTATTGCCGTCTTCATGTTGAGGTAGGAAACTTTTCAGACCACCATATATTCTATCTATCTGCCAATGGAAAACTTGGTTATTATTGTATTTTATAAACACGTATAATGTTACACAAACGCTATTTGTATCATAGTATAAAATTATAACCCAAAGGGGTAGCCTAAAGGGTAATAACATTTCTGAGGTGGGCACAACAGATTTCAACCCAACTTGAAGTGGCAGAGTGGTGAAGTAATCTGTATAATACCAAGCTACTTTGCGAGGGAAGGCACGAATAAGTAGCCGCAGACAGTCTCCACCTCGGATCTTTGTAGTATTTTTGCAGCCAAACTTGGTAGTTTTAATGCAAATAAAAAACTGCATCCACCATTACAATTACTCTATGAGCTAAAAACTGCCGTAATTTATAACAGAAGCGAAAACTATCTACCTCATTTTTGACATGGAAGTACAAGGAAAACACGTCTTGGCTGAAGATTTAAATGCAAATGGTTCCACTGTGTTGATGTGCCATTTTGTGTTTCAATGTTATTGTCAACTGATGCATATGATAGGTTGTTCCTTCAGGGGCGTGTTTAAAGGTGTGTTTGTGTGTGTGTGTGTGTGTGGTGTGTGGTGTGTGTGTGTGTGTGTGTGTGTGTGTGTGGTGTGTGGTGTGTGTGTGTGTGTGTGGTGTGTGTGTGTGTGTGGTGTGTGGTGTGTGGTGTGGTGTGTGTGGTGTGGTGTGTGTGTGGTGTGTGGTGTGTGGTGTGTGTGGTGTGGTGTGTGGTGTGTGGTGTGTGGTGTGTGGTGTGTGGTGTGTGGTGTGTGTGTGTGTGTGTGTGTGTGTGTGTGTGTGTGTGTGTGTGTGTGTGTGTGTGTGTGTGTGTGTGTGTGTGTGTGTGTTAAAGCATAAAAGTTTGAAAACCCCTCTAAAATTGCTACTGCAGCTGTTGTTTTTGGAATATACATATGTATTATTATACATAATAATTGAAAAAGTTGAAATAAAGATAAATGTTGAGCCTTTATTAATTTTTTTACCAATTAATAATCTAAACTCTTCATGAAGCTTATTAATAATTAAATTTCATAAGACTGTACTTCGAGAGGGAATTAATCATAAAGATGTAGGAATGAGGACTGTTCAATAAAGAATGATCATAATTTTTCGCACTAAAATTCAATCTTATTATATTCTGTTAGCTTAATGTTAAACAAACACGCCGTAATGGTTTCATTGTTGCTACTCCTGGACTCCGCCTGTGAGAACCAGGCAAGTTCAGACATGTTCAGTATCGCCTACCGCTGCAATGGAGGTAACACGCAGTTAAAGTTGATGTTAGAGGAAGATCCGGAGTTTCTTTCAAACGTAATCACTGCTGATGAAACTTGGCTACATCATTTTGATCCTGAGAGCAAACAGCAAAGCTCAGTGTGGAAATCTTCTTCATCACCAACCCCCCAAAAAGCAAAACTGTTTGCTTCTGCTGGAAAAGTTTTGGTCATCGCATTCTTTGATATTCAAGGAATGGTTTATCAGCATGTTGTACCTTCACACACATCAGTAACTGGACAATACTACAGGGATGTCCTGAAAACATTGTAAGTCCATATCAGGCGCAAAAGACCACATTTCCGTGAAGCAGGCTGAATGCTGCGCCACGATAATGCGCGACCGCATATTGCCAATGTTGTTGCTGAATATTTTGCAAAAATCAACGTGAAGTGCATCCCTCACCCTCCCTATAGTCCGGATTTAGCCCCATGTGACTTTTTTCTATTCCCTAACTTGAAGAAACGCCTTCGTGGGAGACATTATCCATCATCAAAAGCAGTGGTGAAGGCTGCGGAGGCGATTTTAAAGGATCTCTTAAAAATGGTTTCCAGCATGTCGTTGAAGACTGGCAGAAACGCTGGGACAAGTGCATCACATTCAGGGGAGACTATTTTGAGAAGGACCATCAAAATTATGAGGATGAGTAAAGGTACGTTGTCAAAAAAAAATTATGATCATTCTTTATTGAACAGCCCTCGTGCATAGTGATTGTTTTCTGTCCCCTGCAATACCTGTATCTACCCCTCGTATATAATCTATCCTGCAAATAGGCCTCAACTGAAGATTTGTTGAGACGAAAACAGAATTTCAAAGCCACATATTGTTCCTCGCGTGTTACCTCCATTGCAGCGGTAGGCGATACTGAACATGTCTGAGCTTGCTGGGTTCTCACAGGCGGGAACCAGGAATACCAACAATGAAACTACTACGGCGTGTTTGTTTCACGTTAGGCTAACAGAATATAACACGAAAAATTATAGCCGTAAAAATGTATGATCATTCTTTATTGAACAGTCCTCGTATATCACTTAGCACGTTGCATAAATTCAAGTATGTGCAATAAGATGTATAATAAAGAAGAGTGATCTTTGATATACGGATAGTAAATACATAGAATATTTTATTATAATTGTAAATGGGATAACATACCTCGAGAAAGTGGATTAGTCATCAGTACTGACCAGAAAACCAGTTCTTTTGGTTGACGGTATATATTTTCCGTTGTGGTGACGACATGACATTGTGATTTGGTACTATGGTAATGGTAATGTCAGATAAGAAAGGTTTACTTCCGGGCAGAGCTCAAAAGTCGCCCTTATCGGTCATTGGCTAGGTCAGAGATATTAATATCTACACAGGTGCGTCAAATGTCATTAACTCTCGATTCTCCTCCTTTCATTGTCTGATCTGCGAAATATTAATTACTAACGTGCATGGCTCAATTTCAGAATACCATCCCAGTCAAGATAAATTGCTCACATAGAAGCGTCATTTATTGCATTAGCCATATTCAATGACACGATTTTAAAGTTGCTATCATTAAATAGAGAGAAAATATGTTCGTATATTTAGGTTAACCTAAAAACTCATTCAACTTCTTTTGTTATTTTGCCAATAAAACGTCAAACTCGTGTTGGCGGACATATGAACGTAAACCACTTCTAATTTCATTCTCTAAATCATTAAAATATCAAAAACGATTTACAAAGCTACTGTAACTGAATAAGAAAACATTAAGAGTTATAAAACCACACGTTTACAAAGAGGGCGTGCACTTCTAGTTGTAAATGTCTTAGAAGAAAGCATTTGTTAGTCCATAGAGTATATTGCTGTACTCCATGGAGCATAAAAAACAAAAGCTTGTTACATTTTAGTGCAAGGAATTAAATAGATGGCCGAGATGCAAACAGAAGACAGTTTAAAAGCGTGACAATTGTCCCTGTGTTTAACTATGTATCAATGTACTGCAAATGTTTAAGTATTGAAATAATGCCAAAGCCTCTTGATTTAATTTTATAGACGCATCTCCTGAAATTTCTGGATAGTTACAAGTTTCTCATGTAATAAACTTCTGCTTTACTTCCTTTGTGTTTACACTGTAATCCGATTCGTTGGAAGGACATTCTAAATAATTATTGTAAAAGAGAAAATTGCTAAGATTAGAAATCAGTGCTCACATATTATATTGCCTGAGAAGATCAGTGTATGAACTTTAAATTTCTGTGAGTATTCTTCCAACGCCAAAGAGTAGTTACAATTTGAGATTAGGGAAGTCAGACAATGCACTACAGAATAATACACCAATGGCATTTTAATTAAGTTTTGTAGAACCATTTTTGAAAAGCAAAAGGAAACGAAATGTTCTCTACGTTATTTGCGACTGGGAGGAGGTTTTCCTGAAAATCCTCATGTCCTTGGAAGATGCTTAAGTATCAAGTTTGGTAATTTATTGAATTTTCGTTTTCAACATTTGCTGTTTAGACATATACAGTCTTTTTCAAAATATTGTTTTTATTTACTCAGGCAAGGTCAATATCGAAAATTTCAGGTAGAACACAATACCTTGTCTACTTATTACACGGCAGTAGTAGATCAGATAATATTTTAGCACGAGCTGAAGGTCTCGAAAGTATTTCTTCTTCTTCTTTTTTTTTTTAATTTACGTCCTCCAACGTTGTCATATCGGAGGATGAATGAAATGGGTGAAATGATGTACAAATGAGCTCAGGGTCCACAGAGCTTAGAAGTGCCGAACATTCGTCTTTATACAGAGAAACTTTATACAGATAGCTCACCCTGACCGAGATTCAAACTCGGGAACTCTTGAGCAAGACACGCTACTACTACGCTACCGAGGCGGGCGTCTCCAGAGTACATTTGATTTTTCCCTTCTTGCTTTCATATCGTTTATCTATCCGTGCCTTTCTTTACAGACTTTACAGACTTACTCTTCCTATCTCGCAATCTCTTTGTTTTTCTCTATTCTTCTTTCTTTGTGTTACCTGCCTGTGTTACCTTTCTTCACGTATCCCTTTCTTTTTCTCTTTTTTCTCCTTCTATCTCGTTTGTACATTGTTTTTAACTGCTTCTTTCTTTCTCTCACTTTCCTTTTTTTCTCTCTCGCCATTGTTGCCCTCTTTCTCATTCTTTTTTCTTTTCCTTTTTATGTACATTTTTAGACTTTCTTCACTTCTCTCCTTTCTGTCTGCCTCTATGCACTTTAATTTCCTAATTTATCTCATTTTAACTTTTTTTTGTCTTTTCCCCCTTCCCTATTATTCCTTGCTTTGTTTATTTCTATGTTTTCGACTGTTTTCCCTTCCCTCCTTTTTCTGATGATCGTTTTCACTTTTTTTTTACTTCTTTCCTTTATATTAAGTTTATTTTCTTACCTGTCTTTTACTTTATCAATTCCTTTTTCTTCATTTTTTTGTTTTTGTTTTCTAATTTTTATTTTTATTCGTTTTCTCTCTGCTTTTTGGCTTTCTTTCATTTACCGTTTCTATCTCATTTTCGCTTTCTTTCTCTTGTTTCTTAATTTTTCCTTTTGTTTTCCATCTATATTTCTGTCTTCTTTTCGCCTTTCTTTTCTCCTCTTTTACTTACGATGCTAAGTCTGCTTCCAGTTCCGTAACAACTGCACCATCATCATCACTGATGTCATCCTCACGAGGTATAAAATATCTGCAAATCGTACAGTATGTATCGTGGGAACGTCTGGAATGGGACTGTGATCAAGGACAATGTCCAACGGCCTCAGTCAGATCTGCCAGAGAAAGTGATACAGGACCAAAACAAGGGCAAGCGTCAAGGACCGCAGCGGACCTTCAACAGGAACCACTTTCACATTTACGTGCAGAATCTTTACCCACACGCAACGAACCTTCATAATTAACAAAATACAAGAACGTCAACTTACACTACTAGCGACATCTCAGCAGCCGAAGTGCAATTAACCAAAACAATGTCAGCGGTTTTTTCCAATCTTGGAAGTACTTTTGGAACTCACATTTCGTTATGATTCAGTGATTTTGTTTTATCTTATCAGTGTTGGCTGAACATCTTTTTATAGTTCTCTTCAGTCGCGGGAATAAGAAATAAGTCGCAGGGGACCATGTCTGGCGAATACGGTGGCTGAGACAACTTAACTTTTGCTTTTTGATGTCAGAGGGAGCATTAGGTGATGCAATTTCTACGAGTGATTCTGCCATAATTGTAGTTAAGCCTTTCTGACGGTAATTCGGCGGTTTTTCATAACCATTTTCTTTACTTTCTTCACATTGCCGCCAGTAATTGATGTGCCAGGGCGCCTAGAGTGGTCGTTGTTTTCCCGGCCCCCTATGAAACGTTTCTACAACTCGAAAATGTTGTATTACAGAAGCTTTGCCAAAAGCAAGTCAACATTTCGGATGCGGTGCTGTACTGTATTCCATTTTATAATGAAAATTGGTTGAAAATTAAATAAAAATTCGCTCAGCACACGAAAACAGGTATAAACTTACAGACCGCCTTCAATAAAGTAAATATTCAAAACAGGTGAAAATGCGAATTCATCAGGAACGTCAGTACCAACAACAAAACAAAGTTTTGAAAACTTTAATTTTCTTCAAAATTACTTTAGCAATTTGCATTAAACTGCCATATTTTAAAGATAAAACTGGACTGGACGAGCTATTGAAGGGATTCGGCTTTGAGGCCCAAACTCGGCCTACTGCACCTATGTTCCGAAGTGTGGTACACCCGGGAGGAAAGATGAGACAAGAGCAGAGGAGCCACGACAGCGTCCCTGCTATTTACCAGTTGAGAACTACCTCCCATCGTAGTCCTGCCATTCACCGCCGAGACACCCGCGGACACTTTCTACCCCTCTATGAAGCAGGTATACAAAAACTTGTGCCTCGCTATGACAAATGCCTGCAAAATTTCGGCAATTATGTAGAAAATTAGTTTAAGAGTTGTACAATTTTGTGCAATAAATAATTTTTTGGTATCTGTACACAATTTAATTTTATTACCAAACACAACTTACTTTCTGGACGTACCTTGTACTTACTCCATTAGCATGAGCTATGTATAAGGTTCTTCTAGATTATTCAAGAATAGAAAGAAAGTTCTTTTGCTTTATCGTTCGTTTATATGTAGGAGGGAGTTCAATAATTTCCCATAGTCCCCTCTTACGTACGGACATACATTTCTCCTGACGCTCCTGACATTTTTAACACCTACAAACAAATAAGAAATACCAAGTTCTGCAAAATATGCCTCTGTCTCCATGACGACCTCCTCATTTTATCAATTCTTTTTTTCCTACAAGCCATTTCTTCATGTTTGGGAACAGGAGAATACGAGTGTGTGGCAGTAATGCATGCAGTTTGGCGGCGGCAACTCCGGCATTGTCGTACTGAAACAGAACTTTCTTCTCCGCCATGTGGGGCCGTGTCTCCAACTTTTTGTCGAATTGGGCCAGTAACTCACTGAAGTATCCTCGAGTAATTCTTCCAAGAACTCAGTGAGTATGCCACCCTTTGCATCCCAAAAAAATTGTCGCCATTACTTTTGAGGCCGATGAGACATCTTTACCATCTTTGCAGCAGATTCTCCGGAAGCAGCCATCTGTTTTGATTGTTGCTTGGCTTCCGGAGTAAAATGATGAACTCAGGTCTCATCGGCATGACAACTCGACGCAAACAGTCCTTCGAAATTCGGTTAAACAGCTTCGAAGTTGTAAGCCGCACCCGCTTGTTGTCTACTGGGAGCAAAAGCAAAATCCGGGTAGACAGCTTTCTCATCTCCAACTTATCGTGCAAAATAAAAATTGCCGTTCCCGTCAATACACCTAGGGCCTCAACGGTCAGCGAATGCATGGACTTCTTCAATATCTTTCTCGGTAACTACATCTACAGGGCTTCCTGGGTGCTCCTCGTCGAAACCGATCTTCGACCACGTTTGAGTTCGTTATACTAGTATCTAACTGTTGTCATAGAGGGCGAGACGTCTCCATAAACAACATCCAACTTCAATTTTATCTCCTCTCAAGTTTTCCTATCTAAAAGTTAAAAGCAAATCACTGAACAATACTGAACTTTTTCCATTTTAGAAAAAACGCTTTGAACAATTTATTGAAATACTTCAAACTTCCCTTAGTAACACCATATACTTTGAAACACGTGTACTTACTTATTCAAACGCCCTCGTGGATTCTAATTTGTTTCTTATTTCTTTATTTCCTTTATGGTCAGTTTCTTCTTATTCCGCCATTGTCCCTACATACTTACTTCACTTCACTTTCTGGAAATGAATGCCTAATATTAGGAGCTGTTTATCGCGTGTTTTCTCCCATGCACAACGTAACCATATAATGGTGTCATCTTGTTATGGTGAGATGACGACAGTAATTTGGATGGAAAATACTTTCACTTTCTCTTTAACGTGTATATAGCAATAATGGGAAGGATCCGACCAGAGTTCGCTGACTCCTCGACACTCTCTCTCCGAGCAGTTGGTAAGCCTGACTGCCGTGACCGGAAGGCCTGCATTGCGTGCTCAACTGTTGCGGTTTATAATTGAACATTATACCTAACGTACAAAAAGGAATATATTTAGATGTTGCAAAAATAGGTCAGCATGCGCACGTCTTTTGTTTTCTTAATAATGTAGTGTTCCATAGATTTACACAGACGTTCTGCCATATTTTACAAACCATACAAAAATAGTGCGCAGAGAAAGCATTGTATACGATAAAACATTTGACTATCACTTAAAGTATACTGTATTCCCTTGTAACTACAATAAGATAATGTTTATCTTGAAGTGGGTAGAGCAATAAGTGTTTGTACAAGAGTACACAATCATGTGAGTGTAATGTATTTTGGACCATTGTTTAATAAGTTTATTTATATTTAAAACTTTTAATTTTCTCCTATTTTATCACATCTAATGTGGTGAGAAGCGTGAAACACTACGGTTTAAGAAATCAGTTATTTAACAAATACCAAGAAACAATAAATTAAAGGAAATACAACAAAACGCTTCCTAAGAGATGAAAAATAATATAACTAAAAACCAACGCACGTTTATTTATAAAATAAAAGCAGTGTTAAATTAAGAGGAGCAAATGGCAAACAGTAGGTGGAGACAAATCTGCCTTACCCTCCTTCACATAATGTGAAACATCATTGGAATTTGAGCTCAGTACAGTTGAAATATTTTAGAATTCACATACTTAAACCAGAGACTCCTGGAAGGGTGCAGCAGAAACCGGACAGCAGGCGAACTAAACACGATATCTGAAAACAAGAAGAAAATTAGCGATATTGACTTGTTTTGAACTATTACACTGCAATAAAATGTTACCACTGAATAACTGTATACATTAAGTTTAAATTGGACCAAATTTAAGAAGTACGAAGTGTAGTGGGGTTCCGCCTGAGCACCCGTCTTAGTGGCGTCTCTAAACATGGTGTACAGCAAGCAGGAGAAGAGTGAGGTAGTAGATAGGGATCTGGCGGGAACCAGTAGAATGTATCGGCTTGGAACGATGACACTTTTATTTAACAGTCCATCTGCAAGTTCTGTTGGTCATTTATTTCAAGATTGTTATATTCTAATGAGGTCCAGTAAGTTCCAAGAGAAATTATGTTAAAGGGACTGATTGAACAACATAACTTAATAAACAGAAGTTGGTTAAGAAAATCCCCTTAAAGTATCACTTTACCGGAATGTTTTCGAAAAAGGTTATTTTCTTAAAAATGTCTGAATAATTTTGATTAAAATACTACAAAGGTAACATATTTTGATGACAAATTAAATTTATATCCTGAATTTTTGGGGGGATAGCCTCAGAAGTTCTCTTCTTTCTGAATGACTTTTGCATAACTTGTAAACATAAGATTCAAGCCCTTACTACAATATATAGTGTGAAGTTCACAGAAATACCATTTTTTGGTGCTAACCATAGCCGAGATATTTCTTGTTATTAGTTTCCGTTTTCAATTTTTTATACATTTCTTAAAGACGAAGTCGTTGTTTGTTTATTTTTTATCGCTAAGCCATACAAGAGTGGAACGTCAAAGACATCACATAACGACCAGTTGTTAAACCATTTTACAACTTTTTTTCCCTTCAATTTCCATTCTACCAACTCGAAAATACGAGCTGTAACTAAGTGCGAGCATTCTGCCATCTGTTGACCTGGACTTTAACATATTGATACAACGCATGCTCTTCTCACCCACGTGACACGCATTAGTCTACTACCTGACTTAAACAGAATTAGCACTAACCTGAGTTATTTCTGTGGTAACAAACATGTAATTTTCCATATGGAACTTGACTTCCGGTTCATTTTTATCCCTGAAGATGAAGGTGACGGAACAAATCACCTGTTTTTATCTTTTGAGAAGGTAAAATTGACTTTTCGTAGATGACTCTTTGTCACACGGAAGTAGCCATAATATATTTTATATGCTCGTTGAAACAATACTGACAGTTGACGGTCTATACTAGACAGGGGACCATGGTACTGTTTCTCCATGCCTACTCGATACTGACTAAATGATTGTTTCATTATTTCTATAAGCTTCTTTTATAATTCTCGGCACATTATTTCGTGTAATGAAACATTTATCTCGGTAAAACCAAATTTAACATTTATTTAACCTTAATTTTTGTTTCATTTAATTTTTAAAACACTTTTACCTGTTTTTAAAAGTTTTCTTCACCTAGAGAGTTCCTGGTAATGCTGTTTGTTGCCAGTTTTAAAGCGTACTTCTCCAATTAAGAATTTCTTTTAGCTTTTCTCGAAAAGAAAGAAGAAGTATTTACAATCTTGCAAAACTAGGGTATTTTAATCCCTGCCTTAGGTTCGTTATCTCATCCAAGCATGCGCAGTATCGTAATCATGGCACTGTTTGCAGTTTGAACGCCATGATTTCGTATTAAAAAAAGACTATAAAAACGGGATGGGGGTTGGTTACAGAACCGTGAAGTGGTAACATTTACTCCAGAAGCAATTCTTTGGGTACTATAATTAATATTACTAGATTAGTAGTTTTCTATCTTTATAGAAATATGCCAATGAACATAAATACAAAAGAAATAAAGCAAAACTCTGTTAAACGAGGATTACTGAACGTTTTGTTCTTCCAAAAACTCCAATGCACACATCTATAAAATTAGAATACAGGCTATTCAAATATTGTTACATTGCTGCAATCCATATGCATTTGTATTATTTGATAAACGAGCTAAAACAAAACAAACGTAACACAAAATCGAATATCAACTGTTAATGTTCGGTTTGCTGAAGTTGTACATCATGGCAATCTATGTATATTCCTTGAACTACAATGTGATGTACTTTTGTTTTTATATTCCACGGAATGCTTCAGTTATTTATTCTATGGCGTACCAACAACTATTTTGCTACAACATACTCATCTAAAATCAAGTTGTTCTTGGTAAGTACGTGCTTTTATAACTACAATGTGTTTAACTTCAAGAAAACAATTAATATTGTTCTTATTTTGTTCTTTTTCAAAATACCGAACATCCTTGTGACAACATTGGTGTTATTAATGCGCTACACATTCAGGAAAATGACCTCCGCTTTGTTTACACAAGCAAGAGGCAAGCAAGCTTGAGGTAAAGCAAACCAAGTGTACGTGAGAAAAAAGGCCTGATAGGATGGATGTTGGGAGAGGTCACACTATGAACACGCGACCTTCAAAACCAGCCAACGCATCTGTTTGAAACAGATTGAGTATGGATGTCACGTAGAGACGTGTAGTCCACGCAAACCTTTCATTCAATGGCGGATGAGACGTTTGTTTCAATATTTCTACAGAATGCGTGACGATGGAATCTATAGCCGTCCACGTTTTTCAGCTTCCGCAAACCAACGAACGCTTTATCGTCACAAAATAAGTGTAGCTCTGTTGTGCTTTACAGAATCTTTCTGCCAGAAATCGTGATGCATACAAAATACATTCATTTTTATCGACAGGATTTGAATGGAAATGTCACTTTTTTTCTACCATTTCACTTGGTGTATGAATTAACTAAATTTACAGCAAAGTAAATTTCAGCTGTTTCTTAATAAGCCTAATATTTTTGTAGTTTTTTATGATCTACGTCCTCCAACGTTAAACCATATCGGACGATGAATGAAATGATACTTTTATGAGTACAGGGTACATAGAGCTTAGAGTTGCCAGACATTCATATTTCAGGATAAGAGAAAACCTCCAACGTTAAGTCATATTGGACGATGAATGAAATGATGTTCAAATAAGTACAGGGTACATAGAGCTTAGAGTTACCAGACATTCATCTTTCAGGATAAGAGAAAACCTCCAACGTTAAGTCATATTGGACGATGAATGAAATGATGTTCAAATAAGTACAGGGTACATAGAGCTTAGAGTTACCAGACATTCACCTTTCAGGATAAGGGAAAACCTCCAACGTTAAGTCATATCGGACGATGAATGAAATGATGTTCAAATGAGTACAGGGTACATAGAGCTTAGAGCTATCAGACATTCATCTTTCAGGATAAGGGAAAACCTCCAACGTTAAGTCATATCGGACGATGAATGAAATGATGTTCATATGAGTACAGGGTACATAGAGCTTAGAGTTAGCAGACATTCATCTTTCAGGATAAGAGAAAACCTGCAACGTTAAGTCATATCGGACGATGAATGAAATGATGTTCAAATGAGTACAGGGTACATAGAGCTTAGAGTTACCAGACATTCATCTTTCAGGATAAGAGAAAACCTCCAACGTTAAGTCATATCGGACGATGAATGAAATGATGTTCAAATGAGTACAGGGTACATAGAGCTTAGAGTTACCAGACATTCATCTTTCAGGATAAGAGAAAACCTCCAACGTTAAGTCATATCGGACGTTGAATGAAATGATGTTCAAATGAGCCCAGCGTCCATAGAGCTTAGAGTTACCCGACATTCGTCTTTCAGGATAAGGGAAAACCCCGAGAAAACCTTATCCAGGTGTCTCACCCTGACCGAGATTCGAACTCGGGACCTCTTGAACGTGAGGCAGACACGCTACCACCACGCTACCAAGGCGCGCTTCGAGTTTGATGTGACGAGAAGAGGAAGCAGTCATTAAATCAGTTTACAACGGGCATTCCAGTGTCGTTAGAACCATCCTTACTCACATACATATCCACACATATCTTGAGAGTACTTCTTTGCTTTACCCTGCGCTACCCATTATTTTTATTGCTACAAAAGTTTTATTATTTTAAAATAGAATGCATATTTAAAAAGTGTCACCAATAATAAGGAACACTGTTAGCTGTACAAAAAGGTATTTCACATAAATTATGTGTTTTGACGAGATGTAGGTTATTTTTCAAGTAAAATTTTGTATTTGTCGTAAAATTTGCGATTTAATGCAAAAGTCATGATACTTCAGACGCTATTCCTAAAACAATTCAAGATACGCTTTTATTTGTTATACAAATATTTTTAAAAGCATGTATTTTAATCTAATTAATGGAATTACATGACATTTTTGTTCTTGCGTGCATGGACTTATAGAAGATAGCTCTTTAGGAAAGGGCTAGAAGGGCCCTTGTTATCAAATTTTTGCGTGGAATACCCACCAGTTACGAGGCAGAGAAAGTAAAAAGATGGCGTAAAATTTGGTGAAAGGTAATGCAGAAATTATTGGGAAAGAAAGCGTTAATGCAATACCAAGGTATAGAATTTATATTCACACATATTAATGATGCGGAGAAAATGTCAGCGGTAAATGGCATAACCTACCTTGTTTGCAACCAACGATAAGTTGAAACACTTTCATTGTTGTATACTTGCTGTCAACTTGTTTAATATTTATATTTTCGTCCGTATGCAGTAGCGGATATATAACTTTAAAGTACTTTCGCAACCATTTTTTTTTTTCAAATAATCCCCAGACTTTTGTTGACCATTTTACAAATCCCTGACTTTTGAGGTCGCTGGAGACTCTGCGAAAGGACGCATTTTGAAACTTCAGAAAACGTACTATTCCACTAAAAATAACATTATACGAGGATGGGTCAAAAAGTAATGCCTCCTATTTTTTTCCTTAAATAAGTAAGTTATGTGAAAACTTTGAATTTGGCACAATTCCTCAAACCTTCTTCTCCAATCCCCTGCAGTAGTAACTTCCTAAGTCAACAGGTGGCAGCACTGCATCCTCTTGCAAAATGGTTGACATCGACATTCGTATTACACAGCGTTCTGGGATTCAATTTTTGACTGCGGAAGGTGAAACGCCAATTCACATTCACGAAAGGCTAAAACATGTGTATGGTGATGCAACGGTGGATGTCAGCACTGTTAGATGATGGGTTCGTCGCTGTAACGAACCTGAAGGACAAACACCATTGGCAGATGAAAAGCGAAGCGGCAGGCCGGTGACTGCAGTGAC
This sequence comes from Mantis religiosa, assembly GCA_030765055.1. Lineage (NCBI taxonomy): Eukaryota > Metazoa > Arthropoda > Insecta > Mantodea > Mantidae > Mantis > Mantis religiosa. The sequence continues at coordinate 13,401,120 of CM060953.1, read as the reverse complement.
TCCATGCAACATTCAGCGAGTCGATGACATCATTCGTGGTGATCGCCGGGTAACAACAGGTGAATTGTGTCGCATTACCTCCCTCAGTAAAGGCAGTGTGATGACCATTATTCAACAACTGGGTTACTCAAAAGTTTGTTCACGTTGGGTACCAAGAATGTTAACCGCCCAAAACAAAGAAACAAGAAAAACAATAGCCTCCGAATACTTGCAGCGCTTCAATTAGGAGGGAGAGGAGTTTCTGGAAAAAATTGTTACTGGAGACGAAACGTGGGTTCATTTTTTTTGAACATGAATCAAAGAGGCACTCAATGGAATGGCATCACACGTCACCGAAGAAAAAAAAATTCAAAACTCGGCGGTTGGCAGGGAAAGTTATGGCGACAGTATTTTGGGATGCAGAGGGTGTGCTTATGATTGATTTTTTGGAGCAGGGATGCACAATAAATTCTGTCCAATACGTCAGAACTCTCAAAAAGCTGAAAGCACGTCTTAGCCTAGTTTGCCCAACAAAAACTGTGGTGGATGTTCTTCTTTTGCATGGCAATGCGAGACCACACACCAAACGTTAAACGACTGCAGAAATTGATAAATTGGGATGGCAAGTCTTACCTCACTGACCTGACCTGGCACCATCAGACTTCCATCTGTTCGGGCCACTAAAGGAAGCTCATCGTGGGATTCATTTTGCAGATGAGGAGGCTGTGAAAACGTCCGTACGTGAATGGCTTAGGCAGCAAGATCGTGTGTTTTACCACACTGGAATACATGCCCTAGTTAAAAGGTGGACCAAAACTGTGGAAAAGGACGGAAATTATATTGAATAGTGACAAATTAATCCTCAATGTTGAGGTTTTGAAGCTATGTAAATTGGATTCGTTTTCTTGGCAATTAAAAGAGAGAGAAAAAAATAGGAGGCATTACTTTTTGACCCACCCTTGAACTTTGTACATTCTTGTACTTACATTCTTGGGGGGAAATCTCTTTAATGGTAATTGAGGATCGTCGTGTTTAGAGGGATGCAACTGCAAGTATCAGAATTCATGGCTCAAAGTACGGATGAGACAATTCTGTTTTCCCTTTTTTTGCGCGTTAGTATAGTTTGGGTCGAGCATTCCCCCCTCGTCAGCCGAGGACATGTCCTCTCCTTAGCGCTTTTCCTGCGTTAAGATTTTAAAGGTAGCTCATTTCCCAAAGTGTTTTAGATACAAAAAATCCGGACCTTGCTTATAATTAAGAACATCAAATTAATGAGACACGTAAAAGTAAACAAATAAACAAGGACGTACACTTTTGTCACCGAGGTAATGAACATTATCAAGGACACAATTAGCTGCAGAAACAGTTTCCCGGATGTGTAACGTGAAAAAAGTGAGAAACAAAGTTGCATGCAGACAGACCGCATCGACTTTCACCGTCGGTCGCTTGGTGGAGAGGGAAAACTACTTTCTACGTGAATGTCTCTTCATAATTACAGAGCTCGACATAATGCCAAAATAGCAGCAGATTAACAAAAGTGGACACCTCACTGTGATAACAGGCTCTCATCTGTTGTCAAACTCTCACTTTTGTCCAGGCGAAAGTGATGGACATGCAATTTTTATCAAATTGGTCCTCGCGTCTTTAAGGGAACCCATAAAGGTACAGTGACTGTCATAATTTTTCGAACAAGGTGGTATGTACACGTAACAAGCTTGTTTTTAAAGGAAAAGTTGGTGAACAATTCAAAATTGATAAACTCTTAGTTCTATACACTTCATAGGTACCGGAGTAATGCAGTTGTGACTTATAAATTATTTTAAAAATGCACAATACCTGTTACTTGGTTGAGATACGAAATTAATTGTTCTTTCACACTAGCCGTGTGCAGGACGCTCTATGAAAGGGTAGAGCCAGACTGAAAACTTCAATGCCATAGCTGGGATTTGAAGCACGGATCTTCTGGTCTCCGTCCAGCCGCTCTAAACCATTAAGCTACCAGAAGATCCGTGGTTCAAATCCCGGCTATGGCATTGCAGTTTTCAGTCTGGCTCTACTCTTTCATGAGATAAGAAAATTTGCTCGTCAATATTTTTCGGACATTGGATGGTTGACAACTCAAAGCATGCTTTGCACTTGTTATGTGCTGTGCGGAGAGGTTCCAATCAGTGTCTTACTCTCACACAAAGCAGACGCAAACTTTCAGGAGTGAAATTGGGCGTAGAGGAAAGAAGAGTACATTTGAGCAATGACAATTAGTAATATTCCATCATAAAAAAGGAAAAACATGGCGACAAATAGCAGATTTGTTGAACATGAACAAAAGTACCGTTAACGACTTTATCTGCCGATATAAATATCAAAATAGGATTGAAAATTTGCCACAGACAGGTCGCTGGAAATGTTTAATAGTAGGGAACAGAGGGCAAGAACAAGAAAAGTGAAAATTAATCCACGTCTTCCTGCAACTACAATCACTGCTGAGGCTGCGATACTATCACACACGTCCGTCTGAAACTAAATGCAGAAGTAAGTCGCTTTTTCCAGTCTTGGTTTTTATATCTTCTGCGTTACTATGGAAATCAACATTTCGTTGTTTATCCATAGAACAATTAGCCACAATCATATTCATACTTATATAAATAACATTTTCTATAATTATTATTTTAAATAACCTTTCAAAACTATTCAACATTCCAATCAATTTTAAGTAAAGATAAATATAAAATAGCTGCTTCAATCTATGCCAAAAAAAAAAAAAAACTAAAATAGATATGAGTTGGTATATTATTCATTGTGTAGATGGTAAAAACAAAATGATGTGAATATTAATGAAAAGAGCATATTGCTGTATTTTTGTACTAAGACGTAGTAAGCTGGCGAGTCCAGCAAGTTTGTGGTCTGAATTTACTGTACTAAAAACAATGATAAAGTTGAATAATGGAATTTATATTGGAAGTTTCACTGTCTTCTTGAAAAAGAAAAATGCTGGACATCGTCCGAAGAAATCAAAAGCATTTTCGAGGGAGGATGTAACAAATTTCCTACGTGCTGCACGCTATTTTCTGTTTTATAAATCATAATGTAAGCATTTTGAAAGACCATGGAAATAACAACGCATTATTGTAGGTATCAGAAATCGAGCACGATCAATAATGAACACGTGACACATGGAAGACACCTACTTAGCTAATGGAACGCATCCGACGTGCTGGGAGCCTGCCAGCTCACTAATCAGTACTGCGCATGCGTACAGCCTTCCCCTCGTGCCTCTGTAATATCCAAAGATCCCAGGATTTTCGGAGAAATGCGTGCTGCATATCGGTGTAGCTCGGTACTCATTCGCTAGTGTTTGTTAATGAAAGTGGTAATGATAATGGGGATTGCCGAAGAGAGGAGCTGGTAAAATTATGGTCGATGATGTTGAAGATAAGAATGAATTTATTGCGGTGAATACACCATATAGTAAAACATTTCTCGCTTTTTTACCATAACTGAGAAGGTTGGTGAAGTTGATTACGTGGGAATTTTCGGAAGTATGTTACAGCGAGGCCTGAAAACTGTCAATGCAAGCGTTTTTTCCTAACATTTCGAAATGGTAAATGTACCTATTGTCCTGCGCCGTGGCGTAAAGGGCTACGGCAGCATGCCTTGGTCCATAGACACGGAAAGTGGCCCGGGTTCGATACCAACCATGGGGTGTGGATTTTAAGCCTCGGGTATAGGACCAGTGCCCACTCAGCATCGTGAGAAAAGTGAAGAGTTTCCGCTAGGTAAAGGTCCTGGTCACGAAAACCAACTTTCCGGCTGGGGGTGCCGTGATGCTGACCACAACTACTGTATCAGTTGGATGATCGCCCACCTCTACCTTGCGTAAGTGGGCGTGAGGCCGGCAGTTGGGTTGGTAGGACTTGGCCTTCTTAGTGCTGTCGCGCCAGGGTTTATTATTATAATTAAATGTATCTGTTGGGCTACCAGTGTGGATAAACAACATCGGTGCAGTGAGCTCAAAAAGAGCAACATATATGAAGTTAGAGGATCCAAAATCTTACGCTGGCCATGTCTTTACAGGAACATCTGCGACTTTCTTCGTAAATTCTGGTGCCGATGTTCTGTTACTGAAACGGCATGGGGGATGGAAATCATCTACTACGGCAGAGGGTTATGTGAGAAATAAAATGAAGCTTGCTGACAAGATTTTGTAGAGACAGCAGGACCGTCCTCTTCTGCAGAAACACACAAAAAAAGTTTAGATGTAAAGAGGAGTGGAGATGCTGCAATTGCATTCAATAATTGTACAAATTGTAATATCACAATTCATATTTCAAAATGAATGTTTTTACCTACCCCATTGGTGCTTTTGGTCATTTTTTAAAGTCCTGAAATTTCTTTTGTTTTTATAGCAACTAGACTGCAGGTGGGAATGTCAACTCACGACGTATAGCAAGAATAACGGATAAGTATGCTAGTTACATAGTGCAAAAAATATGTTGTTTTGTCGGAAACATTATCCTTTCTATTGGTTAGAATCTTCAAATACTTCTAGCTTTACGAATGGTAAGTTGTTATTCATTTTTTTTTATAAAAATCTGACTATCGCTTACGTCTGATACATACCTAGAAAGTGTAATGCAAGTTTATCTCAATTAACAGGGAGTAGATATAACAAGGAAGAATACGCACAGAGAATTGGTTAAACTTTTCCGTTTATAGGACTCTATGGCAAACTTGGAACGGGGAGCTGAAGATTTCATGGACATTTATATTCAAGTTGCTTTCTCTGTAACCAAGAGGATCAGTACCTTCAACACATATCTAGTCACGATCAGATGCAATCAACTCTTGACCACGCCCGTTCACAACTGGATAACGAGCTATTCCTAGCAATGAACAAGACTGCCAACACAGACAGTTCTTACCAACAATGACGCAGAATAACACTCACAAGCCTTTCTCCATCCACGTCGTTCTTTTTTATACATATAGCTTCTCAAAACTATTTTTCCATCCTACTCTATTTTAATCGGCATAAACGTTTAAACGAACAATTTCATTACAAATTTCTTTGTAACAACAAGTAGGTTAGATGAAACTGAATCAAAGGCCAGACATTTAATAGCGGGTAACTACATGTTGACCCTGAAAATTCATGATCTTTGCATGACATACTATAATTAAAACAAATAAAATGGATATCTCAAAAGATAACACAACATTTTTAATTATCTCCTAACGTTTACCATTTATGCCAATGAAGGAACATGCTTCTACCAAAAAAATTCAAAATGTGGATTTCATTTGTAAGGGAAATACATTTATTAAAAATGTTTAGTACAATTTTTGAGAAAATATATAATTTCGTAAAGTGTGCTAAGTAAAGGATAGTTTGAAGTGCAGGGATTTTGATAAAAATCTTCCAGCTGAATTACAAAATTAATCTCGATATCCAAATTTTTGGATGGAATGCAATACTTCTCTTACTAGATGTAGCAGACAAAGTGAAAGATCGCAGAACATCCAACCTAAAAGAAGAAACCTCTTGCTTTTATAAAAACAATAACTTCATGGGTGACCACTGCGTTTTCTTTTAGTTACGAACTATTTTTAATGAAAAAGCTTTGCTGAATGTTAATAAATGTTGTGAAACATCATTACGTAGCCTATGTAAGAAATACAATGTCTAAAACTCTCAGGATGTGAAAGATGAAAACACCACAATAGTCTATCAACAACGAAAAATTAACAAAAGACGGTGAAATCACCAAGAAAAACAAGCGCTAATCATTTAGTGGATATATACTCAGAGTATACAAACAAAAGCCAGTTACAGTTAGTCACAAGGAATATATAATATGTGGACGTATTTACGTTAGTAAATAAGGATTTTCGTAATCATAAACATTAACATTATCGCCAGAAACCTCGAAAACTCCAAGTTTTCATGTTCGCGTTTGGTAATTAATCAAAAAGAGAGAGAAAATAGAACGCTGTCGCAGTGCACAGGAACAGAAAAGATGTGGAGTCGTTTGAGGAGAAATAGATTATTTTATTTCAAAATTATGGTTGTTTTTATGAGAAATAGCACAAATCTACAAATATAATTTGCTGAAGGTAAATATTAGGAAGCAAATTGCGAATGAACTGAAATGTGAAGGAAGGCATAAGTTGTTTATATTATTTACTATTGCCTCTGTCTATTTTGTGAGAAACTTTAGGTTAGGTAGGCCTTAAAATAGTTTGCTTTTTTATATATGGAAAAACTATAATACAATAATTTATTATTATTATTATTATTATTATTATTATTATTATTATTATTATTATTATTATTATTATTATTATTATTATTATTATTATTATTATTATTATTATTATTATTATTATTATTATTATTATTATTATTATTATTATTATTATTATTATTATTATTATTATTATTATTATTATTATTATTATCATCATCATCATCATCATCATTATTATTATTATTATTATTATTATTATTACTAATTATTATTATTTTCATCAATTGTCATTGTGATTATGAAACTACTGTTCTGTTGAATAGTTTTATGTGCTAAATTATTCTAAAAGTTTTGAAAGAGAGTAGTTTCATGAAATGTCAATAGTGTAGAAGAAATTTAATTAAAACGCATCCCGCTGCCAGTATTTTAAAAATGTTTTATAAGATTGATAAAGTGGTTATTATTTTATTTTGATGTTGACGTTACGTCATTGTGAATGGCAAAGCGAATTTCAATTTCATGTCACACATTGAAGTCCTCGCATATGAACGGGACGTAACACTTCAGCAAACAGAAGAAAGTTTAGAAAAAGATAATCGATTCTGTTATATTTGTTTCTTACCACGTATCAATTAATGCATATGTGTGTAATAAAACAGTGCCAAAACAACTGAATAACGTTGTTATTCTGTGGATGTACGTACTGCAGTTTCTGTATGTCTAAACATTGTAATAATCCCCGTGTTTTGTTTTCTGTTCTTTTCTTTGTACTTATAATCGAGTTAGACATGAGTGCTAAATAAACATATAAAGACACAAAATTGCTAACATTTGAAATTAAATAACCGTCATTTAATATTAATGATTAAGAAGATAAGCTTTTCCAATGTTCGCAGCAGCATTTTCAGAATTTGGAAGACTTTCATGGGTAGGTTACGGAGGTCAAAACATTACGTCCATGTTTCATATCCTTTTGTACAAACACCAGGACACTTTCAGCCACTATTTGGAATAGGGATAGTGTATTATATTAGATTATAAGGGATACAGTGATCATCAGCATAAAAACTCTCTATATCACTCTGCATTAACAAAATAAACTGATCAGTGAAGTTTAAATAATATTAAATTACTAACAATAATCAATATTATCAATGACGCCTTTCTGTCTCATGTATTAGATTGACTTCAACTGTTCCGAACATTGCATGTCGTTTGTAAAACAAGAGAGTAACGGCACGTACTTCCCTTTCCGTTTTTCCGCAACATTGCTTTCGTTAAGGACGATGTGGCAGACTGTATGCACAGCACGACTGCATCCGGAAGTACAAACTCAAGATGCACTTTCACTGCATCTTATGAGAATCAGCCGTGCGGTTGGTTTGCAGTATGTGCTACTTTCTTCCTATCTGCAGGCATCATCGTCCTTTCCCTCTCAGAATGCTTGGTGTACGATACTGTTTCATCATCAGCATCTTGTCACAAGATTAACTCTCTTCTCAGTGGTGGATCCTGACATTTTTGTAAAGGAAATTAATATAAATATTACACACAAATAACCCCATCTTTACTGTACCAAGTGTTTTATCCTTTTCGAGTAAATAAACTGCTAGCAGAAGTTTAGAGTTAAATCTATGCACAAATCCTGTTTTGCGTCTTCGGGAGTAAGTCTACTTTTTTGTCTTTTTTAACTGTAATGCGAACGAATTTAAAATGGTTAATTAAATACGTTAGTATGACATCGCACTGTCTACACCTTGAATGCATGTGGTATGTACAGTTTCTATATCTGACAGGTTGCTGTTATGACGTCATGTGGTGAGAATATCTCAGCACCTCTCTAGGTGGTTAAAAGAACTAATAACCACGACATCTACTATTAAGTCTATACCTGTCTCAAATTAGATCGATCCTCTAGTGAACATATGGGAGGGGATATAGAGAGAGACATAAATACTTCAACGAAACTTTCTCAGGCTGCTGAATGGAGGAGGAAAATCTAGTGTTTATAGAGGCAGTTTACTCGATGAAATACCTCCGCCGATCCCATAATTTATACAAAAATGTTAATATTTTTTTATTCAAACATTGTTCTAATGGTTTTATTAAAATGTCATGTACATCTTGAATTTTCTGGGAATACTAAGTTAAGTCCACTTCATCTTAAAGAATTTTTATAACTGGTAAATCGTAAGAGATCCACAAAATTGTATTATACAAAACTATTAGATCCCCTTAAAGTAGACAATTGATGTGAAATCTTTTCGTGACATTAACCATCCGAAATATTCTTTGTTGGTTTGAGCTTCTTTTGTTATTTGTCGTGGACATGCCAAGCATGAGATTTTAAGGTCGTAACATAGCAACGCACTTCTTAAACCAGGTTATATTTTTGGTTATTAAATTCATACATATATACTTTAGGAACAGTAGGGATAGCCTGGCTTAAAAAATAAATAAAAAAATATACCTTCCATATGGGTTTCGAAACTGTAACCCCAGAATTTGGGGTTAGTACATGCTAACTACCACGCCACAGAGGCAATTTAAAATATGTAATGACGTACTGGATACTGTTCTAAGAATAATTTTAGAAGAGTAGAGAAAGTAATATAAATGAAAGAAAAGCAATGAAAAAGAATACATATATTACTTTCAGACAGGCCTCGGCCTCCGGTCTTGTTTCAGAATTACACCTACTCACAAAATAATACCTTACTTTTAACCTTTGTGTTATAAATATCCCATTCGATAAGCAATGTTTGTAATTAGGAGAAAGCTGTAGCGCTCTTATTAAAAATTTTGATGCTGTTTTTATTCTTCAGAGTTTTAGGCATTCGTTGCTTTTAACTTATATACTCTCAGAACTACTCGTATATTTCCAGATATAGGGAGTAACCTAATTAAAGAAAAGTTTCCATCTCCTAGTCCGGAATCGAACCGAGAGATCTATGTGAGAAGTTAGCTTGCTGAGCACTCGATCTTTGATACAGTCTTAAAGTAACTAAGTGTGAAATCTCATAAATAAGGCCTTAGCTATCGTGATGCATAACAGAAGATAAAATATTGACATATTCTCACGGCCCCCTTAAGGTGGCAAATGAAAATCGTAAATTCTACATTTTAGGGCTTTCAAGTGTTAGTGTTTTGTTTCTCATATTGATAGTCTTTCTGTAAAATTTGTGGCTTCTCTTTCAGTTAGTTTTCCCTTCATTAATTATGAATTAATCCTTCCAGATTATTATGAAATCTTTTCATTCTTAAGATGTAGCATTTGCTAGGCTTGTTCTTAATACATACACAAATAAAGTTTGCTTAAGATTTTGCTGTGTTATGAAAACGAAAGCTACAGATAAATGTTCCAGTTGTGATTTTTATTCTTTTCTCAAAAGTTCCACAAACCTTGTGGCGCCCACCTTGGTAGCGTGGATAGTAGCGTGTCTGCCTCACGTCGAAGAGGTCCCGAGCTCGAATCTCGATCAGGGTGAGTTACCTGGATAAGGTTTCTTCTGGGGTTTTCCCTTATCCTGAAAGACGAATGTCAGGTAGCTCTAAGCTCCATGGACCCCGGACTCATTTGAGCATCATTTCACCCATTTAATTCGTCGTCCGATATGACTTAACGTTGGAGGACGTAAATTAAAAAAAAAAATGTGGCAACAGAATTGGCACCAAAATATAAACATTTAAGAACTCCGCAGAGTAAGAAAAATTATACCATTTTTAACAGAAAAAGAATGCACAACATTTTTATTAATGAAATCAAAGAATTACATATTTGGTCTGAAACCTCAGGTTTTGAATTGACTGCTATGGACCGTATGAACGTTTCTTAAGACACGTTGGCCAAAGCCGAGGGCTCGTTTTTCAAACAACGAACTTGTGGCTGAAAAAATATGAGCGAAAAGCTCGAGGAAATTTCAACCCTGCTCAAAAACATTAAATCGGAGCAAAATTTCGAAGCTGTGTAGGGAACGGGTGATACCTTGTTTTAAGATGAAGTATTGTATTTTATTTTAAATCCTGTTGAAGTTGGCATGACTTTTGACTCCACCAGGATCTTATTACACCAGTATAGGTTTACATATCGATTAAGGTGGTTCAGGCGAATTCAGGAGGCCATGGGTTCGGTTCCGTAGCCAACCTTACTGATCCATTATTTTTTTTTTTCGATTCGGTGTTGCATGACAGGGAATTTGCTCACTGTAAACCCTCGTTCTTTGGAGCGGGATAGGTCTACGAGTCTCGGGCCTCACCCAGGGGATGTAAAAGTCCTTAGTAAGGGGAGGTTAGCTGCTTATGTGAGTCGCCACCGGGAAGTTTCAGGTCTGCTTTCGTTTCTACTCAGTCCGGCCACCTTGTCCCTCCCTCCCTCCCTCCCTGCAAGCTTTGTTCTAGTACCAAAGGTTTCCATGACAACGTAAGCTGCCAAAATTACGTTTTAACAGAAAGATTGCTTCAACAATTGATAGTGACGTGAGCAATATGTGTTCCGCATGGAAACTGGTCCTAGTTTGCTCCCTAAAACTTGACATACATATAGAGAGAGACCTTGTAACAGGTGCCTGGCTGACTACCCACCACAAATGGCAACCAAGAGGCCTCGGATCACTTTACCTTCGCCGCTCAATGAAATCCAGTCGTCGACCTTAGAACTGCATGATTCAGGATCACAGGAGATACGTGGGATGTTCGATCATTGCATTAATATATCCGTGTTAGGTTTTATTCTACCTGCTCTGAGGATGATAAAATTATCACGTTTAAAAACCCCATTTTTGGAAAAAATTGCAAAACCTTCCTTTTTTCCCCCTTACCACGTACGTAATACGAGGTTAGAGAAGCTATTGCATTTCACCAAAATTTTCCATACCAGCATTTCATTGAAAATATAGGTTTTTGAGGTCCCCTAAATAAATAAAATTACAAAAAGGCGCTTATGGTGTGCGTGTAGGTTCATTTCATTTGTTCACTGGTGATAAAACAGCTGACAGATCCTCAACTGTCAGACGTATTCTCAGCAAATTAAAAAGCACTTTTCAATTGTTAACGTGAAACAAAGGAAGTGTTGAGTGAAGTTGAGGTTATGTACATTGCAATTCACAATTATTGCATTTGGTGTCAGTGGAGGTTTAAATAAACAATTGGGAACTCGGGAGCGTATAGTATATAGTGCATACATATTTAAGAATAGCGTTTCGTAATATGAAGATTTACAGAACACTGCTCGAGTGGCAGCTGTCATTTATGAGAGGAGCACTACAATGTTTTAGAAAATCAAACAAGAATTGGTTTTAAAATTTTATGTGGTTTTATTGTTTTTAAAAATATTCTCCTCTAACATTAATAATTTCTTTACATTCAATGAAACAGTCCTTAAAGTAATGATACCTCTTCGTGAGGCAGTTCAGAAACCAGGATTGTCTGATAATACACTGCTTTATCTGAAACGAAAAGCGATTCTATGCCATTTATTTATAATTTTTGAAAATAAAATGAAGTTCAAAGGTACTAGGTTGCAGCGGCGAGCTGACCTTTAGAGCATCCAGATGCTCAGTTGTTGTATGCGACGACACATTGTCATGATATCTTTCCGGTGTTTTTCGACGTACGTTTGTTTAAACAAAATATGCGCTAAACAGAAATGTGTGTACCAAATGGCAGTAACGGTATGTCTATCTTCTAATGATACCGTAACAATATGACCCGATATATAACAAACACCTTCTTAACAACACTTTAAAATTGTTAGATTTCTGTAGACTTAGGTTATGTTTATAATACCCATTGAGTCGATTGACATTTGTTTTCAAGATCATAAAAATAAATCCAAGATACATCAGCAGTAACGATATTGCAAACCAAATTTGAAGTATCACTTTGGAATTTTTCCAGAGTTTTTCTGTACCAATCAATAAATTGTTGTTTTTGATCGTTAGTCAGTTTATGACAACAAAGTTTTCTCACGTCTAACTGTTGAGGTATTTGACTCATATCAATGTCCAACATGTCCATCAAACAGCGACAATATTTTCATCAGTAACAACTTTTTCAGTCTGGCTCTACTCATCCAAACCTTAGCCTACATACGGCTAGTGTGGAAGAAATGATTATTTCCATCAATTTACGTAAAATAAAAACATAGTGGTTTAGCTATGAAGCCTGGGACTTAAGTACTTACAGCATAGTAGGTCGTCACAAAAGGTGCGTGTCTCATTGTATATGAGAACCCCTAGTGGTCTACCGGGAAATATACGAGGCAGTTGGAGAATTTAATGTCATGTCGGCATGTTGGACATAGTAGCTCAGATGGTTAGAGCAACCGCACGGAGATCAGGAGATCCATGGTTCAAATGCCGGCTATGACATTGAATTTTTCAGTCTGGCTCTACTCATTCAAACCTTAGTCTACACACGACTAGTGTGGAAGAAATGATTATTTCCAACAGTTCTTGGGTTTAGTCCTTCACGAAATTCATCACTAAGAAAAAACCAATTTCTTTTGAATTTACTGTATCAATTATAAATTGCCTTAGATGGCGCTTCTTCACCAAATGTTTTTATAAACGGATTATCAAATTGTTTAGGAGTTAGTGCGATTCAATGACGAAAAAATTATAGGAGGAAAATATTTTCGGGTCAAACTCTTGTTTGGGTGAAAAAAAAAAAGAAAAAAAAATTATGATAACTAAGAAACTACTTGAGCAATTCAAAAAGACTACACGCCAATTATCTCGCAAAACATTTAAACAAATTTTATTTATTTTTAGACATGTTATTCTGAAATGTTCAGTATCAAGGACATACGTAGAAGAAATTTCAAAGCCAACACATAGCGACCGACTTTGAACAGAGTTTATCACCAGTTAAAAGAGCGATGAAGGTTTATTGTATTAAATAATTGAATATTCGCCATCACTGCTTTTGCGTGAAGGAAAGCTTACGTTTACGGCGCTTTGGAAGATGGCGCAAGCGGCCAGAGGTACGTGATTTACATTTACTTTCTGCAGTTATGTTAACTTTCAATTTTACTCTTATTTTCTGAACAATAAACAGTTATTAGTTTTATGAGAACCTGAAATATCCTGTGCCTCCTCTATTTCTACTAATATGTATCAATTTTTATTCCTAACTTGCCATTCTTTCTCGTTTTCGCTGTCACTGGCTTACGTAAACGGAAAGTAAAAACGAAATGGGTATTTCGCATTGTGTGACATGGACTGCGAGACTAGGTCAAGTGGTAGGAGGGGGCCGACTTTCCATTCCAGCTTCTCTCTGTCGGGGTCAGATGATGGGTCTCACAATGTAGGTCACCTACATTAGCCGAAACTCACAAGTAAGTCAAAGTCACAACAAGGGCGCATAGTGACCATGGCCATGAGTTGGGAAACCACAGAACGGCAGCCAAAGTTGCAACAGCTGCTCCTTCCTACCTACCCACCCTTATCTCTCACAGCTAAACGAAGAATGCAGTAGTCAAGAATGCACCTTTTTAAAGAATGCTTTGCTGTCAGAGGGCTTTGGAATTCCATGCTCTTGTCATCGATACGGGATATTATACTACTTTCCTAAGTTGGCAGGTATACCAATGGTATTTAGTAACACTGTAAAAAGATTGTCTTTTTTTTTTTCTCAGCCTTCAGGTATACAATATCATTACAGTAGATTACGAAATGGCAGCTGGAATTAAACTTTTGGTTTGGTTTAACTTAACCTCCATTCAAATTAGATTTATAATACTGGACATAAACGTACTCTACTGGCCTTTTTATTTCACGAACATAGAAACTGCTGAAAGTAGATGACAGTTTAATTTACACAATCTACATTTTAATTCACAAAACTGAGTAAACTGCCTCACAAATATCTATTGTAAAATATGTTTTGTGTTATCACATATCTATTTTAAAAATATAAAGTAAGCTAACTGATTTAATGAGAAAGTTGAATAATTATCTTTATTACTAATATAAATTGTTACCATCACAAATTGTAGTATAATGAGCCAAGGCTACAACTTCATATACCACACCAAATGAGATATCATGATGTTACAAAGTGTAAATGAATCATCAGGTAACTATGACAACAATAAATTAACAAAAAGTAATTTAAAACATGCAAAGGGGATTCAGGAATAAAAATGGGGACCAAAAAGAGGATGCACAAGTGGAAAATGTAAACAGGAAGCGCCAAACCTAATTTAATTGTGAATTTATCAAATTGGTGTATAATAAATACCAACATAGGCATGGTAGATGGTATTACTTTTTAATAAAGTGTCACAAGTTGTAGAGTGGAAGAGAGGTTATGTTGTTAATTGTGTCCTATAATTAGCAATATAACCTCACTTCCATCCTACAACTTGTAACCCTTTATATAAAATAATCACCATCTACCCACCGTCTATTATAAATCCATCATAACACCAATAAGGGACAGAGTCCCGCAAAGGAAAAAGGTCAAAGGTTCCTTCTCCTCGGACGAGGAACACTTTTCAAAGATACCTCTGTGTGATTGGATAAGGGGGGAGGGAATATTAACGATTTACCATTTCCGAACATAAATATTTAACTAATTAAACTAACATTTGAACACAATAAATGAACACGGAATAACTAAACAAATTTGGGAATCCGAAATAGCCTAATTAGGCAAGACAAAAAAAGCATCAAGATATACTCGTTGGAAACATGAGATGACACTTTAAAACGAACTTCTAAGCATCGGATAATGGCATGAGAAGAAGCCAAGATTTCTTTAAATAGAATGAAAAAGATCTCTGCGAAACCTGCACACTAATTAGTACGTTTAAGAAGACGAGCTTAAGTAAATAAAGATTTCTTCTACGTCTTACGTTTCACTAATCATTAAACTCAGTCAGAATGAAGAGCACTTTATTGGCTTCGCCCAATATAGTTAAGAACTAGTTTTAATGAAAAAAAAATAATAATAAGCTAGTATTTCCCATGTGCCGGAAAGTTTAGAGTGGTGTAGATCTTTGTTTTGCATCCTTGGAAAAGCTGAACAAAGATGATTGTCTAAACTTGATAGCATGGCTTGGAGTCGGTTTATGTAAGTTTACATAGCTGGTTAGGTTAGGTTAGGTTAGGTTAGGTTAGGTTAGATCCGTTCATCATAGAAGTTTCCTAAGTTCTGCGTAGCACCTCAGATACATTTGTGCAACTTCAGGTATCTTCTCTATTGTCCATCTCTCCTAGTAATGCCTAGATTACGCTTGGTAACGATCTTGCACATTTTCCATCTTTCTACCCTGCTTATACATTTTATAGATTAAAATTACCAAACAAGTATTTGACAATTAAACCCAAGAGCTCAAAGAGCCCTGCAGACCTCTAATTTCCTAAAGCTTTTGTTTTCCCAAAAGATAGTAAACGATTTTGCTGTGATGTTTAGAAGCTCGAAGCAGAAGACAGCTTCGAGAGTTGTGACGTATTTCAGCCGGGAGCGAGGCCTGCAGTGCATGTGACGTCAGAGAAGAGCCGTGTAGCAACAAGTTGCCTATGTAAATGGCGCTAAGAATACAGAATCTGAGGGTTCAGTCAGGTGTAGTGCATTCGATGACAACAATGTAGCTGCCACGTATCTAATGGAACTATTAAATTTACAGTGTGACGATTTATTGAAGGACAAATATATACACAAGAAAGACTTGGCTGATTTTTACAAGAATGTCCCCCAAACCAAATTTACGAGGTTGTATTCACTTGCCGCACGGGCATTGTGTATGTGTGGCTCGACATATGTGTGCGAACAAGTTTTTTTTCTGTTATGAAATTAGCTAAGTCCAAACCCCAAAGTACCTTATAGTATCACAATATAACATGCAGCCTTCGATTAACATTTCTAAGATATTACGTCCTGACATTGATAAACTAGTTAAATAAAAACGAAACAGAAAGTGTCGGGAAATGTCCCCGTAATTTTGTTCTGAATGGGTCTCCTCTAATTAGCAGAGAAAATTACTTTGTTTTATTTTATTTACTTTATAACATGCCTGACCTTCAGATGAACTACGAGTTGAAGTTTTATATATTTTTTTCATAACACAGAACCAAAATGTAATTATTTATAAACTGTGACCAATTGTGTAATTAAAACAGCATTAATATTACAACACCCAAAATGTAATTTTTACATACTACTAATACCCGATGCGTTTCCTGTCTTTCCTACTCAAACTATTTCCTTCCTCTTGAGCAGCAGAAATAAGCGCGGTGACGTTACACGCTAACCTGCCTTTCGTTCGGGAGCATATTTGGCGGTTAGAGCTGACGGAGCTGACGTCACACCGCCACCATCTGTCTTCCCCTGATCTAAAGTTGTAACACCAATAAGTATGCCAGGAATAATAGTAATATCTTTTCAGTTCTTAGTTGAAAGTAAATTAATATTTAAAGCATGCATGGTCTCGTTGTCCACATGCAATAATCACAGACCACAATGTCCTCAATGCCACAGACTCCCCGCCACAACTCCCAATTTCAAGACCGAAGGACTGAATTGGGAAATTCCATCAAGTATCTAGGAATGAAGTTGGACAGAGGTCTAATTTTCGTGAACGCATCAGGGACCTCTCGGCTCGGGGGTAGAGAGCAATTGCTTCATTTTACGCTATGCTACAATGCCAGCATCCGGTTCAGCCCTGTTCAACTAAAGTTACACCTCTTTCCTTTTTAAAATTAATTTATTAGATCGATCAGCAATAATACATGCTTAGTAGATCTGGAAGAACAGATACAAAATTATTATATAGTAATAACATTGTAGAGGTACGACAGTGTGCCTCCTCTGAACTAATACAAATGTAAAACTGAACTAATACAAAGGTGATACTGAACTAATACAAATGTGATACTGAACTAATACAAATGTGGTACTGAACTAATACAAATGTGATACTGAACTAATACAAATGTAGTACTGAACTAATACAAATGTGACACTGAACTAATACAAATGTCACACTGAACTAATACAAATGTGACACTGAACTAACACAAATGTTGTACTGAACTAATACAAATGTGATACTGAACTAATACAAATGTGGTACTGAACTAATACAAATGTGATACTGAACTAATACAAATGTGGTACTGAACTAATACAAATGTGGTACTGAACTAATTCAAATGTGGTACTGAACTAATTCAAATGTGGTACTGAACTAATTCAAATGTGGTACTGAACTAATACAAATGTGGTACTGAACTAATACAAATGTGATACTGAACTAATTCAAACGTGATACTGAACTAATACAAACGTGATACTCAACTAATACAAACGTGATACTCAACTAATACAAAGGTGATACTGAACTAATACAAACGTGATACTGAACTAATACAAACGTGATACTCAACTAATACAAAGGTGGTACTGAACTAATACAAATGTAATACTGAACTAATACAAATGTAATACTGAACTAATACAAATGTAATACTGAACTAATACAAATGTGGTACTGAACTAATCCAAATGTGATACTGAACTAATACAAATGTGATACTGAACTAATACAAATGTGATACTGAACTAATACAAATGTGATACTGAACTAATACAAATGTGATACTGAACTAATACAAATGTGATACTGAACTAATACAAATGTGGTACTGAACTAATTCAAATGTGATACTGAACTAATACAAATGTGTTACTGCGCTAATAAAATGGTATACATACTTCAATAGTGAGCATTTATACAGTAGAACAGAAGAATAGAAAAGCAAATGTGGAACAGTAGATCATTCAGAAGTGGAAGTGTCATCACAGTAAAGCAGGTCCTGTGGTAGTTGTCGCTTCAGTCACGTTGGCCGGCGACTTCGGACGCCGATGTTATACGTCACAGCTCCTGGGACGTGGCGTAGATTGTAGAAGCGTCGAGCAGTCTGTCGGATGAAATGATGGAGAGGAAGAAGTCCCAGCTCGTGATGTAGCTGCTGGTTGCGGACAAACCAAGGAGCATTGGTGGCGATTCGCAGGAATCGACTCTGGATGACGTGTAGACGCCTCAGGTGACAAGTACTGGTAGCCCCCCAGACTCGGCAGGCATAATTACACCTCTTTCGGGGGCCACCATCTTGCACGCCTGCGAGATTTGGGGCACGGCTGCAGATACATGGCGGCTACAACGGGCACAGAATAGAAGACTCAGACTATTCCGTTGGCCTCTTCTTTCTAGTGAGAAGCCTCACCTCTTCCATACATGGAAGATCAAATTAGGAGTCCGACAAAACAATGCTAAACCAGGTTACCAAAACATCAAAGTCCCTTGTTTGGATCTCTTGTACACTATCACCTCTAAAAATTTCTCTTTAGCTGACATCGCGTCCCTCGCATGGACACCCAAGTTAACACCGGAGCAATTCCATCAATAGCTGGGCTCCACGCTTAAACTTGCCAAGAGCTGATTGGTCTCAACAATTACGTACACCAAACAATGAAAATCAAATTTCAAGCTAACCAATCCCACAGGTTTGAACACAAAACCGAGGAACAACTTACTATCTCACACACCTCTTCCCATTTAAATTGAATATGCAGTAACTCTACCTAAAATTCCCGAGATAAGAATCTTTCTGCGGTTATACCTTTTTGAGGGTTTACGCTGCACCCCACCCAGCCAGCAACTCGTTCATTTGTTAAGTAATGTAGTTTTATTTTTGAGGTTAGATTCGCTATTTTTCAAATGGAAAATGTACACGCAGAGAAATAAATGATTCACGGTTCATAAATCGTTAATTGCAGAACTGATTAACAAGTATTACAGTATGCGAAAAAGATGACGGACTTGGAATAAAGGATAATGCACGCTGGAGGAAAATCCGCGACTAATTTAATTGAAATACACTTTCTCTCAAGACCAAGACTGTGGCGATTTTATGGCAACATAAAATGGCGTACCAAACAGGCAGGCGTATTTACAACCGTTTACGCTTGAATAGCTGATACAACATTGTTGTGCCAAACTGTGTTATCACTATTAAGATCAAGCAGAAAACCCTGTCCAAAAGGAACCGTTTGCGGGTCTCAGAAACCTTCCGCATACCCTACAAACAGTAGATCTGGGAATTCCAAGATTTACAATTGGATAAAAAGTGCCAGTAACATAAAATCTCAAAGAATAATCAATATATGTAGATAGGAGAAAGATACTATAAGCGTAAATACTTGTGTCGAAAATTATTTCCAACTTTCCCGTACATATGTCACACATTGTGTGCATTTTAAAACTGCACAAACAAAATGCTGCCAACATAGGAATACCAATCACCGCTAACGACTGACAAATATCATACCAGAGCACGCGAAAAAGGTTATTAGTAAATTAGCCACATATCACAAGCCATTTGCCTTGCTATAATGCACCATCAACAATACTCGTTAAATGAAGCGAACAAAAAGAGAACAATAACAAATCTAAACATCGCTAATTCAGTAGATTTCAGCTGTTATTTTGGTTTCAAATTCCGTTGCGCATGTGTAGTAGCGAGAAGATGACCATGTTTTTTTTTTTTTCCCTTACGTCGTAAGTTTGATTATTTCAATGTAAAATGAAATGTTCTAAAAGGGCAAATGGATTGCAGGCTCTAGAAGAGAGCTATCTTAAGGTAATTTAATCACCATTCTATCACATTTCTATTAATCAAGTTACTAGTAATCCAGTTTAGCCAAAAGAGGCGTTCTAACCTCTCTCGTATTTGCTCTTAAGACTATCTCACAACCGCTTCGTACATTCTTTATTGATATAAAAATTCTTCCTTTCGTAAGTTTTCAAAATCATTATAACTCACGGGTCTTCTTCGGTGAGCAATGGTATTCAAAATATTTAAGTATGGACATTTCATAAGAGCTTGCAGCCATTTCGTGAATTCGCATACGTTAACACAACGATACGATGGTGTTAACACAATGATAATGTTATAATGTTATATATATAATTCTTATTCAGCAATCCATGACGATGTTTGTTAAACTATGCATTAAGATACTTTGGCAATTGTATAATCATTTTTCTATTCGATCGTCACATTCACTAGCTCATTTTGCTTCTTTTAATTTTCTATATATTTACTCATAATAAGAATAAGTATAACATTCGAACCAGACATTCGATGTTGACCTTTCAATGTTTTCGCTTTTTAGAATACGTTCCTGTGTCAAGAAATATAGATATGAAAACATACCATTTGTGTTTCATAAAACTGTAACGATTTGTGAGACATTTCTGGCTATTGGTTTAAATGTTCGAATACCTTCAAGTTTTTAGGTGCAAGGAGAGTATAATTCCAAAGCCATCAAAAGCAATCTGTTATTTACAATTCTAACAATCACTTCAGCTCTCTGTATTGTTCTTACCTATAATGAAATGCAAAATGAAAAATAGTCTCGGTTAAGAAAAGATAGAAAAATAAACTTTGTAATAATAATATGTAAATGAGCGAGTAAAGAAATCCATATAAATTTAACACTTCCTATTTTGTTTTCGTCTAGGACTAAGCCAATGTAGAATAAATACTGAATTTCACTAAATGTAAATGAGTTATAGAATAATGAAGTGACCAACTTTCATCTATGATTACAATATCTCCATTTAAATGACAAAAGAATCAACAATAACCCACAAACCTAGAGAGAAAACTACGAATTCTGTTCCAAAGAAACTTTATTAGATTCAATACCAGAAGTCATGCTTATTAGTTCTAACAGCCTAGACGAGGTTCTAACATATTGTCACCACATGACGTCACAACAGTAACCTGTGAAATACGGAGAAACCACGCACCACATGCAACAATGTTGAGTGTCTTTCAGCGAATTTCGCCACTGCATGTTCAAATGAAGGGTGATTCAGAAAGTCAGGTTATAGTAAGTTATATACTAAGCTTGGTGTTCAAATTCAGCATGCGACACCAACATTTTGAAGAAAATTCCCCACAGCAACCCCTCTGCATGGAAAATCTTTCGAAACTTATAATTACATCAAAATACCCTTAATGATTTTGATTAAAACAACCTACGTTTAATATATTTTCATGATAAGTAAAACATGTATTTTGAATTTTATAAGAATACCCCTTGTAGTATTCTTATTTCTGAATGAAATGAAATGTGAAGTGTTTAACGTCCGCTTTTGCCTCAGTGTAGTGGCACTGGTGATATATGAGATGAAGACGGAGCAACGGTGGAATGAGAAGAGGGAAACAGGAGATCCCGGAGAAAACCCGTCACAACTCCGTGTTGTGCATTATAAAACTTACTTTGGCATGGCTTGAGATCGAACCCGGGCTGCCTTGTTGAGAGCCAGGAGGTCTAACCACTCAACCACGGTGCGGTCTACTTTGTGTCCATAGTTTGTTTCCTAATTGGAAAGTCGCTATTCATTTTTCTAATAGTAGTCCCCTCACTCTTCCGAGAATAATCAGTGCATTTCCTGAGATGTTTGTATTAAAAAAGATAAAGCCATAGTAACGTTCTGAGCAGCACACCAATACTTTAATGTGGCTAGTAGTTTATCCCTTAGAGTGTTAGATGCACCACAAGTAATTGTGTGAACTAAATAGCCCATGACTGGAGCAATCTACCTGGCCTTGGTGCAGCGCGCCGATCACAAACACACGTGAGCGATGACACGATGTGTAGTGGAAGTGTCCTTGGATCTAAAGGGCCCCCCCCCCCCCCCCCCCGACCTCTTTCCAGCACTCTGCTCCACTTTTGTCACAGCGGAGAGCTATCATTACATTGTTACTCATACGCTACTGGACTCAACGGAATTTAATATCCGTAAATGTTTTTGGTGTTGCATTCTTTACGCAAAACTATTAATAATTAGACCTACTGTGACTTTGAAATTGGATGAGTTTTGTGCTTCAACCTTACCAAGCCAGCAACCTAACGGAAGTCCTGAGGTTTTGTCATATTGCATTCCCCTGAAGTGGTTTGTCACTAGCGCCACATCTATGTGTCTCACATAACCTTAAAAATACAATATTTTTAGCTAAAATACTTTTTACAATACAAATACATAAAATACCTGTATATTATAAAAATGCATCGCGACTTAGGCTGTCATGAGCATCATTATTGGTTGGCATGTTTGCCTGCACATATATTTGTAATTATCCAGAACTAAAGTGTACACTAATGGCATAATGTGCTAAAAAATTACTATATTGAGTTCTTTTGTTTAAAATCTAGGGAAAGGTGTATTAGCTGCATCAACATGCAACTGAAATGAGATACCTGCCCCCAATACAATCCAATTCAGTTAGTGTGGGTTCAAATAAAACAGAAATAGTACTTCTAAACTGATTATGTTGAACGAGTTATTCACAAAATTGACCAGGTAACACAAGATTCGGAAAACTGCGTGAGACATGCAGATAATCTACAAGAAGACGACTTTTGTAAAGCAATAGCATTGGAAAGATTTTGGAGCCTATCATCATAAATTGGCAATAATCAGACGATGAATACGAATGTCTCTTGACGGCAGTAATATTGGTAGGGAAATGAATGATCCATTGGCAAGTCCAATGGATCAGAAGAATGCGTAATTTATAAATTATAATTATATCATTTAAAATATAAAAATAGCTTCATCCAATTTCCTTTTTAACAAATGTATGAATGCATACATGAATACATTTACCTAAGTATGCACGCATATGTAGGTACATATGTACGTAAGTATGCATTTATTTCTTAATTCAGTTTCCATGACATTTTGTGACTGCCTTTCAGAAATGGATCTTTTTATTCATTTTTATTTATAGAAGCTCTGGTCCACAAACGTTAAATTTGTTCAGAATCCTCTTCATCGGACTTCAGATTCTTTTATTTGTTTTGTAATTTACGTCGTCCAAAGTTCAATCATATCGGACGATGAATGAAATGATGTTCAAATAAGTACAGGATACATAGAGCTTAGAGTTACCAGACATTCATCTTTCAGGATAAGAGAAAACCTCCAACGTTAAGTCATATCGGACGATGAATGAAATGATGTTCAAATAAGTACAGGGTACATAGAGCTTAGAGTTACCAGACATTCATCTTTCAGGATAAGAGAAAACCTCCAACGTTAAGTCATATCGGACGATGAATGAAATGATGTTCAAATGAGTACAGGGTACATAGAGCTTAGAGTTACCAGACATTCATCTTTCAGGATAAGAGAAAACCTCCAACGTTAAGTCATATCGAACGACGATTGAAATGATGTTCAAATGAGCACAGGTTACATAGAGCTTAGAGTTATCAGACATTCATCTTTCAGGATAAGAGAAAACCTCCAACGTTAAGTCATATCGGACGATGAATGCAATGATGTTCAAATGAGTACAGGATACATAGAGCTTAGAGTTACCAGACATTCATCTTTCAGGATAAGAGAAAACCTCAAAATAAAGTCATATCGGACGATGAATGAAATGATGTTCAAATGAGTACAGGGTACATAGAGCTTAGAGTTACCAGACATTCATCTTTTAGGATAAGAGAAAACCTCCAACGTTAAGTCATATCGGACGATGAATGAAATGATGTTCAAATGAGTACAGAGTACATAGAGCTTAGAGTTACCAGACATTCATCTTTCAGGATAAGAGAAAACCTCAAACATAAAGTCATATCGGACGATGAATGAAATGATGTTCAAATGAGTACAGGGTATATAGAGCTTAGCGTTACCAGACATTCATCTTTCCGGATAAGAGAAAACCTCAAACATAAAGTCATATCGGTCGATGAATGAAATGATGTTCAAATAAGTACAGGGTACATAGAGCTTAGAGTTACCAGACATTCATCTTTTAGGATAAGAGAAAACCTCCAACGTTAAGTCATATCGGACGATGAATGAAATGATGTTCAAATGAGTACAGGCTACATAGAGCTTAGAGTTACCAGGCATTCATCTTTTAGGATAAGAGAAAACCTCCAACGTTAAGTCATATCGGACGATGAATGCAATGATGTTCAAATGAGTACAGGCTACATAGAGCTTAGAGTTACCAGACATTCATCTTTCAGGATAAGAGAAAACCTCAAACATAAAGTCATATCGGACGATGAATGAAATGATGTTCAAATAAGTACAGGGTACATAGAGCTTAGAGTTACCAGACATTCATCTTTCAGGATAAGGGAAAACCTCCAACGTTAAGTCATATCGAACGACGATTGAAATGATGTTCAAATGAGTACAGGTTACATAGAGCTTAGAGTTATCAGACATTCATCTTTCAGGATAAGAGAAAACCTCCAACGTTAAGTCATATCGGACGATGAATGCAATGATGTTCAAATGAGTACAGGCTACATAGAGCTTAGAGTTACCAGACATTCATCTTTCAGGATAAGAGAAAACCTCAAAATAAAGTCATATCGGACGATGAATGAAATGATGTTCAAATGAGTACAGGGTACATAGAGCTTAGAGTTACCAGACATTCATCTTTTAGGATAAGAGAAAACCTCCAACGTTAAGTCATATCGGACGATGAATGAAATGATGTTCAAATGAGTACAGAGTATATAGAGCTTAGAGTTACCAGACATTCATCTTTCAGGATAAGAGAAAACCTCAAACATAAAGTCATATCGGACGATGAATGAAATGATGTTCAAATGAGTACAGGGTATATAGAGCTTAGCGTTACCAGACATTCATCTTTCCGGATAAGAGAAAACCTCAAACATAAAGTCATATCGGTCGATGAATGAAATGATGTTCAAATAAGTACAGGGTACATAGAGCTTAGAGTTACCAGACATTCATCTTTTAGGATAAGAGAAAACCTCCAACGTTAAGTCATATCGGACGATGAATGAAATGATGTTCAAATGAGTACAGGCTACATAGAGCTTAGAGTTACCAGACATTCATCTTTCAGGATAAGAGAAAACCTCAAACATAAAGTCATATCGGACGATGAATGAAATGATGTTCAAATAAGTACAGGGTACATAGAGATTAGAGTTACCAGACATTCATCTTTTAGGATAAGAGAAAACCTCCAACGTTAAGTCATATCGGACGATGAATGAAATGATGTTCAAATGAGTACAGGGTACATAGAGCTTAGAGTTACCAGACATTCATCTTTCAGGATAAGAGAAAACCTCCAACTTTAAGTCATATCGGACGATGAATCAAATGATGTTCAAATGAGTACAGGGTACATAGAGCTTAGAGTTACCAGACATTCATATTTCAGGATAAGAGAAAACCTCCAACGTTAAGTCATATCGAACGACGATTGAAATGATGTTCAAATGAGTACAGGTTACATAGAGCTTAGAGTTATCAGACATTCATCTTTCAGGATAAGAGAAAACCTCCAACGTTAAGTCATATCGGACGATGAATGCAATGATGTTCAAATGAGTACAGGCTACATAGAGCTTAGAGTTACCAGACATTCATCTTTCAGGATAAGAGACAACCTCAAACATAAAGTCATATCGGACGATGAATGAAATGATGTTCAAATAAGTACAGGGTATATAGAGCTTAGCGTTACCAGACATTCATCTTTCAGGATAAGAGAAAACCTCCAACGTTAAGTCATATCGGACGATGAATGAAATGATGTTCAAATAAGTACAGGGTACATAGAGCTTAGAGTTACCAGACATTCATCTTTAAGGATAAGAGAAAACATCCAACGTTAAGTCATATCGGACAATGAATGAAATGATGTTCAAATGAGTACAGTGTACATAGAGCTTAGAGTTACCAGACATTCATCTTTCAGGATAAGAGAAAACCTCCAACGTTAAGTCATATCGGACGATGAATGAAATGATGTTCAAAGAAGTACAGGGTACATAGAGCTTAGAGTTACCAGACATTCATCTTTCAGGATAAGAGAAAACCTCCAACGTTAAGTCATATCGGACGATGAATGAAATGATGTTCAAATAAGTACAGGGTACATAGAGCTTAGAGTTACCAGACATTCATCTTTCAAGATAAGGGAAAACATCCAACGTTAAGTCATATCGGACAATGAATGAAATGATGTTCAAATGAGTACAGGGTACATAGAGCTTAGAGTTACCAGACATTCATCTTTCAGGATAAGAGAAAACCTCCAACGTTAAGTCATATCGGACGATGAATGAAATGATGTTCAAATAAGTACAGGGTACATAGAGCTTAGAATTACCAGACATTCATCTTTCAGGATAAGAGAAAACCTCCAACGTTGTCATATCGGACGATGAATGAAATGATGTTCAAATGAGTACAGGGTACATAGAGCTTAGAATTACCAGACATTCATCTTTCAGGATAAGAGAAAAACCCCCAACGTTAAGTCATATCGGACGATGAATGAAATGATGTTCAAATGAGTACAGGGTACATAGAGCTTAGAATTACCAGACATTCATCTTTCAGGATAAGAGAAAACCCCCAACGTTAAGTCATATCGGACGATGAATGAAATGATGTTCAAATGAGTTCAGGGTACATAGAGCTTAGAATTACCAGACATTCATCTTTCAGGATAAGAGAAAACCTCCAACGTTAAGTCATATCGGACGATGAATGAAATGATGTACAAATAAGTACAGGGTACATAGAGCTTAGAGTTACCAGACATTCATCTTTCAGGATAAGAGAAAACCTCCAACGTTAAGTCATATCGGACAATGAATGAAATGATGTTCAAATGAGTACAGGGTACATAGAGCTTAGAGTTACCAGACATTCATCTTTCAGGATAAGAGAAAACCAACGTTAAGTCATATGGGACGATGAATGAAATGATGTTCAAATGAGTTCAGGATACATAGAGCTCAGAGTTACCAGACATTCATCTTTCAGGATAAGAGAAAACCTCCAACGTTAAGTCATATCGGACGATGAATGAAATGATGTTCAAATAAGTACAGGGTACATAGAGCTTAGAGTTACCAGACATTCATCTTTCAGGATAAGAGAAAACCTCCAACGTTAAGTCATATCAGACGATGAATGAAATGATGTTTAAATGAGTACAGGGTACATAGAGCTTAGAGTTACCAGACATTCATCTTTCAGGATAAGAGAAAACCTCCAACGTTAAGTCATATCAGACGATGAATGAAATGATGTTCAAATAAGTACAGGGTACATAGAGCTTAGAGTTACCAGACATTCATCTTTCAGGATAAGAGAAAACCTCCAACGTTAAGTCATATCAGACGATGAATGAAATGATGTTCAAATAAGTACAGAGTACATAGAGCTTAGAGTTACCAGACATTCATCTTTCAGGATAAGAGAAAACCTCCAACGTTAAGTCAAATCAGACGATGAATGAAATGATGTTCAAATAAGTACAGGGTACATAGAGCTTAGAGTTACCAGACATTCATCTTTCAGGATAAGAGAAAACCTCCAACGTTAAGTCATATCAGACGATGAATGAAATGATGTTCAAATAAGTACAGGGTACATAGAGCTTAGAGTTACCAGACATTCATCTTTCAGGATAAGAGAAAACCTCCAACGTTAAGTCATATCAGACGATGAATGAAATGATGTTCAAATAAGTACAGGGTACATAGAGCTTAGAGTTACCAGACATTCATCTTTCAGGATAAGAGAAAACCTCCAACGTTAAGTCATATCAGACGATGAATGAAATGATGTTCAAATAAGTACAGGGTACATAGAGCTTAGAGTTACCAGACATTCATCTTTCAGGATAAGAGAAAACCTCCAACGTTAAGTCAAATCAGACGATGAATGAAATGATGTTCAAATGAGTACAGGGTACATAGAGCTTAGAGGTACCAGACATTCATCTTTCATGATAAGAGAAAACCCCCAACGTTAAGTCATATCGGACGATGAAGGTAATTATGTTCAAATAAGTGCAGGATACATAGAGCTTAGAGTTACCAGACATTCATCTTTCAAGATAGGGGAAAACCCCGGGAAAAGCCTTGTCCAGGTAACTCGCCCTAATCTAGATTTGAACTCGGGACCTCTTGAACGTGAGGCAGACACGCTAGCTCTACGCTACCGAGGCAGGTAGGTTCTTTTACGTGCAGTCAATATATCACACGATAGACTGGCTTTACTTGCATCCGAAGGAAGCCATGCTAGAATATTTTTACCCATTATCCACTTCGGGAACCATGGAGGACGATTCCTCCTGTGGTGAATTCATTCTTCTCCTTAATTTCCACACACGATCAGAGAAGTATGGTTCAGATTTCTTTTTCTTAACAACACTATTAGGGGTTGTAGCAATTTCTTCGAACACGCTCATATAACGGTAAAAAAAGTATTGTACGTGGAGGAAAGATTAGAAAGTGAAAAAATAAACAAAGAGAAAGTATAATCAAAATGCATTTCTTTCGGTTGCAGCTTTGCTAAAGATCGTTAATAAATATCTGGAACTAAAAAGATTATATCTCACGTTTTTGCATCCTGAGCAGTTATGATCCACAAACCTCAAAGATCACCAATATATCTTACCTGGACAAACTTTCAGTCACGACTTAACCGTGTAGCCAGTGACCAACTTTTTATTCCTATCATTTTACTCATTTTCATGAACTCACGTTTTCCTCAAAGGATCTCTCAGCAGATATGCAAATGATTTACTGAACTGCACTACCATTTTAATTGGATATTTTTAATACACTAACAACAATGGATAGTAGCGTGTCAATATAAATTTAATACATTTGTATGGAAATAATAGCAAGATAGATACACAATTTTATGCGTGCACTTACATGACTTTCTCTATTCTTTGACATTTATTCAAATGTTTTAAACAGCTTGTTATGTAATGTCTTCTCTTCTCTTTGCATGGCCAATAGATAAAAAAGAAGAATAACGACTTTCCAGTTGAGAAAATTATAAATATTGGAGAATTAAAAAAAAACAAGGAATAGCTTCCATAGTGTCCACTCTACTAAAAATGCACGGAACAGAAACTGTATTTTAATGAGATCTGCATATTTGTACAGTAAGACTTAGTCTACCGCCTACCGTTTACCAGTTATGCAAAAGTCACAGAAAGAAGAGGACTTCTGAGATCATTTCAAGAAAATTGAAAGTATACATTTCATTTAGTGAGAAAATAAACACATTTTAATCCAAATTGTTAGACATTTCGAGAAAATCATAATTTTGGACTGTACGGTGTGGGACAAATTTCGCAGATGGCTGCTTCTTGCCTATCGGATGGCAGTATTTTGTGATCCGCATCATGTGGAAAGAGTTCTCCCCCTTTCTGCGAGAGAAGCTTTTCTCTACGCAAGCTGTTTGTAGGCGTCCTTGCAGTTCCTTCGCGTCATCCGTGTCTCATCGGTGTCAGAGGTGAGCAGAAAATATCTGAGTTGGGTCGAAGTGTCCCTTCCGCTCCCTGGCTGTTCATTCTATTTTACGCAGTTCTGATTTTGTTTGTTTTTTAATTTACGTCCTGCAAAATTAAGTCATATCAGACGACGAATTAAATGATGGTCAAATGAGTACAGGGTCTGTAGAGCTTAGAGTTATCAGACACTCATGTTTCAGGACAAGGGTGAACCGCGAAAAAAAACTTATCTCCCTGACCGATATTCGAACTCAGGACTTCTTGGACGTGAAGCAGGCAGTATCATCGCGCTACAGAGGACGCCATATTTCGTAATAAAAACTATCTTATGTGCATGCTTAGGCTTTCACGGCTGGCGTTAATCCAATAAACTGTGTTATCCCGCTTTTTGGCCGTGGTCGATTCGCTGAAATACCACGTTTCGCTCGTCTCTCTGCCGGGCATCTTCAGAAGTTGTCGACTCAGGCAGGGTAGCTGGAGTGATAGCAACCTGCAACCAGGCGGGCTAGACGTCAAGTGCTATTTCAGTCAATCGGCCACGGCCAAAAAGCCCGGATAACACATTTTATTGGAAAGACCACCTTAGACATTATCTATGAATATCTCTGAAGCATTTGCATGATACTTCCTAAATTAATAATTTATAGTTTCCTTAAACTTTTTTAAGAGACTTTTGATATCTAAGATTTGTTAATTGACAGAACTTTCTCTCCGTCTAAGCTTGACGAAAAAGTACAACTGAAATGTTAATTTAAGATTCGAAACACATGTCAGTACAGCTGTACTTGGGTCATTCATAGCAGTCTGCGAGTTTGTACGTGTTCGACCTTCCCATTGCAACACTTTACCTGCGTAATGGAAACTCGTACAATATGTTTGGCTGCAATAAGATGTCTGAATGATTTGGGGAACTGGTGCACAAGTATGATGTTGCATTTTCAATAAATAAAATGGAATGAGACACATACCGACAGAGATATGGTGGATTTAAGCTCCACATATAAAGTTATGCACGCTGATTCAATTCTTTATTATCATTTATTTGATTCTTTGATCATTCTGAAGTTTACATTTTCAACTGAAGGATAAAACAGAGGTCACTTTGCAACCGGTTTCTTTCGCCATCACACCACAGCAAAGCTCATGTCTCGGCAATTCAGATTTAAATGTGCATCCCAGTAACGGTTCAGGCTAAAGGACAGAGGGTCACGTGCCATACATGGTTTTAAATAATTTGATAAATAATCAACTAAAATAATCTCACATTACTTTTTCTACTATTATTATACATAAACTATCTTATAAACGACTATTTCTTTATCTATTTAATGTTACTCGAGATAAATATTGTAGAAAACGTTTTATTATATACTTCCTGGAAGCTGCAAAGGGAATATAAACTTTAAGTGATAGTAAACATCTTTTAAGAGCTGGTGGTTAAGTGATTTATTTGAAATTCCATTCTCCTTGGTTGTCCAGGGCATAAAAAGACGAATAACGACCTCCCATTTAAGAAACGTATAAATATTTGAATATGCAAACCAGTAACAATGAATACCTCAGAAATGATTAATTCTATTTAAAAATCACATTCAGAAAAGAACTCCCTAAGAATGGAGAAGACTTCTGAAGACATTCCCAGGAAATTTAAGACATAAATTGCATTTATCATGGAAATATCTCAATCATGTGCATTTTAATTAAAATTGTGAGACATTTTTGTGAAAATCAAAAGTTTTAAAAGCCACGAAAGGTTATTTCGTATATAAACTTCCGAAGGCATTCTTGGAATACGGAGATCTTAAATACCAAGTTTGACCATAAACCGACTTTTCCTCATTATAAACACATAGACGAATTTCTTTATAAAAGTGCTTTAATTGGATTCACGAAATCTCATTACATATATTCGCTGTGAAACTGTGGTATAGAATTTCTGAATTTCCTCTATTAATTGTAAAAATATGGAAGAGAAAGTAAAAAGCGTAGATTTCTACTAAATGGATGGAAATCTTGCAGGGATTAGTTTTTTAAATTATAAAGTAGTTAAGGTATAATTTTCATTGCTTACTATACAATAAACATACAACATTTCATGTAGATAGAACAAAGAATATTATTTGAAAAAATAAATAGGGATATGTTAGCCAATAAAATACAAATGTACTGCTTTATTCGTACTAAAACATTACTTGGGTAGTCCAACCGTTCGACTAACCTCCAAAATACCCCACTTTTGGAATAATTTAAGACTTCCCCATCTACTCCTTGAGTTCAGTGTATTAAAAACGTAGCATATTATCAATAAAGTGACAAACATAACCTCCAAGTTCAACATGGCATTGACATTTAGTGACAGCACCACACACTGGCTATGTATTTATTCACAGTCTGCACAAGAAACAATACATCTAAAACAATTACAAAAGAGATGCACTGGGAACATAAAGATTGGAATAGTAAACTAAAAGCAAGCAATAGAAATGTCACAGACTAAACCTGAATGTCGAAGTAAAATTCATTACTTGTATTAAAGGTTATCCAATGCGTTTCAAGATATGAAATACTTTATCTTTGAATTAAACAACTCAGTAAATTTATGTTATGAAATATTTTGAGGTTAATTGTCTGCATGTGAGACGTCTCCACTTCAGAATCTTTCTGAACAAACATTATGGTGCAATATGAATCTGGCACAGGTTAAAATACAGAATTACAGGAAAAACTTACTCATTTGTAAATATGTATCTTACTTTGATTGATTCCAAGTCTGTATCATGTTAATGGTATAACTTCGACAAGCAGCTGACGACTTACGGGCAAAGCTATTGACCTTAACTCCACCCCCGAAAAACTTCGACACTCTCGCCGACATTCAGAACCCTGAAACAGGATGAAAGGTGAAGTGGAGGGGTAAGAAATTCGGGAATATAATTATCCTTCCTAGCATTCACTTAACGACCTCACTGGGTATAACATTTCTATGTAATAGGTTATGCTTACGACAATATGAGCAAAGTTCACGTTAAGTTAGGATTGCAAGGTCAAGGTACATACATGTAATGATGAGACAATGAGATTACTGTACTTTTCAGCTAATTAGATAAAGCGCATAACATTCCAGATTTTAAGGACTGTTATGTCATTCAGTTAGGAAGACCGCTAAGTATCCAAGACCACGTTATGTAACCGCATTACCTCTAGCCGCTGTGCATTAAATGCTCCTACAAATCACAACAAACTCAACGGGTTCTCCTCTGCTCACATCAGTAGAAACCATTTTTATATCTTAACAGACGTACAGAAGTTTCATACTGAACAAATCATAAACAAAATTTTATGGAATGCCTACAAAAGCTCGCTAGACCATCTATATCTTTGTCTGCAATAGTCATAATATATCGAGTATTGCCAACATAAAAATAACTTAATTTTCGCGGGCTATTAAAACAACAAATGAACAGCAAGCTCGTATAAATTCATTGATATTCTTACATGGAGTAATAACACCCTCAAGTAAATACAACAGCAATGTCATGTGTGGCTATGATTACAAATTGTTGAGATTCTACAGTTGCTTGGTTGAGAAATTGACCGTGTTGCAGTCACATGACTTTCTCTACCCTTTTACAGACTATTTTTACAAAACACTTATTACTCCATCTACTTCATGTTGATCAATAATACATACACACAGAGATGTCATTGAAGAGTCATCCTTCTCCGAGGACAAGGAGACTTCGACGTTTTGCCATTCCGGGACTCTGTTCCTTACTGACATTATGATGGATTCAGGTGGGTAGATGGTGGTTTTTTATTTTAAATAAAGTGTCACAAGTTGCAGTATGGAAATGAGGATATATTGTTAATTATAGGGGACCATTGAGATTATGATGGGCCTAAGATAAGTCTGGGATGCTTGTATGTAGGTTTCTCCTGGGGTCAATGTCATACACCCCTAAACCCAATGTTAATCAAGATATACATTATGTTATTGCTAAGCACAGTTAAGTGATAGTCAAATGTTCTAAACAGCTGGTCGTTATGTGATGTCTTTGACATTCCGTTCTCTTTGTACGACTAGAATAAGGACGTACTAAAGTATAAATACTAGAATATACAAGCAAATAACAATTAATACCTCCAAAAAAGTATAAGATGTAAGTTGTATATTTTAACGAGATATGCATCCTTATTGCAGAACGATTTTTTCTCTGTCTTACGGTTCATTCAAAATGAACAGGAGGGACTTCAGAGCCTGATCCCAGTAACTTCAACATATACATTTAATTTGTCATAAAATATCTTAAACAAATGGTACTATAATCAATCTTTGAAGTCATTTTAATAGAATTAAAAAAGTTCCAATTTTTTCCATATAAAGGGTAGTTCTATTATACTGTTCACATTACACATATACACAAACCTTCTTCTGAAATGTGCACTCTGGAACGTGTATTTTCAATGAAATTTTGGTATTAAACTTTTAGTGGAACAGAATGAATTATTTAACTACTACCTCACGTGGACGTAGAAAACAATGCGAGTTTATACACTGAGAACCTGCACAGAAATAACAAAAACAACAATAATGGCAATAATAATATCATAAAGCCTCTATGGAATAGAAACATTAATTTTTAATAGAAAAGCAAATATCAAAAATATATAAAAAGAAGAACATAAAATTATTAGAAAAAATTTAGGTTCACAAATCATAGGTGAAGAATAGAGACTTACAAGTAAAAAAGGAAATAAAGAAATATACAGACAGTGATATTAGGAAACGAAGTTTAAAATTTTATGGACATATTAAACGATTAACTTCAAATATATTCTCAAAACAAATTATGGAATTTTACGAAAATAGAAGTAGAGCACAAGCAGACACTATGAAATGGATTGGTGAAGTAAATAATGATTTAAAATTGTCAGGAATCACTCAAGACGATATCCTAGACAGGGATGTCTTTAGAATGAAGGCACATAAGTGGTAAGTTGACCGAACAACGTGGACAGACAAGAGAAAGAAAGTCCACAGCCAAAAAATGAGACAACTTTGTATTAATAGAAACGTCTCTAAGTACTTTGAATAGTCCCATATGGGTTCATTCGAAAATAAAATATAATTACAAAATCAAATTTTTAAACAGCAATTTATTGTTTAAGTTTCATACATATTTTCCCAAACCTCGCTCGGGGTGGTCGTTAAAAGTGTTCCTATCGTGAGTTCTATTTAGGCATTACCTAAAAAGTCAATTGTTTCGTACAATATTCTGTACCTGTAAATTCTAGTACTAATAAAGGAAATTAAGTTCTTTTTAAATTTATTTATAGATGTTCTTAATGCGTTCCATTCTATATTGGACGTGAAATAATGCTTTTTAATACTAAATGGACCTACTATTATATATCAGTGCATTGGTGTTGGTATACCTGAAAGGTCAGAAAAGAAGACGATCGTTAATGTTCCTTTTACACCGCAACTAAAAATGTTGTTGGTAGACCTGCCAGCTTAGGAGAAAAATATAAAAAGTTTTGAAATAATCGTAGGACTCACATTAGATCAACGATTAACAGGAAAATGCCACCAAATCCGTCACCGTCTACATGAACGATAAACCTAATGTCTTCAAAATCTTCACTACCTCTTCGCTACAAAAGGCTAATGTACGTCTCAGCGTACAACTGCTCAATCTGGAGTTCAGCTTCTCAAATAAAAACAATACAAACAATTCAAAACAGGTGTCTTCGTTTGATCACCAATGCCACGTGGAATGTCAGAAACTCCACTATTCACTCAGATCTCAACATTCTAGAAGCAGCAACAGTCCTCAATACAACTTATAAAAGGCTCTGCAAATCGTTGGACTATCACAGCAACCTTCTGGTTCAGCAAATTCCTGCCAATTACCCACCAGACCCAGAAAACAATGAACCACTCAGATTTAAGACTTGTGTAACACTAGCTAAAGCTTAAATTACTATGTAATCGGGACTGGGAAGAAACCCGGAACCATGTTCCATGTCAGTTGTCTGTATAAAATATGATCACAACTGTAATGTATGACATATATAATAAAGTTAAGACTTTTTTTTCTTTAAAAAAATCGCCATTCGTCGTGAAAGTTAAGCGTAACAGTTTAACATGAGAGGAAACCACTCACAACGTTTTCAATAACAGTTAAATCGGTAGTATTTTCGCAACGAAATGTTGTTCGTAGACCTGGCAGTTTAGAAAAAGGTGAATGTTCTGAAAAATAGTCATTTAGCATGAAAAATATAACGTTTGCAGTAACAAAACTTGCAGCAATTTGCTAGACATTTTGTTTGTGCTAAAAAGAGTTTAACGTACTATTACTTGATAGTAGTTAGCATATACTTGCAATTTACAAAATGTTCATCAAAGCTCACAAAAGATTTAGGACACGTTCTCGAAGAAACATAAAGCTAGGAGATAGACAATATTTGTTTAGGTATGCACCATACGTTTATGTAATGAATGGATTAGTTGCCTTACATGGACGCTAGCTTTCATGATTACCCTTAATTTTAAACCATATATTATGTTAGAGAAATATTACAATATGTATGGTTTTACACTTTACACCTCTTCGTTTGGAATTTGATCAAATAAGGTTAGGATTGTGGAACGTAACATCAAAATTCAGCTAAACAGAAGACTAGTTCAAGTAAAATTAAACTAAACCTCAATTCAATATTAACGTTTAACCCATTATAGAATTGAAGCACTCTTATGATGCCATAGATCGTGTGCAGTTGGCCCAAATCTGACATAACAACAAGCAAATAATGAACTAACACAATTTACTTTTCTCCATCTACAAAACTTTTTCATACACTTTTTTGCATGCATCTCTTGGCTATTCAAGAATTAATAAACGCTCAACTATCCCCGTTTTTCTGAAAATTTCAAATGTAATATAATCAATGTTTTTATATAATTAGTTCTATAATTAAAATACATTGCCCTTTTAAATTGCTGAAATAAACAAATCAACATTTGCTTAGCGACAGTATTACGTCAACTGTTTTCTCTAATGTATTAAAGTATTACATTTTGAAATATTATTTGCTACTTTGTCACGTTTTATTTCTGGAATTGCACAACACGTTATGTGTATGTAACACGTCTATTATCTTCATTGTGGACATTGGTTTAAAACTTCCCAAGATTAAACATTAGATACATAAATAACTGTTATAAAGTGAAGTAAAACGTAACATATTATACAAATATAACTATTTGTAACAAAAACTTCACTTACCTTAACATATTATTAATACTGCTTTAATTAATTGTTTTAATTAAAAATTTATACAAAAGAAGATTGAAAAATTTAAATATTAAAACCTGTTAATGATGTTTCTACCCTTAAAAAATAAAAGACGATTATAATTTTAAAAAAATTACTTACCATCCTTGGGTTAGTAAACATTTTCAAAGGGTTTTTAAATACTTTGGCATAACTTTAGTTCCTCAAAATAAATATAGTATTAAAAATTTACTACATTTCTCTAAAAAGTTAAAATTCCTAATAATAAAAATCTGGTATTTATCAGTTTAATTGTTTCGATTGTGATAAAGTTTATATTGGAAAAACAAAACGTAATTTAGAAACCAGCACGAAAGAACATTTTCGTAACATTAAGTAAAGACAAACTGATAAATCGGCCATGGCAGATCATTTATGGTCATTTAACCATGAAATAAATTCAGAACTTAAATTATTAAATCAACTAAATGTTTCGCTAGATTTAATGGTTTGGGAAAATATAATTATTTTAAAAAATAAACATTCTGTAATGAATTTTGAAATGCCAGCAGTTGATTCTGTACTTAAGTTTGTTTCGTTTTCAGATTTTGGTAATAGGAAAAAAAAACATTGACGACGAAGTGTTGACTGAGGACGCGAGCAAGGGATCGTGAAATCGATTTCAACTAATAAGAAAAACTGACATCATTTTTTTAAGTTAAGTGAATTTTTTTTTTTTTTTTTTTTTGTTTGTTACAAATAGTTATATTTGTATAATACCTGTTGCTGTAACTAGCCTCATTTTCTACGTGAAACCTAACATAGTTTATATCTCCTTCAAAAACTGGGCTTTATTCGGATATGCATTCATTGTACATAGTAAACAATTTTTTACACCTGATTCGGAATATAACGTTTACTCAGCCATATATTATATGTAGAATTACAGAGGTTATTAGCGCATGCACAGTTCAACAATATGCAATCGCACTTTGGATTAAACTGGTTGTAAACCGTCTGCTTGCGTCGGCAGTTGCGTAATACTGACATCTAACGCATCTCCACTCCTCCATGGGTTGGTCAACGTTTTTACATTCCAACAGACAGATTCCGTACACTTTCATTTATCCGGGATTTTACATGCAGATGTGTTTTCTTCGGTTCAATTCCATGGGCCGGACACTCAGTCGACAAGGTAAATACCGCATTAATGTTTAATACTGCGACATAGGGCTCCACCATGTCCAAATTATTTGTAAAAACCTACTGTGTTGCAGCCTATAGTCGTACAATCTTCTATCTACTTCAAGATAAACATTATCTTATTGTAGTTACAAGGGAATACAGTAGACTTTAAGTGATAGTCAAATGTTTTAAACAGCTGGTCGTTATGTGATGTATACATGACTTTCTCTACTCTTATACAAACACTTATTGCTCTATGTACTTCAAGAAAACATTATCTTATTGTAGTTACAAGGGAATGCAGTAGACTTTAAGTGATAGTCAAATGTTTTTAACAGCTGGTCGTTATGTGATGTATACATGACTTTCTCTACTCTTATACAAACACTTATTGCTCTATCTACTTCAAGATAAACATTATCTTATTGTAGTTACAAGGGAATACAGTAGACACTAAGTGATAGTCAAATGTTTTAAACAGCTGGTCGTTATGTGATGTATACATGACTTTCTCTACTCTTATACAAACACTTATTGCTCTATCTACTTCAAGATAAACATTATCTTATTGTAGTTACAAGGGAATACAGTAGACTTTAAGTGATAGTCAAATGTTTTGATCGTTATGTGATGTATACATGACTTTCTCTACTCTTGTACAAACACTTATTGCTCTATCTACTTCAAGATAAACATCTTATTGTAGTTACAAGGGAATGCAGTAGATTTTAGGTGATAGTCAAATGCTTCATGGTTAGTTGATTTAAATTTCTTTCACTTTTTGTGATTAGGATTACTACTAAGTGGATTTGGCACCGAAACCTGTGCTTTATTGTACTTAAAGAAGGAAGGATGAGGCGAGGGGAGACAGAGGGCGGCCTATTCAAGGAGCCAAACCATCCATCGACACTTCTACCCTGAAAGAGACCACCAGATGAGAGATGATGTGAAATGATAATGGAGATGAAATGGAAATACAGCATTCGCCTAGCAACCCAGGAAAACCCATGATCCACGGTGGTCCACGGGAATCGAACCCGGACCTCCCGAAACCGCCTGAGCTCTTCCGCTCGGTTTGACCTAGATATAAAAAATGAATAACGTATTCCTGTTCGATAATACTGCAATTGCTGGAAAATTGGAAAAAGTAACAAAGAATTATTCACTCCAGAAAGTTTGACATATATTGTATCTTTTAACATTTTTACTTAACAATGATCTTTCCTGTATCAAGTTCGATGCCCGGATAGGGCGGGGACTGTTTAAGTAAACTAAAAGTGAAACAATAAACAACACTACAACTCCCCTCCCAAGATGCATTCCGTTGCTAAGAGTTACGACTGAGAGACTCGATTCCTGGACCACTGGTTACTTCAGCAGGAACGACTGACCTGTCCACTGGCCGACCTTGGCCCTTATGAGCCGCCGCACAGTAGACTGTCTTTTATAGTCATACATCTTGTGTTTTCGTAACAGATTCAAATTTCTTAACTGGATCTCTTACATACATACAGCATTTGTACATATTATCGTTTATTTTCATGTAACTTCTGGAAAAATTATTCTTTAAAAGAACTTGTTAAATAAAATAAAACTTAAAGGTGACGGAATGTTTTGAATTACGACAGCTGTTGAATAAAGAATGGTCATAAAAATGTTCACACTAAAATTCAATCTAATTATATTCTGTTAACCTAATGTGAAACAAACACGCCGTAGTAGTTTCATCGTTGGTACTCCTGGTTCCCGCATGTGAGAACCAGGCAAGTTCAGACATGTTCAGTATCGCCTACCGCTGCCATGAAGGTAACACGCGAGGAACAATATGCGGCTTGGAATTTCTGCTTTCATCTCAACAAATCTTAAGTTGCGGCATATACAATGTTACAGGAGGCCTATGGAGAGTCTGTTCTTCCCTGCAGCACAGCTCGAAGGTGGTTTAAAATGTTTAAAGATGGGAGACAATCAATTTCAAAGGAAGGTGGACCCGGTGCTCCAGTTACTGCTCTTACGAAAAAAAAAATCATTAACAGTACTGCTGCTATTGTGAGAGAGGATCGACGAATTACCTTAAGATCACTTTCTGAAATACTGAACATTTCATTGTGTGCCACCCACACGTTGGTGACAGAAACATTACACATGAGACGTGTTTGTGCGCGATGGGTTCCAGGACTGTTAATTCCCGAACAAAGGACATTTGCATGCAGTTAAAGTTGATGTTAGAGGAAGATCCGGAGTTCCTTTCAAACGTAATCACTGCTGATGAAACTTGATCCTGAGAGCAAACAGCAAAGCTCAGTGTGGAAATCTCCTTCATCACCAACCCCCAAAAAGCAAAAGTGGTTGCTTCTGCTGGGAAAGTTATGGTCATCTCATTCTTTGATATTCATGGAATGCTTTATCAGCATGTTGTACCTGCACACACATCAGTAACTGGACAATACTACAGGGATGTCCTGAAAACATTGCAAGTCCATATCAGGCGTAAAAGACCACATTTCCGTGAAGCAGGCTGGATGCTGCACCATGATAATGCGCGGCCGCATATTGCCAATGTTGTTGCTGAATATCTTGCAAAAATGAACGTGAAGTACATCCCTCACCCTCCCTATAGTCCGAATTTAGCTCCATGTAACTTTTTTCTATTCCATCACTTGAAGAAACGTCTTCGTGGGAGGCATTATCCATCATCAGAAGTATTGGTGATGGCTGCGGAGGCGATTTTGAAGAATCTCTCAAAAAATGGTTTGCAGCATGTCTTTGAAGACTGGCAGAAAAGCTGGGACAAGTGCATCGTGTTCAGGAGAGACTATTTTGAGGAGAAACATCAAAATTATGAGGATGAGTAAAGGTACGTTGTCAAAAAAAAAAAAAGGTCATTCTTAATTGAACCTACTAGGGGGCAATTATCTAGCAATATTTTTATTTAATTTGTTTTTTCCAAGAAAGTCGTCTTTTTTTTCATTTGATATTTCAAATCCTGACTTTAGCACAATATCTACACAGCCATTGCAGATCTGTTCCGTTTTCTGAACTATGAGTACATAAAGCAGCGATGAGAGATGAGCGCCGCCGAGGCAGGGTCATTGCCTCGATCGACATCAGAGAAAGTTGGAGAGATAACCGGGCCAATGTTCTCTTGCCACCCACGTCAGCGTCCGATTGAGTCAAGTTTACGGCTGCCTAAAATAAAGCATTGTGACCCCGTTCTCCCGTCCAATTTATTTTTGGATATCTTCGCAAATTTGCCTTCACATTTCAAGTGATGCTGCAGATTTACGAGCAGATAAACCTTTTGTTAAAGTAAAATTATGAATTTGTTTACTTTGTAGTGGACATAAATTGCATTCCACATCGGGACTTCACTGGAGATCTACACATAATCCAAACATTAGCCCGCCTCCGTAGCTTTACTGATAGCGCGTCTGGCTCACGTTAAAGAGGTCCCAAGTTCGAATGTTGGTCAGAGTGCGTTATGTGAATACGATTTTTCCCCCGAAATTTTACCTTATACTCAAAAATGAGTATATCTGGTAACTCTAAGCTCTATGTAACCTGTACTTATTTGAACATCATTTCATTTATCGTCCGATATGACTTAACGTTGGAGGTTTTCTCTTATCCTGAAAGATGAATGCCTGGTAACTCTAAGCTCTATGTACCCTGTACTCATTTGAACATCATTTCATTCATCGTCCGATATGACTTAACGTTGGAGATTTTCTCTTATCCTGAAAGATGAATGTCTGGTAACTCTAAGCTCTATGTACCCTGTACTCATTTGAACATCATTTCATTCATCGTTCGATATGACTTAACGTTGGAGGTTTTCTCTTATCCTGAAAGAAGAATGTCTGGTAACTCTAAGCTCTATGTACCCTGTACTAATTTGAACATCATTTCATTCATCGTCTGATATGACTTAACGTTGGAGGTTTTCTCTTATCCTGAAAGATGAATGTCTGGTAACTCTAAGCTCTATGTACCCTGTACTAATTTGAACATCATTTCATTCATCGTCCGATATGACTAAACGTTGCAGGTTTTCTCTTATCCTGAAAGATGAATGTCTGGTAATCCTAAGCTCTATGTACCCTCTACTCATTTGAACATCATTTCATTCATCGTCCGATATGACAACGTTGGAGGTTTTCTCTTATCCTGAAAGATGAATGTCTGTTAACTCTAAGCGCTATGTACTCTGTACTCATTTGAACATCATTTCATTCATCGTCCGATATGACTTAACGTTGGAGAATTTTTC
Source organism: Mantis religiosa (assembly GCA_030765055.1). Classification (NCBI taxonomy): domain Eukaryota; kingdom Metazoa; phylum Arthropoda; class Insecta; order Mantodea; family Mantidae; genus Mantis; species Mantis religiosa. The sequence goes on along the minus strand of CM060953.1, from coordinate 13,358,801 downwards.
TTATCCTAAAAGATGAATGTCTGGTAACTCTAAGCTCTATGTACTCTGTACTCATTTGAACATCATTTCATTCAACGTCCGATATGACTTAACGTTGGAGGTTTCCTCTTATCCTGAAAGATGAATGTCTGGTAACTCTAAGCTCTATGTACCCTGTACTTATTTGAACATCATTTCATTCATCGTCCGATATGACTTAACGTTGGAGGTTTTATCTTATCCTGAAAGATGTATGTCTGGTAACCCTAAGCTCTATGTACCCTGTACTCGTTTAAACATCATTTCATTCATCGTCCGATATGACAACGTTGGAGGTTTTCTCTTATTCTAAAAGATGAATGTCTGGTAACTCTAAGCTCTATGTACCCTGTACTCATTTGCACATCATTTCATTCATCGTCCAATATAACGTAAAGTTGGTGGACCTAAGTGTTAAAAAGTCAACTTCTAGAACTTTCTCGCCATGTGCGAAACCTAACAAGCGAGTTAGAGGAGTGCAACTGCTATCTCACAAACCACTTCGCATATTCCTTAAAACTAAAGCCCGGAGAGATGTGTGCTCCCATGCGATACAAATTAGCTGGATGCACAGTATTATTGACGTCAGATATACAGCACGGCCATCAAATGTGCAAATAACTGCCATTAGAAGGAAACGTCGAAAACAACGTAACGTAGTACACTACGAAGTAATGGAACATTGGCTTGCAAGTGTATGTAGGCGCAAGGCCAAGGTATAGTATAACGTGACTGTTTTGTTTATTCACGCTGTACTTGTTATGATATGGCTGTTCTTAGTCGCAGCTGTTTACATGTGCAAGCGATAACAGTACAGTCCATGTGTAGTATACCTATAAAAACACACACGCCTTCGGCCCTTACTGATAACCCTACCTATAAAATCCCGTTCTAAAAATTCCTTTCTGCTGTTAAAACCCATAAGGGAGGGTACGCAGCAAAATAAACTCGGGCTGTACATAGTCTGCCAGCACTACGGACGCAGTACGTATCATGCCGTCACTGCAGATTTGTGAATCGATCTGCAAGAGTGCAGTACTTTCCAGCTCCGTAGCGAAATATCAGAGTTTATATGTCAGAGTCGGCAAGTACAGCAATGCAAAATAGAAACGTCGTATGTGCGTCAGAGAAATTACAAGCAGCTCAGAGACATAAGGGAACATTAAAGAGATGTGCTGGAGCTGTGAAGTTTTATATTAAAAAACTCTTATTGAAAGCCAGCATTGAGCTAACGAAGTGGGAAACTTTTTACAAAGTCCTGAAAAGTAAAACGAAAAGAGATATGTACAAACATTAAGTTGTATAAAACTATGACACTGCTATTATTTTTAGAAGAAAAATGATAAAGAGTAAAATTAAAGATGCGAAATTAAGTTTGTGAGAAAAATCTAATGATGAATAATATTAGATCCAATAAATAAATAAATAAGAACCAAGCTTGGAGTAAATTCCACAAGTAAAGAAATACAACGCTAGGGTAAAAGCTGGGCTTCAGATGTTGAAAGAATGAATAGTTGTTCATTTTTCTATTTTCAGAATATTTTCGATTTAATAATTCTTTGTTTTATTTAACTAAATTAAATCAATTTTACTTTTATACCAGTGTTATAGGTTCCCTGCAACAAAAATTGTTAGATTGCGTAACATCTACAAACAGCTGCTCATAGAAATGCTAATCTCCAAGATCACGTAGAAGTAGAAGTGATGACAATTAGTTTTTTTTTTTTTTTTTTTTTTTTTAATATCTGCAAAGAATTAGTTTCATAGAAGTTCCTGATGAATCAACAATAAGGAAAAACTGCCTTGGCAACGTTTATGAAGGAAAATTTAATTAAATTGGTTTGTTTATAACCTACCCCAACCTCCTCTCCAACATTTTAAGTAACTTAAGAACTTTTAAATTTATTATACAAAAGTATTTTCAAATGGAAGCAAAACTATGTATGGGTAATTTGTTTTACTTAACTTATGGTCAACAAACATTTTTAAGTGCTATTTACACTTATTCCTCAATGAAAATGGGATCCCAAATTACACCCTTTATCTTCACTATTTTTCAATAAAATAATTCGTTTTAGGTAATACAAGTAATAAGCGATCCAAATTTATGGTTAGCTGTGGATGAAACAAATGTTTCGTGTGTGAGATTTATTGCCAACGTTTTCATGGGAAAAATGACAGTAAATAACCTTAAACGATGTTAGTTAAATAACAAATTTGGCAACATCGTCCAAGAATGGAACAGGAAAATTTTCAAAAGAATCTCACAATCCCAAATGTCGGAATATCTTATTACTCGACAGTGGCTGTTATAATTTTGATTAAAACAGTATAAAGAATACGTTGTTTAATATATTTTAATTACAAATGGAATGCATATCTTTAATTTATTAGGAATAACCTCAGAAGTCTTCCTTGTCGGTGAGTTTCATATAACTGGCAAACCGTAAGAGATAACATAACCTCACTTCATAAGAATGTAGTTCTCTTTAAAACACACGTTTTACGTCAAATATATTTTATGTGTAATGAACCACTTACAAGATTGTTTAGTGTTTAAAGAGATCCTTACTAAACGGGAAAGTTCACGATTATCTTAATGATATGCTTGAATTACATAGAAATATAGTCCACGAGGTAAACTTTACGTGCTTCTAGTTGCCTCTCAACATGCCGGTTGAGTTAATAAAAATAAAAATAGCCAACAGTATAAAGGAAGAGCAGACATCCCGTAATTGGCCGCCACCTAATAGACTCACTCTGCCGTAACAGACAATTAGTGCATATCAAAAGTGTTCGCTTCACTTCATAACTTGATTGCAGACTGACCCATGTTGTTTCCTCTCAGAAACATATTTACACAGTTCAGTTAAACTTAAGTTCCGGTGTCTAACATGACGATTTGCTTATTTTATTTTCTCTAAAATAGATTGATTTGATTAAAAAGGATATTTGCACGATAAAAGAAACAAAAACTTACTGCATTTACTGTGAACCAAGTCCACAATTCATGTCAAATGTGTAGGTATATAGGTATTTTTTGGTTATTTGCCTGAATTTTCACATGCTTACTCTTTCTTCCACTTGCAGTCGCTGTTGTCTTTACTTCGTGGTCACGTACAGAGCAAGAAATATCAAAGCCAGCATCTGTTTTTAAAAATCTTACAACCAGGGCAAGGCAGGGTATTCTTGTTTCTCTTAACCTTTATACGGGTTGGGGAACGGAACCTCTGGATCAGTCAGAGAGAGAGAATGAACCTAAGGAGAGTCTGGGACGCTTGTAGGTTTCCCGGGTTCAATAAGCCTGCTATATTATTCTTGTGTTTAATGGAAGTTTATCTATATTGACAACACATAGAGGTACAAAGCTTGCTTAAGAAGAGTTGGTGCAAGAGTAGTTAAACAAATTAGTTTTAATGCAACGCTTCAAAAATGTGTTCATCACTCCGTTTTTGGTTCCTACACTTAGGCTTTGTAGGGATAGTTTCATTATCAGAAAAGTAAGCCTAAACAAAAAGGAGGAACAGAAAACAAAAGAGAATTTTATTTTAGTTAAGCAAATGTTTGATTTATGATAACTATTACACGTACACATAAGGTAAGGCATTCCACCTTAAAATGCTATACCGAAATGCCAACGAAAATACATATTTTGAGGTCCTCTGAAGGAAAAAGATTAGAGAAAGCTCTATGTGTAGTTTTTATGTGTACGTGTGTCGCGAAGACGTAACTTCAAAAGAAAAATTTGTTGAATACCAAATTTGGTGTTTTAGTTTAGCATCTTTCTAGAATATGACAACAACATTTTCAGAAAAATCCCTCCACTCCAAACTATCCTTTGCGAAGGCAAAAAAAAAAAAAAAATGTTTATCTTCAACTTTCTGGGAAAGTCCTGAGAAGTCCTCTACATTCTGAATAACTTCCGTATAAATGGTAAAGTGTAAGAGATAGACAAAGTGTTACTATACAAAACTAGTGCCCCTAACATCAGATGGCAGAGTGATCGGAGCTCCGTAGTAGTGGAAGAAGAGGAAGGTTCATTTAGTCACCAAACAGCTGAGGATGAGATCGAATGATCTTGAAAACGTTTCAATTATACAACAAGTAAGTGAAGTTTGAGTGTAAACATAGTGACTCATAAATCAAAGTTAAATACATACAAAAATTGTTCACCTTGATAGACTACACGATTTATGTAACATTTGTCTCTAGTGTGTGCAGGTGAGGAATTTACGAGACATTTATTACTGGCTTGAATTTCCCACTACTTATAATTTCCTCAGTTGGAAAAACGATATTCATGTTTATTTCTTGCAGGTCTCTATAGCCTAGTGGTATGAAATCTGCCTCACGTTCAAAAAGATCCCGAGTTCGAATCTCAGTAACGGTTAGACATCTGGATAAGGATTTTCCCAGGGTTTTCCCTTATCCTAAAAGATGAATGTCTGGAACTCTAAGCTCTATGGCTCCTGTACTCATATGAACATAATATCATTCATCGTCCGATATGACTTAACGTTGGAGGCTTTCTCTTATGCTGAAAGATGAATGTCTGTAAGCTCTAGGTACCCTGTACTCATTTGATCATTTCATTCATCGTTATCAGTGAGTAGTTTTAAAACATTTGACTATCACTTAAAGTCTACTGTATTCCCTTGTAACTACAATAAGATAATGTTTATCTTAAGGTAGATAGAGCAATACATGTTTGTACAAGAGTAGAGAAAGTCATGTGAGTGTAACACGTCAAGTACTTCTGAATGTTGTACGTTGGAAGTAGGCAGACCTGCTGCTTATACATACATGAAACAAACATTTAGCAGAGCGCTGCTGGGGGTCGAACCGAGTATGCCGGTGTAAATGACCTCAGATGCTGCCGCACAGGCATCATGGGAGAAGAATGCAGCTTTGTTCACTAAGCGAACAGCTAGGCTGTGCTGCCCAAAACACTCTACACAAGATGTGTATGGCCAACCTTCCCACCTAAACTCAATGCTATTCCACTAGTTTCAACTTTTATAGCCAGAATTTTCTGTTATTCTTGATTTTTATTGTCTTTACTAGGTATCCAGTAAACAGAGAATATATATTTCAACTAGATTTCACTAGGAATTTTTTGTTTGTGGTTTACTTAATCAGAAATAAAGAAGTTTAGCAAAAACAAAGTACGCTTATATATTTTCGTGTGTGAATTAAGGGATAGCACAAAAAGCAACCTTGTTATTCAAGTTCATGTCTCCCGCAATGCAACACGAACATTTAAAAATAATGTTGCTATGGCAAACTACCATTAACATGCTCTTTTTTAATCTTTAACCCAGAGCAGTTTTGAATATAGATATTTTAAGCGTAGTAAATGAAGATTTGTTTTACAGAAGATAAATTGCTATTTTCAGTAGGTGCTTTACCTGAATTCTTTTGCTAACGGGTGAATTCATTGTACTCACCTGCATGGGACCAGGTTGAAAGAGAAACTTTGATAAAGTCATGGCCTGCTGTGTGTGACTTGCCAGAGAACAAGACTAAAGAAGAAGAAGAAGAAGAAGAAGAAGAAGAAGAAGAAGAAGAAGAAGAAGAAGAAGAAGAAGAAATAAGTGTAGAAGAAGATTTTATAAACATTTTTAAAAATATCGATGTCTGTTCTGATGTTGATGAAGACATTGACAATAACGGAGGTTATAAATCTATTACAGGGGAAGGCATTATAACATCATGCAGTATTACTGAAAATGAAGAGTATTCAGATGAAGACAGCAGAGTATACAAACATATTACAGAATGCTTGCCAACTATTACTAGATCATACACGCAGACGACATGATACTGGGCTCAACATCATAAGCAGAACTACAGATGGCTCTAGCGTAACAAGAACAATTGACAGAAGAAAACATACTTGGGCTAAATCTACAAAAATAGTGCAGATGCTTTGAAGGGTGGTCAAAATGAAAAATCCAATGCGACAACCAGGATTTGAACCACGGCTCTCCAGGTCTAACCATTGAGCTACCATAGCAACGTGCCAGCACGACATTTACTTGCGTATATATGACAACTAGTGATTTAATTTAATTAAACATTGGTTTATTCTTGTGGAATGTAATAACCACAATTTCACGTATGTCAGTTGGTAACAACACAATTTAGTTCTTTAACTCTCCGATAGTAGCAATACTTTTATTTTAAAAGAAGTTCTGGGACAGCTTAAATACTCTTGCATTATTTATTTATTTATTTATTTATTTATTTATTTATTTATTTATTATCATCATCATTAATCTCCAACTACCAGATGAATGTAAGACCTACCCCACAAAAATTAAATCTTAGGTTTCAATGTTACTTTGTAGTAAGATAATATCGCGATGTTCAGGGCCTACTACCAAATATTGTATATTCTACTGTTTACCTTCGCTCCTTCTACATCGAATGTCTTCATCACATATTTAGCATAATTTCGGCATTAGGCTGTCATATACTTGAACAAGAATTGCTAACTTGGAAGATCGCAATATAACTAAAGAATGGAAATGAATTGTTCTTTCACACTAGCCGTGTGTAGGACGCACTGTGAAAGGGTAGAGCCAGACTGAAAAATTCAATGCCATTGCCGGGATTTGAACCACGGATCTTGTGGTCTCCGTCCAGCCGCTCTAAACCATTGAGCTACTATGGCCAACGTGCCGACATGACATTAAATTCTCCAACTGAGTCGTGTTTTTCCCAGTAAACTACTAGGAGTTCTCATAAACACATGAGACAACTACCTTAATGGCAACTTACTATGCTGTAAGCACTTTAAGGCCCGGGCTTTATAGTTCGGACCACTATTAGTACAATTAATGGAAATTAACTGTTCTTTCAAACTAGCCGCGTGTAGGACGCAATATGAAAGGGTAGAGCCAGACTGAAAAATTCAATGCCATAGCTGGGATTTGAACCACGGGTTCAAATCCCGGCTATGGCATTGAATTTTTCAGTTTGGCTCTACCCTTTCAAAACTAAAGAATGTTTTCAAATTCAAAGCATAAGTAACTGGGAAGGGTCTTGGGCACATGAAAAGAATGAAAATGAACGACGTGTTGAAGCAGATAGGTATGGGTCATTCTTGGATAAATGCAGAGTATGGGTATAGAGGCTTCTGGAAAGAAGTTAAGATTAGATTAGAGGAAATTCACAGACAACACATTTTTGCCAGTGACAAAAGCTCACTGTGGTTATATAGAGAAATAAAAAGAACCTGGGGGAAGGAAGGATATATAGACATATGTAATAAGTTAGGGCGAGAAGGTTTTGCTTGGGCGAGAACAGGAGTGAGAAACTTGAGAAGTATAGCTCAAGATAGGGAGCTATATGATGTCCATTGTGTGGAGAAGAGAATACAGATTTCCATTGTATATTATATTGTAGTCATACAAAGATATGGAGAGAGCAGGCCTGGCTACGTAAATGGGACAATTTGGGGGGCGAAGTAGGAATTAGAGAAATTTTGTCAGTAAAAGGAGAAAAGAACAGGAGAAATATAGGGAATTATTTAGGGAAAGTTAAAGAGAACAATTGAGAGAAAAATGTAGAGTAGGGTAGGTGAAATTGCAAAATGTGTAAAAAGGAGTAGAGGGCCTCCAATACACAAGAACCTAGGGGTAGGTGTATGGGGACCGAATTATTACTCAATGGTGGGCAACGTGATAGGATTTAGGAATATATATATGGCGTTTTCCAGTATGTATTTTACAATTGTAATCTTGATTTTGTACTTTCATTTGATGTAAAAGGAAAGATGCGAAATAAATTACAAATTACTTGAACAATAAGAATATTTGGGGCAGCTCACATAACCTCACAAAACTGTGTTTTGCGCTTTTCAAATGTTTGCTGTTTATGCTTCTTAAACATGGCATGCAACAATCCTCTGTGAAGGCTTTAGTCTTTGAAAACACATAGATAATTTTCTCTACAACTTGGCATTTCTTACATAACCTCTTGATATTAATGAAAATGCAATACCCATTTCTTCCATTGCATCCCACTTCCTTCATTCATATTCTAAAAAGACAAATATAATCTTTATGATCTTTATGTAAGCAACAAAACATGCCTGCAGCAGTGATATAGGATACTGCAATTTACCCAGCAAGAAGATATAAACTTCCGGTTCGTCCGCTAGGTGTCGTTTGCATCAACATAACAAAGCATAGCGATAATAGAGCTTACTAATACATCAGCTTAAGCATTTATATATCGTCCATTCATTCCGGCCACAGCATTTAATTGAGATGTGATTTTAATTAGGTCCACAGTTCGTTTTCATGGCCCACACTGATAAATAAATACGTTAGCGTTCTACTGCTCTGTAATATTGAAATTACACCCAAAATGTTATACGTTATAACCTTAAAACCAACAAAACTTAAACAAAATAATTATTTATGGGCTGGCCCCGTAGCTCAGACGGTGGAGCACCTGCCTGCTAAGGGCGTGTGGGGATTTTTCTCCGTCCAAGATAATTCCTCATCTTCTCCAGAGTCTGGAAGTATGAATGAGAGTGCGAATGTGTGCCTGATGTAATGACTAAAACCCAACGAATACGAGTTAACACTTTCGATATGTTCCAAAGGAGAACGGCCGCCGATATGAGCATTGCAGTTAAAGGCGGGGTATAAATGGAACAAGGGAAAAATATTTATGTTGTAGGGTTAAGCACTGTTTGCTTTAATGTTTTTCCTTTGTTTTATGAGTACCCTAGATGTAGCGCCTCTGTAAACACCTAAAATATTTCTCCCCACCGATTATCAGCGTAACAGCGTTTCGTTACGATATGTGTGTCTCTCTCTTTCTCCACTCCCATATGTTTACAACAGGATTGTTCTAGTTAGAGACATTACAACATACCGATGTCGAAAACTCATCTCAACTTCAATTTCTCTAAGCGTTTGTAGGAATAGTTTACACAAGAGAAGAGCGCGCTTATCACTTTTTGTGTTACCCTAAAGCATTTTGACTTTTAGTACGGATACGGCGTAAAAATAATTTAGTACTTGCGAAAGAATATATCAACCGTATTCGATACTCTGCGTTGGACGCCTGTGACGTCATTATCTGAATTGTTATGGTTAGCCGTAGGCGTGATTAATATGCTCGTGATATAGCAACAACGCTTTCCAAAAAAACTTCGGCCCCGAGCGAATCAGTGACCCGACGTGAAATATAGAAAATTGCAAATAAATATCCACCCTCGGCGTAAGTTCGTCTACATTTAGAACCTGTATCAAAACCGTACTTCATCAATTTAATTATACTGTAATAGCATTTTCTGTATTCCCTTGTAACTACAATAAGATAATGTTTATCCTGAAGTACATAGAGCAATAAGTGTTTGTACAAGAGTAGAGAAAGTCATGTATATATCACATAACGATCAGTTGTTTAAAACATTTGACTATCACTTAAAGTCTACTGTATTCCCTTGTAACTACAATAAGATAATGATTATCTTGAAGTAGATAGAGCAATAAGTGTTTGTACAAGAGTAGAGAAAGTCATGTATATATCACATAACGACCAGCTGTTTAAAACATTTGACTATCACTTAAAGTCTACTGTATTCCCTTGTAACTACAATAAGATAATGTTTATCTTGAAATAGAGCAATAAGTGTTTGTACAAGAGTAGAGAAAGTCATGTATACATCACATAACGACCAGCTGTTTAAAACATTTGACTATCACTTAAAGTGTACTGTATTCCCTTGTAACTACAATAAGATAATGTTTATCTTGAAATAGAGCAATAAGTGTTTGTACAAGAGTAGAGAAAGTCATGTATACATCACATAACGACCAGCTGTTTAAAACATTTGACTATCACTTAAAGTCTACTGTATTCCCTTGTAACTACAATAAGATAATGTTTATCTTGAAATAGAGCAATAAGTGTTTGTACAAGAGTAGAGAAAGTCATGTATACATCACATAACGACCAGCTGTTTAAAACATTTGACTATCACTTAAAGTGTACTGTATTCCCTTGTAACTACAACAAGATAATGTTTATCTTGAAATAGAGCAATAAGTGTTTGTACAAGAGTAGAGAAAGTCATGTATACATCACATAACGACCAAAACATTTGACTATCACTTAAAGTCTACTGTATTCCCTTGTAACTACAATAAGATAATGTTTATCTTGAAATAGAGCAATAAGTGTTTGTACAAGAGTAGAGAAAGTCATGTATACATCACATAACGACCAGCTGTTTAAAACATTTGACTATCACTTAAAGTCTACTGTATTCCCTTGTAACTACAATAAGATAATGTTTATCTTGAAGTAGATATAGCAATAAGTGTTTGTACAAGAGTAGAGAAAGTCATGTATATATCACATAACGATCAGTTGTTTAAAACATTTGACTATCACTTAAAGTCTACTGTATTCCCTTGTAACTACAATAAGATAATGTTTATCTTATAGTAGATATAGCAATAAGTGTTTGTACAAGAGTAGAGAAAGTCATGTATACTTCACATTACGATAAACTGTTTAAAACATTTGACTATCACTTAAAGTCTACTTCATTTCCTTGTAACTACAATAAAATAATGTTTATCTTGAAGTAGATAGAATGTACAAGAGTAGAGAAACTCATGTGAGAGTACACTTCATACTTTTTACTCTATTCAGGGGATTTTAAAGCATTTCCTGTTACATCTTGGAATGCAAAAGTTCCTCTAAGTGTGTAGTCGACGTAGTACTAAAAGGTTATTAGCAGAACAGCGTAAGCACGCAGCAGTTGACCCATCGTTAAAACTACTCATAATATTGCACGTAAAGACGGCTGCTGCACTTCTATTTCAAGTGAAGCAAAATAAACACTTGGAATTGCGCATTCGGTTCCCTTGGAAGTCAGTGGCGGATATCAACAGAAAGCTCTGTGAATTCCATTCACGTATTACGTAATACTTTCTCTTTGGTTCAGATGTGATCAACTGTTCGTGGAATGTTTCTGACCTACTGGGTTGATAACTCGATTATTTACTACTGCTTTAATGTTATCAGGACGGCTCTGGTTCTAATGAGCTAAGGAATGTTAAAACGAAGCCTTAAAATGATAACTTTATGAACTCAAAGATTGTTAAAATGACCTAAAAGACGAAGAATAAATGTAGTACCTTCATCTGTTGATCTCTATGCATACATTATCACTGAATACTAAATCGCAGTAAGCTACAAACAGTTGAAGGACTGTCTATTGTCATCTGTTACGAATTTACACATAGAGAAGCTTCTTTCAACATCAAGATAAAATATAGAGGCTGGCCCCTATAGCTCAGTCGGTAGAACATCTGCCTGCCGTGCTAGGGGGCCCAGGTTCGATGGAGATTTTTCTCCGACCAAGACAATTCCTCATCTTCCCCAGAGTCTGGAAGTATGAATGAGAGTACAAATGTGGGAGTGATCTACTGATTAAAACCCAACGAATACGAGTTAACACCTTCGATATGTTCCAAAGGAGAACGGCGGCCGATATGACCATTGCAGTTAAAGGCGGGGTATAAATGTGTACGTGATCTAATGATTAAAACCCAACGATTACGAGTTAACACCTTCGATATGTTCCAAAGGAGAACGGTCGCCGATATGACCATTGCAGTTAAAGGCGGGGTATAAATGTGTACGTGATCTAATGATTAAAACCCAACGATTACGAGTTAACACCTTCGATATGTTCCAAAGGAGAACGGCGGCCGATATGACCATTGTAGTTAAAGGCGGGGTATAAATGTGTACGTGATCTAATGATTAAAACCCAACGAATACGGGTTAACACCTTCGATATGTTCCAAAGGAGAACGGTCGCCGATATGACCATTGCAGTTAAAGGTGGGGTATAAATGTGTACGTGATCTAATGATTAAAACCCAACGAATACGAGTTAACACCTTCGATATGTTCCAAAGGAGAACGGCTGCCGATATGACCATTGCAGTTAAAGGCGGGGTATAAATGTGTCCGTGATCTAATGATTAAAACCCAACGAATACGAGTTAACAACTTCGATATGTTCCAAAGGAGAACGGCCGCCGATATGACCATTGTAGTTAAAGGCGGGGTATAAATGTGTACGTGATCTAATGATTAAAACCCAACGAATACGGGTTAACACCTTCGATATGTTCCAAAGGAGAACGGTCGCCGATATGACCATTGCAGTTAAAGGCGGGGTATAAATATGTACGTGATCTAATGATTAAAACCCAACGAATACGAGTTAACACCTTCGATATGTTCCAAAGGAGAACGGCTGCCGATATGACCATTGCAGTTAAAGGCGGGGTATAAATGTGTCCGTGATCTAATGATTAAAACCCAACGAATACGAGTTAACAACTTCGATATGTTCCAAAGGAGAACGGCCGCCGATATGACCATTGCAGTTAAAGGCGGGGTATAAATGTGTCCGTGATCTAATGATTAAAACCCAACGAATACGAGTTAACACCTTCGATATGTTCCAAAGGAGAACGGCGGCCGATATGACCATTGCAGTTAAAGGCGAGGTATAAATGGAACAAGAAAAAAAAAATACAGAGACGTGCTTCATTACAGACAGTACATCGCAATCTTGTTAAATAAGTTTCCCATGTTAACAAAGACAAATTTACACACTTCACTTTTCACACGACTTGCAACAAATTCTATTTGACTTTCAGTTGTTTTTACTTTCAACTTTCGGCATGATGAAATACAAACATAACCTCAACCATTAGATGCTGTGTAAAGACTGCATTATAAGACGGTACAAGCCTCAAAAGTACTAGCTGTCACATTTATTTAGAAAACAAATCTGTCTTACAAAAAAAAAAAAAAAATCTTGAGTTAGAGGTGTTTATCTGTGTCCAATTGTGCATCAAAATACGAATAGGAGAGCTATATTCTAATAGATTTTCAAGAATATGTATCTTCTGAACAGAAGCTGTTCTTAAAAATGACATAACCTGTAAGAAATACCCTATACCGGCCTCTGTATGATAGCTGATAGTGCCTGCCTCACGTTGAAGAGGTCCCGAGTTCGGATCTTGGTCAGGGTGAGTTATCTAGATAAGGTCTTTTTCCGCGGTTTTTCCTCTATTTGGAAATATGAATGGTAGCAGTTAGCTCTATGGACCCTGGACTCATTTGAACATCATTTCATTCATCGTCCGAAATAACTTAACGTTGGAGGACCTAAATTAAAAAAGAAAGAAGAGAAATGCTCTGTCAGAAAAAATAATTTTGCGCCTAGTTCCTTTAGTGTTAATTAAAGGTCGTTTGCGTCACTGAGTGCTTTATAAAACCTCGAAGCAGGGACTGTAACAAGCTGCAGGCTAATGCACTTGCTGCTACAAGTTAAAGAGAGGTCTACCTAATTTTCCATTTATCGCTCTCAATCGCCAGAGATCTGCAATTATAATCTGAAAGTCTGGAATGTTCAAGATTCGCGAGGCAAGATAAGACAAAACTCTGACTTACATGAGTTGGCAGCTATTCACGTTCGAAACAAGAACTTTGCAAGCTTTTTTTCCTCATACTCTAAAAGTAAATGTCACGTAGGCTAGACGCCAGATGATTCTTGATGGTGAAGGCATTGCAAATTCACTTCTCATCGCAGCAAGAGGACCTTGGGTGGCCATGTGAAACGCTGCAAGTTTGAAAATGAGAAAGGGGCGTGCATTCATCAACTCTTTGAACACAGTTTCCACACAAATTTTGGTATGGAGCCCGTGATGGGCGTGTTTTCATCGTCAGTCAACTGTCTTCTTTGGAATTTGAAAGGACATTCCATTTCACACAATCAATTAATTTTATGTATGTAATGTCTTGCAGTACCATATGTATCATTGTCAAAGATAATCACAGAAGACCGAGGAATATCAACAAAAAATAAAGGAAAAATTGATGAATTACGTTTTCACGGCCTCACAAAACAACAAAGGAACAGCGCTATGGACCATGGAGTAATAACACTCATTTCATTTTTCTTTTGTTTAACTTTGTTTATGTTTTTTGGTATTTTATTTTGGTTATAGAGACTAACCAACGTTATATTGACGTTATTTAAACTTTTATTATTTCTTTCCGGTGAGATTTTCTCTATAAATAAATAGCGACGAGGAAGTCATAAGCGCAATAACGAAAACTCATAACAAACTGAGGCACTTTTAATCGTTCAACAATGCTTTCACGTAATATTTTCTCAGTATGTTTCTTACATACATTTTATGGTTTTATAGTCCCCTTAGAGTTTTAAGTAACTCTTAAAGTGTCTGTAATGTATTATTAAGTGTCTCCAAAGAAAACACAAGGGCTATTGGGCAAGTGCAAGCTAAGGTTAAATGTTTCAGACAATGTCGGGCATTTCAGCTAATATATACATAAATAGAAATTTCGTGCCGTGTTCTAGGAACATGTCGAACATTAAATATAAAATCTGGTTTCGTTTTTTTTTTTTTTTTTTTTTTTTTTTTTTTTTTTTTTTTTTGAGCTACGCTGATCACAAACACATAGGACCTCGAAACATGTGTTTGCAGAAAAATTTCGGCATCAAAATTTTGGTGGAATGCAATACCTCCTCCATCTACTATGTAGAATGTAAAAATCAATTCAATCGGAAGAAAAAAAAACCTGATAAAGCATGAAGGTTACTACTTCGTTTACACATCCATAACTGGACAGCCCTGAGAAACGTATCTCACATCCCAAGACCTCTCTCACTTTCTCTACATCTCGTCTGTTTCAATTGAAATTTCACTCTCTTAAAGAAAAGTTCTTGTGTATCATCGACTCTCCCCTCCCCCCCCCTCCATCTCTCCACCTACTTTTCCTTTTTGAATTGGCTCGTCTTGCTCTTTACTCCCGAAGATACCCGAAGCAGGAATATTCTCGCTGCCAGCGGTCAACGAACTTGCTCCGGTCGTGTTTACAAATCTAGCGCAACGAACGACCGAGCGAGCGAGCGCCAGAGAAGCGAAATGCTTCCCAGCTCCGACCGTCAGTTATTACCTGATAGAGGCACACGTAATTTGCACGCGTGCCTCGTTATAGGGAAAGATCGCAAAAACTGTGGACGCACTCTTGTACAAACTATTTTTGCACACATTATTCTATCTACTTCAAGATAAACATTACCTTATTATAGTTACAAGGGAATATATACACCTTAAATGACTGTCAAATGTTTTAAAACTGGTTACCATGGGATACCTTATACATTACATCTCTTTATATGGCCAAGAGATAAAAAATGAATAACGGCTTCCCACTTGGGAGAAAAGAAAAACATATTAGAAAATTGAGACAAAAAACAAACAGTAGACTTTAAATTATAGTCAAATGTTTTAAAACTGGCTGCTAGATGATGACTGAAATTCTACTTTATTTAAATCACGATCAAAAAGACCTAACATTTGAAAGGACTATTGAAAAAAATTAAATCAATAACAAGTTTCATCTCGAAAACGCTTAACCAATAGCCTTTTCGTTTTCAGTTATGGTGTTAACAGACCTGTTTATAGAACGTTTATTTGTTTGTTTTCTTAAGTAAATGCAGCCTCAAAATGGTATTATCTGTAAGATTTTGATGCCAAATTTGTTGATAGAATCCAAAGATGCTTCCTATGTTTACTGAAAGTTACTAAAGCGTAAAATGATATAGTATAGCCAATTGTTTCTCTTTTTTTGCAGGAAACTGAGATATTCTATTAGTAGTATCTACAACAGGAAGCGTTATTGAACCAATGTTTACTTTCGTGGGTCATTATACCTATACTCATGTAGATCAATGAAAATTAATGATGAACAAAGGAAAGAAAACTCTTAACAAAACGTTTAAAAACTTTACGTTCTGGATCAAACTGCTTCTTGACTGGAATCAGCCGGGAGATAGCAGCAACTACTCCAGCACGCCTGTGTGCCGGGTAGTAGACTTGCAGGCGATATTTGCAAACTGCAGCATGCTGCTATTGCATATAGCTCAAACGTAGCTAGACGTCAACCTTTGGAAAGCCTAACACTTTTATCACCCTTCCTTATATAATTCTATACTTTTCTATTAGTGAAGGATAAATTTAAAACTAATTTACAATGCTGTAATGTCTATTACTCAAATATCTGAAGGATGAACCGTCTGAAGCTTCCAAAAGTGAAACAACAACAGATATAACGTCATATACAGCATTTGTTATTCACGTACTTGAAGAAAACACTATTTTTAGGCCGTCCTGAATATGTATAGATATATTATAGATTATATATAAATATACTTCATTGTTTTACCTTTCCCATGGTCATAACATTCATAGGGTTGCTATATTCATTTGTCTGGCGTAGTAATAGTGTTGACAACATGACATTTAGAAAACCACAACAATCTACAGAAGGGAGGCAGCTGGAAATAAAACGATGGAAATAACGTAAAAAATTTAATTAATTTATAGAATAACTTTTTCCGAACTTACTCCTCTTTTGATAAAACTGAAGTCATGGCCTTCTTGGATGAGGCAATTGTTACATTCCACAAAAAAAAAAAAAAAAAAAAAAAAAAAAAAACCAAAGTTGGGTGACGTGTTGAAAGCTTTGGAGCACTGAGCGAAAGATTTTTCTACTTTTAAAATAGTCATGAACTACTAAAAGCTTCACTTTTACTATTCAATTGTCTAAAAATGTTTTTTTAGACAGATGACGTTATAAGCCCGGCTTTGGACCTCTCTGAGTAGTGCTAAAAGAAGATAATTCTGCCACAATCCTGTAGCCAACTTTAGTTCACTGCGCAATGTAACTGATGGCTCAATCACGTAGGCCATGTTCGTATCGATCGCAGTATTTAAAATTACAGTAATTGCACTAAAAATCACAATTTCCTGAAAAGAACAGTAGGTTAGTGAAACTTGTAACTCGGCATTATTTAGAATATTGTTTGTGAGGGTTTTGATCTATTAATACATTAAAGTGTCATTACGTTGTTTTCGTTTCATTAGTATCACTGCCTCCTTTATATAAGATTTTATATAGAATGTTTCGTCATGTTGCCAACACTGATGTTAAACAAGGCAATAATTGAACATCGCAGCACGTTAAGCTCCAGGTCTCCGAAATAGGTAAAACAAATTAATTCTTATCTAAAATATATAAATATTCAGTTCTGTCCAAACAATACTACATGCCACACATGTTCAAAGTAATTTTATTGTAGCTATTAACAGTGAAGCAAACAAATATATGCAAATATAACAATTTGTAACTCAAAAATTCACTTATAAGAAATGACTGACAATTTTCTTATAAATTGTCCGAGATATCATCATTTCTCATAAGATAAGTGAATTTTTAAGTTACAAATTATTATATTTGTATGTATGTGTTTGCTTCACTGTTAATAGCTTCATAGTTTACGTATTTATTAGTTTCTAATTTGAAGCATTTTGTTCCCGTTACTTTCGCTTTTAGGTTACTATGGACAGTTTCGCTTATAACATACATTTAATTTAAATTTTATGGATACTAAATCCGAAATTAAATTATATTTAAAACTAAAAAAGAAAAAGATATTCATTCTTTCAGATATTCGTTTTCTAAATCTTTGTTTAAAACATAAGGTAATTCCTATCTTTGTTAGAAAAACTATTAAATTTGATAATGATAGTATTCATAAAAAAACTGCAGAGAAACATGAACTAAATCAAGTAGTTAAATTATTAAAACAATTAAATGGTCCGATAGATTTAATGGTTTGTGAAAATATATTTATTTTAAAAACCAAACATCGCGTAATGAATTTTGAAATACCGGCAGTCGATTCTGTTTTTAAATTTGTTTTATTTTCACGTTTTGATAGTACTAACAAGAACATAGTAACATCTAGCGTTCGTAACGATGGCGACAACTTTGTTGTTTCCGGCTGAGGATCTGTGTAAAACTTTTACATGAAATCGTGGTCCCGGACAATTTATAAGAAAATTATCATTTCTTATAAGATAAGTGAAGTTTTAAGTTGCAAATTGTTATATTTGTATATAATTTTATTGTGTTCGCAGGAATTGCCCCACTTCTTTTCCCACTTGTATACATATAAAGATCCATAATGTGCTAGATCAACATGTTCTACTGTCCCCATCACGTTCATGTACGCCAGCATCGTACGCAATACACAGTGTTGTCAGATAAATAGGTCCCTTTTTAATAACAGTTATATAGTCTTGGTCACCAATATTCTGTGATGAATAGACAGAACATTGTTCCTGAATGAAAGAAGTCCCAGCACAGAGGTGTCGTTGAAGAGTCATCCTTCTCCGAGGACAAGGAGCCTTCGACGTTTTGCTATTCCGGGACTCTGTATCCCTTACTGGCATTATGATGGATTTATAATATTAGACGCTGGGTAGATGTTGGTTTATTTTATATGAACTATCACAAGCTGTAGGATGATAGAGAGGATATGTTAATTATAGGAGAGTATTGAGGTTATGATGGGCCTAAGGTGAGTCTGGGACGCTTGTAGGTTTTTTCGGAGTCAATGTCGTATTCTCCGAGGCCTCGGATAAGTTGATTGAAGCTGTAGGGAAGACGGGAGTAGAATTTGTGAGATAGGTTGAGGATATAGTCATATAATTTGAGAAAACATAAGTCTGAATGGATCTTGTCATTAAGAGGTGCGTCCCAGACCTGACAGGCGTAGGTAAAGGTGGGTCTCTATTACTTGTTGGTATAGAAGGAGCTTATACCTCAGAGACTTTTGTTGTACAGTGGATAGAGCCTCGCCATACGCTTGAATACTCTGGAAGCGTGCCTTTCGGGTAAGGAGCATATCAAGAAGCACTCCAAGATATTGTGCTTCTGTGCTCCATGGTACTTCTGATCCAGCTAAGCGCAGTTCAGGTACATTCCTGAATGAAAGAAATTCCTATGACAACCAAAATATTAAAACTTCCTTGCAATCTGACAGTTACCAAGGCTTGGCTACACTGTACACTACTAAACCCACCAACTAACGTGAGCCTTGGTAGAATTGTTGGCAGAGGTAACCCAGAGAAACATTTATGAAAATACAAACCCTCAGAAAATTAAATCTTTAATTACATTTATTGTAATAATGCGGTTGTGAAGGAAGAAGTACCAACAGATGAAATGAAATTAAGTAAAAAGCCAACGCTCCCACTTGTTTTAATTAAGCCTTCACGAGTATTTGCCTGAGAGCACAAGTTACGAACACAACTTAAAAGTGATAAGTTAACTTTCCTTTAGGTGTCATCTACATCATGCTAAAGCAAAAACTTTTGCTTTAGTCAGCATTATTCCACATCCAGAGCGAGAGATAAAACGTAAAACGAGAAATTAAAAGTACAAAATGAAACAAGTGAACATCGCTGTCGATGAGCAATTGTTCCTGAGGCATGGCCACCGGTATGAAGTTGCATGGTAAAGGTGGCATATAAATGCCTTTTCTTGTTCTTTGATTTGATAGTTGTACCATTATCGTGGTGTTAGGGGATCCTTGTTGCGCTGTTCCTTATGACTTTAGGCGTCGGGATGAGGAACAAAAACTCAGCATAGGTGATCATCCCGATGTCTTGTATAAGAGGAGAGAATTAGATGACAGAATGAGGGCGAAAGAAACGATGATAATGGAGCAATGGGAGGAATCATGGCGGGGAAACCGGAGACCCCGGAATATAATTCAAATTAAAAGAGAACACTGTCCAAATAGCATCTTTATTTAGCTTCTGTACAGCCCTATTAACTGGGAGTTCGTCTTTAATTTTAAATATATTTGTATCATAACAGCACTAACTTTAAATTTACCTTTGCTTTCCCTGTCACGAATATAGCAAGTACAGACTGCAAATTGAATATCCAGATTTCATTAGATTTGTTTCGGGAAAATGTCTGAGTGAGAGAGAGATAACTCAAACACAAGATGTTCTCAAATATCAAGCTGGATATTTGAGTTCAGCAAATCCCAATAAGGCTACACGCAAATTTAAAAAAAAAATTGCCATTGCTAACTACCGCTTGCAGAGAAAACGTTTCCAAAATTTTTCCTTCCTCAAAAATAACTTAAAAATTCTGATTAAATTACCATATGTTTCAGATATTGTCATGCAAACGTTTTAAAAGTCATCACATAACGACCAGCTTTTCAAAACATTTGAATATCACTTAAAGTCTGCTGTATTCTCTTGTAACTACAATAAGAAAATGTTTATCTTGAAGTAGATAGAGCAATAAGTGTTTGTACAAGAGTAGAGAAAGTCATGTATACATCACATAACGACCAGCTGTTTAAAACATTTGATTATCATTTAAAGATTCTCTATTCCCTTGTACCTACAATAAGATAATGTTTATCTTGATAAACTTCAATTAGAGCAATGAGCATTTTAAGGAATATTTTTTACAAGAGTGCAAAGAAAAAAGTCATAACTGCCCACAAAAGATTATTAAAATTCTCAAATGTATTATTTTGTACTGCAAAACAATAGAATGCCATTCCGACGTAAACTTACTACTTCGTATTCTACATTCAACATAATAATTAACAAATTCCTTCCATTTCCTACTAATTTAATGGTTGTGTTCTTAAATAATGTTTGTTGCAATTGAAAGAAATCCTAATCTACAATGTTGATTACTGCATCTTTAAAACAAGTGCAAGCTGTTTCTATTACCCAAGCTAGATGATCAAGTTCACAGTCCAAATAAACGAAATAAGACAAGTGATTCCGACTTAATTTCAAACAACGAATATTGAATTAAATAATATTGAATTAAAATACAAATATGTTACGAATCAAAATTCCGCATTTTATTAGTACAACGTTATTCTTGATTTCCGGATCCTCATGTGAGATCGTGATTGGCAGATTTATCGATGGTTTGGACGCCGCTGGTGACATGTGTAATTAACTTATTGACTCTGTTGAACTGCGACGTGGTAATTGGATTGATATAACTCAAACTAACCCCATATATCCCTCAAATAAAAATACCAATTAAAAAGGACGAGAGGCAGGAGCTCATTTAAGTAGACGATATAGACCTTCAAATGTTACGCGTTATACTTTCTCTACTTTTATACAAACACTTATTGCTCTATCTACGTCAAGATAAACATTATCTTATTGTAGTTACAAGGGAATACAGTAGACTTTAAGTGATAGTCAAATGTTTTAAAAAGCTGGTCGTTATGTGATGTATACATGACTTTCTCTACTCTTGTAGAAACACTTATTGCTCTATCTACTTCAAGATAAACATTATCTTATTGTAGTTACAAGGGAATACAGTAGACTTTAAGTGATAGTCAAATGTTTTGGTCGTTATGTGATGTACACATGACTTTCTCTACTCTTGTACAAACACTTATTGCTATATCTACTTCAAGATAAACATTATCTTATTGTAGTTACAAGGGAATACAGTAGACTTTAAGTGATAGTCAAATGTTTTAAAAAGCTGGTCGTTATGTGATGTATACATGACTTTCTCTACTCTTGTACAAACACTTATTGCTATATCTACGTCAAGATAAACATTATCTTACTGTAGTTACAAGGGAATACAGTAGACTTTAAGTGATAGTCAAATGTTTTAAACAGCTGGTCGTTATGTGATGTATACATGACCTTCTCTACCCTTGTACAAACACTTATTGCTCTATCTACTTCAAGATAAACATTATCTTACTGTAGTTACAAGGGAATACAATAGACTTTAAGTGATAGTCAAATGTTTTAAACAGCTGGTCGTTATGTGATGTATACATGACCTTCTCTACCCTTGTACAAACACTTATTGCTCTATCTACTTCAAGATAAACATTATCTTATTGTAGTTACAAGGGAATACAGTAGACTTTAAGTGATAGTCAAATGTTTTAAACAGCTGGTCGTTATGTGATGTATACATGACCTTCTCTACCCTTGTACAAACACTTATTGCTCTATCTACTTCAAGATAAACATTATGTTATTGTAGGTAAAAGGGAATAGAGGAGACTTTAAGTTATACTCAAATATGATGATTATTATTAATGATAATAATAACAATAACAACGTTTATTAATGTCTTAGAATTTTCCGAAGACCTAACAGATGATAATTCACACCAGATTACTGTCTACACTGAATATTCTTTTTAAAAAGTGGCTCTATGGATTTTGATTAAAACAAATTAATTATGTTTATGATATTCTCATGACAAGAGAAACATATATCCTCAATTTTCTGAAAAAAATCCTCAGAAGTCGTTTTTTTCTCAATGACTAAACTGGTAAACCGTAAGAGATAGTCAAATAAAACGTGTAGATTTTGTTGAAACATGCAATTTATCTCAAATACTTTTTCGTGGAGTGAATAGTTTCCGATATGTTTGTTATTATTGCCTTGACGCTTCCAATACTTATGCTTCTGTCAAACAGGAAGTCGTTATTCGCTTTTTTCATCTCTTGGTCGTACAAAACAACGGAACTTCAAAGGCATCCCGTAGCCACGAACATTAAAGCATTTGACTACCACGTAAAGTCTACTATGCTCCCATATTTCCTTCTACATACAAGAACATTAGCAATATGATAAATTCGTCTAAATTGTATATTTATCTTTCTGATTTGGTCATTAGCACAATAGCCTCAGATACAGAGGTTTAGAGTTTATTCCCTAAAATTTCTTTTTTTATTCACGACCTCCAACCTTAAGTCATATCGGATGATGAATGAAATGATGTTAAAATGAGTACAGGGTACATAGAGCTTAGAGTTACCAGACATTCATCTTTCAGGATAAGAGAAAACCTCCAACGTTAAGTCATATCGGACGATGAATGAAATGATGTTCAAATAAGTACAGGGTACATAGAGCTTAGAGTTACCAGACATTCATCTTTCAGGATAAGAGAAAACCTCCAACGTTAAGTCATGACGGACGATGAATGAAATGATGTTCAAATAAGTACAGGGTACATAGAGCTTAGAGTTACCAGACAGTCATCTTTCAGAATAAGAGAAAACCTCCAAAGTTAAGTCATATCGGACGATGAATGAAATGATGTTCAAATAAGTACAGGGTACATAGAGCTTAGAGTTACCAGACATTCATCTTTCAGGATAAGAGAAACCCTCCAACGTTAAGTCATATCAGACGATGAATGAAATGATGCTCAAATGAGTACAGGGTACATAGAGATTAGAGTTACCAGACATTCATCTTTCAGGGTAAGAGAAAACCTCCAACGTTAAGTCATATCGGACGATGAATGAAATTATGTTCAAATAAGTACAGGGTACATAGAGCTTAGAGTTACCAGACATTCATCTTTCAGGATAAGAGAAAACCTCCAACGTTAAGTCATATCAGACGATGCATGAAATGATGCTCAAATGAGTACAGGGTACATAGAGATTAGAGTTACCAGACATGCATCTTTCAGGGTAAGAGAAAACCTCCAACGTTAAGTCATATCGGACGATGAATGAAATGATGTTCAAATAAGTACAGGATACATAGAGCTTAGACTTACCAGACATTCATCTTTCAGGATAAGAGAAAACCTCCAACGTTAAGTCATATCGGACGATGAATGAAATGATGTTCAAATAAGTACAGGGTACATAGAGCTTAGAGTTACCAGACATTCATCTTTCAGGATAAGAGAAAACCTCCCACGTTAAGACATATCGGACGATGAATGAAATGATGATCAAATAAGTACAGGGTACATAGAGCTTAGAGTTACCAGAGAGTCATCTTTGGATAAGGGAAGAAGCCGAAGAAATAACGTATACAGATAAGTCACCTTGACCGAGCTTAGAACTTGGAACTTCTTGAACGTGAGGCAGAAAGGCTAGCACCACGCTACAGAGGTGGACGTAATTTGAGCTTAGCTATGATTACTCTCCATCCTGTCTTAATTCTGGAAGAATGAATATGTGTGTACGTTTGTGAACATAATGCGATAACAAAAAGTAATACAAACCTGAAATACAAAATTTCAGTACAATTAATAACACGAAAATACCAATTCTAGATTGTTTACAGTAAAAGTGGGTCTTTTAGCAGTTTACGTCATGTTAAAAGTAGAAAATTCTTTCGCGCAGTTCTCAGAAGCTTTTATCACACCAGTTAAGTCAACTTTGGTTTCTTACGGAATGTGACAATCGCCTCATTCAAGGAGGCCATGAATCTGAGTTAAATAACGGTTGTATATGACACAATCAGCATTTCAGTTTTCTCAGAAAATGTATAAGTTTAGAATAACTTGTAATGTGTTAATTAAATTTTTGATAGTTTATTTTGATCGTTTTATTATTTCCACGGCCTTCCTTATGTAGAAAATATGTGGTTTTCTACAAGACATGTCAACACGCAAGACAAGTGAACATCGCAACCCGATGAATATCATGACCATGACAAAGGTAAAACAGTACCATATATTTATATATAATCTATAATGTATCTATAAATATTCAGGACTGTCTAAAAATGGTATCTATATGATGTACGGGTTATAAGATTTCTTCTTCTTAGGTCTCGGCCTGCGGCCTAGTTTCGGAATAACAATTATTCACAAAAATATCGACGACTGTGGGTTTTAAGTACTTCCGTCTTATGCTTTGATGTGTGGGGAGATGGATACGTTTGGAATTTTCACCACAAAGTGTTATTGTTGTTATTAAATCTATTTTTAGCCTTTTACAGCTCATCCGACGGCCCTTTTCCATTCTTCTTTGTTGGTTATGTTCTATATCCAGTTTTCTTTGTTTTCTCCTTCCAAATTAATGCAGTTCGTCCTTTCTTACTCACCGAGCGGGATGGCTCAGGCGGTTTTGTCTGCGGGGATGTACGGGTTCGATTCCATTGGCTGGCTTATCTGACTCAGGAGTTTTTTCGGGGGTTTTCCCGGGTCGCTAGGCGAAAGCGGATAGGCTAATTAGATCCCTCGAATTTCCTGTTTGTCCATTTCATCTTCATTATCATTTCGTATCTCAGCTGAAGGCCTCTTTCAGATAGAAATTGTCGGTGGGTGTCTCGGGTTGCATGGCACGAAGATATACTCATGGTGAATATTTCCTACTCCGTTAGGACGGTCTCTGGTGGGATGCCGGCTGTACTGGCATGGCAAGGAGTTTCCAGCTGATAAATTGTGGTGACCCTACCCTCTGCACTGTCGTGACTCCTTGGGACTGCCGTCCTGTCTCCTCTCGTCTCATCCTTCATCCTTGGGATGTCTCATGTGGGGCATAGTTACAATGGACCAAGACTGGAACTTCCTACCAGTCCCCTCCGTAACATAATACAATCCCCTAGTAAGATTTTCTTGATGGTAGATTTCCCAGGCATCCTTCTTACATAACCATACCACTGCAGTTATTTAAATGCAATTTCAGCTAAAACTCTTGATTTTATCCCAAAATAATTCTAGAAATTCCTTGGGCTCTCCGCCAAAGTTCAGTAATTTCACTCGATTGGTACATTTGAGTGGTGCATGTCAGCATTATAGGTGCTTGGATTTTAATTACTATGGGTCTCTTCTGTTTTAATGTTTGCGCAATGCAATGTGGGAAATAAGCTTGACTGAAAATGTTAAGTGAAACAGGGCCACTTTAGAGTGTTTTCACCTCATGTTTACAGATTTTTATCAAATTAAGCACTTTTATAGATTGTACGTCACTTTAAAGTAATTTATAAAGAAATTTGGGGTGTCGTTATTCACAATTTTGATTGTATTATCTTATAATATCACTAGAAGCAAGTTTCATAACCTTCAAATCTAAAAATTCTTAGAAATATGTTGGAATTTGTCCATATTTTGTTAAACATCCTTCTTTAAACATTTGGGGTTTGTTTCCAAGTACTGTGACGCGGTATTATCTTAGCGATGGCAGCATTTTGTGCTGTAAAATGTGTGAAGTAAAATATCACCAGAGAGGACATTCACCATGGAGCAATATGTGAACATAGAGTAACATAGACGCGGTCTTCAAGCAGGAGAAGAAACAAATACACAGCAGATGCTTCTCGGGCACTGCAGTAGTGCAAGTTATGAACAGCTTTTGTCTCGACAAACGGTTAGAAAGAACTATATTGTACGGTGCTACAACTATCAATGTCTTTATGGCCATAACTAGACAAGAAACACATTTGAGCTTTAATCGATGAAACCATAGATTCTCTGCCACGACAGTGGTGACGTCTTTCTGAAATGCGAAGTCTTGGAATAAGTAAACTTCGTTACTGTAAGCAAATTATTATTTGACAGAAAAATGAGTATCCAGCATGACTCTGTGCTACAGACGCATCGCCGTATGCGGTGAAAGCTGCAAACTGCCTTAAGGCCCTGTAGTCAAAGTTGGTACACGTAACCTGAGTGATACAAGCTTGTCATACAATTACGAAGAGTTAAGGTGTCATTATAGAGATGTAAATAAATTAATCGGCCCCCAAATAAACTAATTTTCGAAATCACCTTCCTGTGTGAAAGCATTCCAATCTCTTCCCTCGGCTCCAGTATTAGCCTGGTTAGATTCTGTACTGAACTGCAGAGTAAGTGTCGTTGGAAGGGGTTACCGCCAAGTCTTGACGGGGCCTAGTTAGATTCTGTAGTTGATATTAGAACATTTTGTAATTGTGAAAAATGTTGTAAACTCCTTTGCTAATAACAGCACAGCATTAACAAAAATGCCTCGGGATTTTCTAACTTGAAATTCAAGAGATATTTGCCTACTTGAAATCTAATTTTGAATGTCTGTCATGCATTGTCACTCCTCTTGTTCTATGTCAAATCAAGTAGGATTAACGAAATTAGTAATGTAGCAATGTAAGTCATGTGGAAGGTGAAGTGCGTAAACTTATCTTTGCAGACGTGTTTTGAAAAGTAAGTTTGATATAATATTGTCACATTGGTGATAGCAAAGCTTATCATAGAGAGCTTGAGTTACGACGCCATTGCTGTTTCCAGTGGTAGGGGCCGGAGAGATCCTAGCTGTGGTCATGAAGCCGTTTGAATACGTAACTGTGGAACATTGAACTATTGGAACGAACTGCCCGGCCCAGCAGATAAACAACAACCGATGATAGGTCTAGGAGTAATAATAGCTGTGAGTTTTAGAGATTTTTACGTGTGTTTCGAGCTTCCACTGTCAGTCGACCAGTGCGGCTCCGTGTTAAGGTTCAATTTCCGTGTTTTGGAGTCGGCGGACAGTGTGGACTGGCAGTGAAGCAGTTCGCTAGCGATTATAGGAGTCGTGGTGTTCAGTATAGGTGTGGAAATTCGTGTAAGAGGTGAACCGTGTGTACGTCAGATAAATTACTAGGCAGCGCAAGCACGTTTATGTTAAAGAGAAGATGATTATAAATTAACACTGGGTTAACTAATTTGGTGACAAAGAGTTCTGAGTTGAACTTCGTATCTTGTGTTTTTGTCAGAATACACTGTCAGGTAAGAAGTTGAAACAGTAATGTCGATTCACGATATCTTGACGATCTACTGAATTTGCTGTAGTTCCTCAATTTCCTCACGATGTTGAGTGGGCAACGGTCCTACATCCGGAACTTCCCCCATGGAACCGAACAACGACGCAGTCCGTGGCAGAGAACAAAAGCATACAGTTGTAGCCCACTAGCCAGTGTAGCCATGGCGCAGGAACATAATTTCTTGTTTTGTTTAAGCTTGCGCTTGTCTTTCTTGACGTCGAATTCGAAGAGGATGATAAACATCCTTCTTTCCAATTTTTCTTTGGAAGATCTCTTTCTCTCTTTCCTTGGGGTATTACATCTCTTGCTGCTCTTATTGGTCTATGTATCTTCCTTCGCTCTACATGTACATTTCTCTCCCATCTTCTTATTTCTGTGAACTTAACTACATCCATTATGCCACATTCTTGCCTTAGTTCATTTGTTACTTTATCTAGATTCGTTTCCACTAATATTGTTCTTGGAGTATTCATTTCTGTTGTTCTCATCAGCTGTTTAGTTTTGCTGGCTTCTCTCTAGTTTCCGCTCCATATGTCATGTAGGATTAACTACTGTTTTATATATGACCATAATTTCTGTATCGAACTATTTCCTTAAAATAATTACAGTCACAATGCCGCGATTTTTGTTGCCTTATACCCCTATAAGTTCAGTTGATGCTGAAAGAAGTAATTCAGCCTTCGGTGATAAAATATAATGCAATTTTCTTGAGGTGGCAGCTGAATAAGGATAGTCATTAAATGAAATAGTCTATTATCAATCCTGAAACGAGAGTTTGAAGTTAATTTATACATGTGGAGCCATTGATGGTTAATGAATCAACTACCCCACATGTATAAGTCATTCTTACTCTGCTTTCAGGATTTGTAACAGACTATTTCATTTAGTGTGCATCTTTACTCAGCTGCCACCTCAAGAAAATTGGACTGTACAAGTGAAACAAAAATATATAGCAATAAAAAGTCATTTCAAGTCAATCCTTGTACATTTCGAACTTTTTAATAACTTTGAATGTCCAAGTCATCATTTTAGGTACTTTTTTAAAAATCATTCTTCACGTCATGCAAATATGGTCCCTATAATCATTAACAGACACTTCTGTCTATAAACTATGGAAGTGGACATTTGTGCAATAACATTTCCCGATAAGTTTGCAGCACCGCCACTGACAGACACTTTCAGCTTCCTGGAATGTTAACCTCAGCAGCAAAACTGGACCCGGTGAAAGTAACGCCAATGAGAACTGCCTGGGAAGCATTATACTTTCCCAAGAATCAGCTATGAGTCGATCATCCTTGCCAACTTTGCACGAGTAAAGATAATAACGTTAATACAGAACCAGTAAACTGTAAGCGATAAACAATGAATGTTGATCTTCTTGTTACAAAACACAAATACATTCTGTAGAATGGATCATTTGTAGAATGAATCATTTCAGTGATATTCCTTGTTATTTATCTGAATTCAGCAATACCTATACGTATTTCAAATGTAAATTCGTTATTCATTTTTTATCTCTTGGCCATGCAAAGAGAATGAATTTCAAAGACATAGCAGAGCCACCAACAGTTTAAAACATTTGACTATCACTGGGACCTCGATGCCTGCGATATCTCGATAATCAACATACTTCATGATATCAACATCGAACGATAATTCATAAAATTCGCTTGGTACTTTTTGGATACTTCGGTGGAAATTTTTATTTCTTTTTAAAATCACAAAGTATTTTTTTTTTTTAATTTTACGTCCTCCAACGTTAAGTCATATGGGACGGTGAATGAAATGGGTGAAATGATGCTCAATTGTGTCCGGGGTCCATGCAGCTTAGAAACACCCGACATTTGTCTCCAAGGATAAGGGAAAGCCCGAAAATATAATAAATCCGTGGCAGCACCGCGGATGTTCGCGAAAAATTTTTGAAGATATATCCAGAGCGAATAGAATATTTTTTGGCATGAATTTTCTTCTTTTGCTCCTGAAGTTCTTGTGGAAGCGGCGCTTCCAGCTTGCACGCTTCACAGTCGTGTGAATGGAAACCGGCCTTCGTAGCCCTGGTCGTTAGAGTGGCGTTCTGCCGCGCAGAGGGTCACAGATTCGAGATCTTCCTCGTGCTAGGTGTTGTGTATATACGAGGGCTGTTAAATAAAGAATCATCATAATTTTTACGGTAATAATTTTTCGCACTAAAATTCAATCTTATTATATTCTGTTAACTTAATGTGAAACAAACACGCCGTAGTAGTTTCATTGTTGGTACTCCTGGTTCCCGCCTGTGAGGACCAGGCAAGTTCAGACATGTTCAGTATCGCCTACCACTCTATTGGAGGTAATACGCGAGGAACAATATGCGGCTTTGAAATTCTGCTTTCGTCTCAACAAATCTTTAGTTAAGGCCTATACAATGTTACAGGAGGCCTATGTAGAGTCTGTCCTTCTCTACACCACAGCTCGAAGGTGCTTTAAAATGTTTAAAGAGGGAAGACAATCAATTTCAAAGGAAGGTGGACCCGGTGCTCCAGTTACTGCTCTTACGGAAGAAAACATCAACACAGCTGCTGCCATTGTGAGAGAGGTTCGACGAATTACCTTAAGATCACTTTCTGAAATACTGAACATTTCCTTGGGTACCACCCACTCGTTGGTGACACATGAGACGTGTTTGTGCGCGATGGGTTTCAAGACTGTTGATTCCCGAACAAAAGGACATTGGCATGCAGGTCTGCATGCAGGTCTGCATGCAGTTAAAGTTGATGTTAGAGGAAGATCCGGAGTTTCTTTCAAACGTAAACACTGCTGATGAAACTTGGCTACATCATTTTGATTCTGAGAGCAAACAGAAAAGCTCAGTGTGGATTGGATTAGTGGGTTTTAGGGCCCGTCGACAACGAGGTCATTTGGGACCGAGCTCAGTGTGGAAATCTCCTTCA
Source organism: Mantis religiosa (assembly GCA_030765055.1). Taxonomy (NCBI): domain Eukaryota; kingdom Metazoa; phylum Arthropoda; class Insecta; order Mantodea; family Mantidae; genus Mantis; species Mantis religiosa. Next base: position 13,328,350 of record CM060953.1, on the reverse strand, counting down.
TCACCAACCCCCAAAAAGCAAAAGTGGTTGCTTCTGCTGGGAAACCTATGGTCAGCTCATTCTTTGATATTCATGGAATAGTTTATCAGCATGTTGTACCTGCACACACATCAGTAACTGGACAATACTACAAGCATGCCTGAAAACATTGCAAGTCCATATCAGGCGCAAAAGACCACATTTACATGAAGCAGGCTGGATGCTGTACCACGATAATGCGCGGCCGCATATTGCCAATGTTGTTGCTGAATATCTTGCAAACATCAACGTAAAGTGCACCTCTCATCCTCCCTAAAGTCCGGATTTAGCCCCATGTGACTTTTTTCTATTCCTTAACTTGAAGAAATGCCTTGGTGGGAGACATTATCCATCATCAGAAGCAGTGGTGAAGGCTGCGGAGGCGATTTTGAAGGATCGCTCAAAAAATGGTTTCCAGTAAGTCTTTGAAGACTGGCAGAGGCGCTGGGACAAGTACATCGCATTCAGGGGAGACTATTTTGAGAAGAATGATCAAAATTATGAGGATGAGTAAAGATACGTTGTCAAAAAAAATGTGATGTTTCTTTATTGAACGCCCTCGTATAAAACCAAGGGAAAAACTTTAAAAGACGCAGAAACATAAACCGAAGTGTCTCTGAGTTATGTGAAATAGACATACGGTGCCCTCTGACAATGCACTGCAAGAACACAAGGCTAATGTTGGTTCACATGCCAAAAGGCATATGCATTCAACAATGTTACTGAATATTTCAGTCACATTACGTTAAAACTGCACACACAATAATGATGTACATTCATATGTATTACTAGCTCTATAATGAAACTCGGTAAAACAATTTTAAGTACTTTTTTTTTTTATTCAGGAGCCTTCGGGGTGCATGACCTATTTGCCTCACCTCTCCCAATTGCGGCAGACCAAGTAAACTACACATACGACAAGGCCATTCAGAGATGGCGCTGGAAATCTTGTTACATTGTAAGTACAGTCATTTCTATTTATTTTATACATTTTGAAAGGAAATGCATGAACACATGCTTCGTTTATTTAACTACACATGTTCCGTTTAAATAAGAAGAAACAATAGCAAGTACTGTGGAAATTACAGAGTAATATGAACTGAATAAGGCGTATTATGGAACGAAAGACTGTGTTGTCCATTAGAAATGCATGCACATTTGTTTGTTTAATTATTTAATCGTGAAAATGTTAATGTGGCATCCGTTCAAAATAAACATAATTTGTTTGATTTCTGCTGTACGCAATTATATACTCTTTTTACTCTGATTAGATCTAGAAATTAAAAATTATAATAACGTGCATTTCTCTATGCAGTGCCAGATGACCAGAGAGACTATTTTTTGACGTTCTGCAAAGTTAAGTCATATCGAACGATGAATGAAGTGATGTTCAAATGAGTACAGGGTACACAGAGCTTAGAGTTACCAGACATTCATCTTTTAAGATAAGAGAAAACCTCCAACGTTAAGTCATATCAGACGATGAATGAAGTGATGTTCAAATAAGTACAGGGTACATAGAGCTTAGAGTTACCAGACATTCATCTTTCAGGATAAGAGAAAACCTCCAACGTTAAGTCATATCAGACGATGAATGAAATGATGTTCAAATGAGTGCAGGGTACATAGAGCTTAGACTTACCAGACATTCATCTTTCAGGATAAGAGAAAACCTCCAACGTTAAGTCATATTGGACGATGAATGAAAGGATGTTCAAATGACTACAGGGTACATAGAGTTTAGAGTTACCAGACATTCACCTTTCAGGATAAGAGAAAATCTGCAACGTTAAGTCATATCGGACGATGAATGAAGTGATGTTCAAATGAGTACAGGGTACATAGAGTTTAGACTTACCAGACATTCATCTTTCAGTATAAGAGAAAATCTGCAACGTTAAGTCATATCGGACGATGAATGAAGTGATGTTCAAATGAGTACAGGGTACATAGAGCTTAGTTACCAGACATTCATCTTTTAAGATAAGAGAAAACCTCCAACGTTAAGTCATATCGGACGATGAATGAAATTATGTTCAAATGAGTACAGGGTACATAGAGCTTAGAGTTACCAGACATTCATCTTTCAGGATAAGAGAAAACCTCCAACGTTAAGTCATATCGGACGATGAATGAAATGATGTTCAAATAAGTACAGGGTACATAGAGCTTAGAGTTACCAGACATTCATCTTACAGGATAAGAGAAAACCTCCAACGTTAAGTCATATCAGACGATGAATAAAATGATGTTCAAATAAGTACAGGGTACATAGAGCTTAGAGTTACCAGACATTCACCTTTCAGGATAAGAGAAAACCTCCAACGTTAAGTCATATCGGACCTTGAATGAAATGATGTTCAAATGAGTACAGGGTACATAGAGCTTAGACTTACCAGACATTCATCTTTCAGGATAAGAGAAAACCTCCAACGTTAAGTCATATCGGACGTTGAATGAATTGATGTTCAAATAAGTACAGGGTACATGGAGCTTAGAGTTACCAGACATTCATCTTTCAGGATAAGAGAAAACCTCCAACGTTAAGTCATATTGGACGTTGAATGAATTGATGTTCAAATAAGTACAGGGTACATGGAGCTTAGAGTTATCAGACAGTCATATTTCAGGATAAGGGTAAACCTCCAACGTTAAGTCATATTGGATGATGAATGAAAGGATGTTCAAATGAGTACAGGGTACATAGAGTTTAAAGTTACCAGACATTCACCTTTCAGGATAAGAGAAAACCTCCAAAGTTAAGTCATATCGGACGATGAATGAAATGATGTTCAAATGAGTACAGGGTACATGGAGCTTAGACTTACCAGACATTCATCTTTCAGGATAAGAGAAAACCTCCAACGTTAAGTCATATCGGACGATGAATGAAATGATGTTCAAATGAGTACAGGGTACATAGAGCTTAGAGTTATCAGACAGTCATATTTCAGGATAAGAGAAAACCTCCAACCTTAAGTCATATCGGACGTTGAATGAATTGATGTTCAAATGAGTACAGGGTACATAGAGCTTAGAGTTATCAGACAGTCATATTTCAGGATAAGGGTAAACCTCCAACGTTAAGTCATATTGGACGATGAATGAAAGGATGTTCAAATGAGTACAGGGTACATAGAGCTTAGAGTTATCAGACATTCATCTTTCAGGATAAGAGAAAACCTCCAACGTTAAGTCATATCGGACGATGAATGAAATGATGTTCAAATAAGTACAGGGTACATAGAGCTTAGAGTTACCAGACATTCATCTTTCAGGATAAGAGAAAACCTCCAACGTTAAGTCATATTGGACGATGAATGAAAGGATGTTCAAATGAGTACAGGGTACATAGAGCTTAGAGTTACCAGACATTCATCTTTCAGAATATGGGAAAACCTCCAACGTTAAGTCTTATCGGACGATGAATGAAATGATGTTCATATGAGTACAGAGTACATAGAGCTTAGAGTTATCAGCCATTCAGCTTTCAGGATAAGAGAAAACCTCCAACGTTAAGTCATATCGGACGATGAATGAAATGATGTTCAAATAAGTAAGGTTTTTTTTGGTGGTTTTTTTTTCGTCATAATGTCTTATAGTCTCAAATTTCACTAAGCGTAGCGGAATTCGCTTCAGTTGGTAACACTGACTACTAGCAACTGTCCACCCAAGTCTACATAGTAAATCATTCGCTATTACCATCCATTTACTATTGTTTTAGACGTAATGTATATTAAATTCCAGTCTCTGGTGACTGAGGGAACCACGTAAAAGGTCCAGTCAGACTACGAGATTTGAACCCGGACCTGGCAAGGAGAGTTATTCTTTAGAAAACCTCAAGATGCGCATCTAGAGATAGAAATGTGGACTTTGACCCAGCGACACTGCTGGACTCGGTTCCCATCCTTGTCCTTGGGCTGCTATATCGCAACCTCAGCACAGAACCCAAACCTAACTCCTCCATGCTCCACAACGTCTACCGCCTCGCAGTTTTATGTAATACAGCATAGACAACTATGCACATAAATATGTATTACATAACATTTTAAAATTACATTAAAAGTCCTGACCGCTGATTCCTGAACCATATATTCCTTTTCTTAATTAACAGTGCTCCACATTCATTATCTTAAAGTGTTATTCATTTGTTAATTAAATAATAACATAAAATTACGTAAAACATACTTTCACAATTTTATTCTATTTGAAACGTTGTTTCTAAAACGCCTATACCAGCGTAAATTAAATAAAACCAAAGTATTTTTAAACAATCATTGAACAGACTACATATAATGTTTATACACAAAGTCCAGCGTGAAATTTTTGTCAATTAAATATAAAATAGGAAGGAAAGGTAAAACGAGTGAGTATCGCTGTCGATTAGCACTTGTTCCAAAGCCGCCGATATGCGCTTGGATGTTACAGGTGGCATATACATAAGTGAATCACTAACTGCGTAGTATAATGGGGAAGTAGGGGCAGTATTGTACTCATAAAAAATTCGCTAATATGTCCGTGGGTATCTGTCCATGAACCGCATGACTCAAAAACGAAAACTTGGCATTTACGTTAAACATCTTCCAAAGAAGATTATAAAAAGAAATCCATCGTTCTAATTACTGTTTACTAGGAAAATGTTGAAACTTTTGCATTTTTTTAAAAAAAAAAATTGTTCTGACATATTGATTAAATTAGCAAAGGTTTAATATATTTTCATGATAAATAATGTATATATTTAATTTCCTGTGAATGTCCTCAGAAGTCCTCTTCATTCTGAAAGACTTGTATAATTGGTAAACAGTAAAAAGATAAACGAAATCTACTATCAAATATTTTATTTAATTTGTTCCATTTATCTGCCGCCTTCAGCATCGGCGCTCTTAGCTACCAAACAATTGCCCAACGACGATTATGTTCACTTTTTATTTGTGTTTAGAGGTTAGGTTTTGTTACTTTTGTTCACTGAAATATTAGATAGCGTGCGCGCGCAGGAACGTGCACACACACGCGTAAATATGCATACACTTTTATTTACACATTCTAGGAAGCACAGCGAGTAATCGGCTAAAAAGGTCTCATCTTCCAGCCGGAAATTAAAGACTCTGGATTTTGACTTTAGCATAATAAGTGTCAAGCCACGAGGCATCACAAATTATGATGGCCAACCTTCACTTACGAACTCCGCCAAAAAGTAGTGTTAAACTGCAATGAAAGACCTTTAGCGCATTCCCCAAAGTCGAAAGGTTTCCAATTTTTTTTTACGTAACTGGTTTTAAGTAATCATGTTTTATTCTCTATTATCCTTAATTTTAAAACTATTTGTAAATTAATAAATGCCAATGAAAAAATGACTACGAAACATTTCCAAAACATGCATCCATTATCATCCTCTTTTTGTATGAAAATAAATTATATCTGTAGAAATATCTAAGACATTCTTATGGTTTTTAATAATAATAATAATAATAATAATAATAATAATAATAATAATAATAATAATAATAATAATAATAATAATAATAATAATAATAATAATAATAATAATAATAATAATAATAATAATAATAATAATAATAATAATAATAATAATAATAATAATAATAATAATAATAATAATAATAATAATAATAATAATAATTTTTTGGCAAAAAAGTTACAATTTCATGTACTAATACCAATATTGTTGAACCTGTTGTTACTTGGTTAGATCAAGATGCTGCATTTTACTCGAAGGCAAATGTTATCGTCAACTTCTTTGAGTTTCGAGGATTCTGAATCCTCCAAAACATTGCTGATAACTTCCTAAAATACTGTCCTAGACTTAAAAACAGACTGTTGAGAACACGTTTTACTTTCTGGAGACAAAACATTCAGTAGACTGAAATAGAATTTCAAATTTTGGTGATGCATATAATGACGATCAAAATACTTAACGCGTTAAAGTTAATAAGGCATGTCCGCTCTAGACAAGAAACTTCTTCAAAATATTTTACTGTTATTTACAAAGCCTTAAAACTCCACGCCCCCTTTTCAGATGCATCTCTGCACGCTGTTACTATGACAACACTCACCTCGTGTGCTCATAAACAAGGAAATGCAGTAGCAATAGCGTTAGTGCAGCAATAGTTGCAAATTCAGCTATGTAGATGAAATTTTACTATTGTAGCAACGCCGCTCCGAGTTCACCTCGGCACCAAGGTCATTGACACCAAAACAACACACTATCGTTCGACCGATGACGATGTTCCTAGGGTGTTTTACTTACCCTGACAGGCGAATCGCGATTATGACAGCCAAATCCACCAGCACTGTCAGCGTCTTCAGTCGTCACACACTTCAAAGAAAAATTCCACTACACTCGACACAATGAATGAAAGCACGGAAAAATGCACTAGAAAAAACGTTTCTCGCAACTCATTCCCACCAACATAACACGACGGACGGGCAGAGGCATGCAGGATCACTGCCCGCCTGTTCGGCAGGCCGACACAAACTTGCAAGGAACGGAACCGAGCTCTCCCGAACGTACACGAAGAGAGTTGATGGCGTTACGTCACATCCATAGAAACCAACAAAATGCATTACATTTCTCACTTCTCTGTGGAAACGATCAAACACTGCAAATGTTGTTTCCAAATCCATACACTTATGCCATAGGTTTAGGTTGTATCACTGTTCATGAAAGTGGATTGCAGTGAAGGTGTTGTCGCGCTGTTTGTGGATCTAAAATTGGCGCGCTGGTAGATGTAGGGGGCGTTGGTACTCTGATGCTGACGTCACACAACTTTGACATTTCAGTCATTCACCTTTGCGAGAGGAGTAGTGGCGGGAGAGAGGTTAGCAACCGACAGCCGCTTCTCAGCTGTTTTGGGAGTCGCATCTAGTATTAAACGCACATCGATCGCAACCAGAGCAGCGCCTGATAGCATCGTATGCATGCTTTATGGTTCTTTGGCATTCACAGACAGTAGACAATCTACAGGGTCTTTAATGAATACAAATAAAACTAAATTAACTCATTTTGACATTGCAACTAACGTGTACCGAAACCAACTCCTACCACGTCAGTTACTCCACGTGGGAGATATTCTAAATCCTTTGAATGGGATAGATATTGCCTGAGGATGCTTTTCAACTACAGTAACAAATTAATTTCCTCTGCCGTTCTTTAGTTATTATACAATGATCTATAGAGGATTTCATAGTGAATATACCGCTTATAATTGTAATGTTCAACACTAATAACGGATGAAAAACCGCACAATATTCATACACAAAAAAATGTTACAAACTCTATACATATCTCTACAAGGAAGAGAAAAAACATTTGCTCACTTCAAATGTTTGAAGCAAATTACTGAAAGCCTTCCTGACGTTCAGGTGGAAACTGAAGATTACTTGAGTAACATTTCTGCCCTTGCTGAAGAAATCAATGACAGATTTAATAATTTAAGATCACTCAAACCTTCATTTTCATTCCTAGAAAATTCCTGGAACTGCAAGAGCATGAAGGGCTACAAGGACTCAAACGAATTGGCATTTCTGCCATACAATTTTGAAAGAATGTTTCAGAAGAAAAACACCCATTAACAAAAGAGTGTGCTAAAAGACTTGTTTCAATCCTTGGAATTTTTTATGTATGTAAATCACTGTACTCAATGCTTAAATTTATTAAATCTAAATATCGATCTAAGCTAACTGATGGAACATTTTAGTGAACTTGTGTGAAATGGGCTTAACAATTTTCAGCCAGATCTGTAAAAACTAAAAGCAAAAATGAACACTCGAAAAAGCACTTCTCAAAAATAGAATGTCATTCCTTCATGTGTACTTGAACAATAATGATATGCGTAGTGCAAAGAATAAATGTTCCTTCATTTGTTATAACATGAAAATGTGTATTGATTTTATAAAGCATTTTATAAACATATCTTACTATGCGGCTCGCTTATAATTAGCTTCGTAAATTTCCGGCTCCCCAAATTAAGATTAGTGGCCACCCCTGTATACACCATGTAAGTACTAGCGGTGGGACTGACTCGTCAGAATGATCGAGTAATTTTTTAGTTAAGTATATTAGCTAAAATATTCAAACTTTGTACCTTGTTTTCCACGCCGGTTCAGTGATTTCTAATGTTAGCTGTTTTCTTCTTTTATGCAATTATTTAACACGAGAGGGTCTTGATATCCAGAAACTTGAGTTCATATCCGTAGAATTAGTATACTAGTTATTCAGATGTTCTGAGGCGAGGCTCGACTGTCACTTTTTAAACGCTTGTCTTCTGTTAGTTTAAATGCCCATCTATGTACATTCCTTACAATAAAATGGAGCAGGCTCTTGTTTTTATACTCTGTGGAGTGCAGCATTTGTTTTCTACTCCATATCATTCTGAACTTGATTTCATGGCCTCCTTCATAAGCATGGTTTTCTTTATAACTCCAATGTGTTCGTAATCAAATACGAGGATTTTCTAAATCTTTTGCCATATTTTAGTCATTTATGAAATGAAATTAGAAAATACTTCACAACGAATTGGCTTTTCTATGGTGAAAGAATTATCCAAATTAGTGTTTTAGATTATCGTACACACATTTTCTCATTGATTTTAATGTTCCGTTTATACAGCGTCTTTAATGACATTGACCCCGGGGAAAACTATAACCGTCACAGACTCACCTTATGTCCATCATAACCTCAATGGTCTCCTATAATTAACAACATAACCTCTCTTCCATCCTTAAACTTGTGACACTTTATAAAAGAAACACCATCTACCCACCGCCTATTATTATAAATTCATCAAAACGACAGTAAGGGAATGGCTCCCGGAATGGCTCGAAGGATCCTTCTCCTTAAAGAAGGATGACTCTTCAACGTCACCTCTCTCTCTCTCTCTCTCTCTCTCTCTCTCTCTCTCTCTCTCTCTCTCTCTCTCTCTCTCTCTCTCTCTCTCTCTCTCTATCTCTCTCTCTCTCTCTCTGTGTGTGTGTCAACGTCTTTAACATGTAAGGTTATATCAGCCTTTGGAACAATTGCTCATCGGCAATGATTTTTTACTTGTTCCATTTATACCCCGCCTTTAACTACAATGGTCATATCGGCGGCCGTTCTCCTTTGGAACATATCGAAGGTGTTAACTCATATTCGTTAGGTTTTAATCATCAGATCACTTATACATTCGCACTTTCATTCATACTCTGAGGAAGATGAGGTATTATCTTGTCGGAGAAAAATCCCCACCCCCAACGCTGGGAATCAAGCCCGGGACCCCTAGCACGGCAGGCAGGTGCTCCACCGCGTGAGCTACAGCGCCAGCCTTCGGCAATGAGTTTCACTTGCTTACAGCTTGTTAATCTTTGGGTTTGTGTTGCTTTTGTAATGACTCTACGGAGGATGGTGAGTAATTCTGGCCCATCCAGCCGGTTATCGAACCAGAGACCACTGGATTTGAAGCTTAGCGTGCTACCACCAGAGCACAGAGATAGACTTTGTAACAAAAACAAAACACAAGACGAAACCAGGTTACTTTAAATTTGTCACCGAAGTTGTTAACTCAATGCCAACCAGCTTCTCTTTTACCAAATACACAGCCTCGACACGTCTCTTTAATGTTTATGTCATAGACTCTCTCTGACGTACACACAAGTTCACCTCTCACACAGAGCTGCAGGCCAACTTGAACACAACTCCATATTCGCTCGTGAACTACTTCACTGCACAGTTCCACGGCCTGCCGACTCCCACCATGGAGTTTTGAACGTACCGCACTGCTCGTTGACTCACACACTCAAATAAATGATAGATTCGTGAACCACTTTACTGCGCCGACTCCTCACCACGGAGCCGTATCTTTGACTGAACTAAATTGACGTTCGAAACGCGCTAAAATCTCTATAAACACTAAACACTGCCGTACCAGGCCTCGCTTCGGCTCCTACATAATCGTGCCGAGTCAGCAAGAAGTTTCGGGAGCTGGAAACTTCTCGCATTACGTATTAGAACAGCCTCGAGCGGTATAATATGACTCGCTTCTGGCTTCGTGACGTCAGCTGGTGTCTCTCAGCCCCTCTCACTGTGAATAAACAACCAGGTGGAGCAATTCTCCTACGCCCACTCAATTCTACCTCTTCACGACAGGCTTCGAATCACCAATGTGACAATATAGATCTACTTACCACCCACCTACTTTTGTCTAAGACTGTAAGTATGAAATGGAGGGGACACCTCGACGCAAACAGGATCAATTACCTCCGCAGGAGGACAGGATGAGGAGGAGAAAACTGCAAGAGGCTACAAACCAGTCAACAGATATACTCAGAGGTTGCTAAATATTCCAAGACCGATGACCAGTGGGTCGCTCAGAGAAGGATTCCCTCTGGAGAACACTTTCCTCCGGAGACAGATTGGATAAGTTATCGCCAGTAGAACTTTCTAACAGGAAGTATCGGCATCATCTGTCACACACTGTGCACTAAGCCTAGCTGAAACGTGATTGGAAAAGGAAAGGTTTAATAGAAAAGAAACTACTCCAAAGAATCAGTTACGGGAATTAATCCCACGACCTCTCGAATGTGTTCCAAAGAGTTACGCCCTTTAATCTAACTCGGGGTCTCCCGAATATGATCCTCATGTCTGCCCTTCTACCTGTGTATGCGTATTGTCCATGAATGCACTGAAAGCCTTGTAGAATAATAAACGCACTTACATAGATCAATATTTAAATGGCGAAGAAATAAGTAATAAACCAAGAATTAAGTGAGAAAAGCATTAAATCGCTTCTAAAGTAGCATTTACTGGGTTAAAGAGCAGATGGCGTGCTAGTCTTTCTAACAGCCTAAACCGACGTCGTCCTTAGTGTATGGGGAGATGTAAACAAAACGAGTAAATGTATTACTCCAACAACGATTGTAATTGGAGGGAATATTGGGCTTTGTCGTTTTTATGCGGTAGCACTTTTACGTTAAGATTAAATGTAAAAGTGTGTCTACTGTGAAATATATTTTTCCTTTTTTACGCTAAAAGGTGACTGCTCACAACAAATACTCAAATATTTGTTTTCTTCACATAACCTCATTTCATTTATAAATTAAAAATTAAGACAGGAGTTTTTCTGCGGAACAACAGTGTTAAATAACTGGCATGCAACTGGAAGGGGGGGGGGGGGTACTTTACTTTCGTAATTGGAATCTGACTACGGACGAGTTGCTTAAACGACTTCCACTTTAGCCCGCCTCGGTAGCGTGGATGGTAGCGTGTCTGCCTCACGTTCAAGAGGTCCCGAGTTCGAATCTCGGTCAGGGTGAGCTACCTGGATAAGGTTTTTGAACATCATTTCATTCATCGTCCGATATAACTTAACGTTGGTGGTTTTCCCTTATCCAGAAAGATGAATGTCTGGTAACTCTAAGCTCTATGTACCCTCTACTCATTTGAACATCATTTCATTCATCGTCCGATATGACTTAACGTTCGAGGTTTTCTCTTATCCTGAAAGACGAATGTCTGGTAACTCTAAGCTCTATGTACCCTGTACTCATTTGAACATCATTTCATTCATCGTCCGATATGACTTAACGTTGGAGGTTTTCTCTTTTCCTGAAAGATGAATGTCTGGTAACTCTAAGCTCTATGTACCCTGTACTTATTTGAACATCATTTCATTCATCGTCCGATATGACTTAGCGTTGGAGGTTTTCTCTTATCCTGAAAGATGAATGTCTGGTAACTCTAAGCTCTATGTACCCTGTACTTATTTGAACATCATTTCATTCATCGTCCGATATGACTTAACGTTGGAGGTTTTCTCTTATCCTGAAAGATGAATGTCTGGTAACTCTAAGCTCTATGTACCCTGTACTCATTTGAACATCATTTCATTCATCGTCCGATATGACTTAACGTTGGAGGTTTTCTCTTTTCCTGAAAGATGAATGTCTGGTAACTCTAAGCTCTATGTACCCTGTACTTATTTGAACATCATTTCATTCATCGTCCGATATGACTTAGCGTTGGAGGTTTTCTCTTATCCTGAAAGATGAATGTCTGGTAACTCTAAGCTCTATGTACCCTGTACTTATTTGAACATCATTTCATTCATCGTCCGATATGACTTAACGTTGGAGGTTTTCTCTTATCCTGAAAGATGAATGTCTGGTAACTCTAAGCTCTATGTACCCTGTACTTATTTGAACATCATTTAATTCATCGTCCGATATGACTTAACGTTGGAGGTTTTCTCTTATCCTGAAAGATGAATGTCTGGTAACTCTAAGCTCTATGTACCCTGTACTTATTTGAACATCATTTCATTCATCGTCCGATATGACTTAACGTTGGAGGTTTTCTCTTATCCTGAAAGATGAATGTCTGGTAACTCTAAGCTCTATGTACCCTGTACTTATTTGAACATCATTTCATTCATCGTCCGATATGACTTAACGTTGGAGGTTTTCTCTTTTCCTGAAAGATGAATGTCTGGTAACTCTAAGCTCTATGTACCCTGTACTTATTTGAACATCATTTCATTCATCGTCCGATATGACTTAGCGTTGGAGGTTTTCTCTTATCCTGAAAGATGAATGTCTGGTAACTCTAAGCTCTATGTACCCTGTACTTATTTGAACATCATTTCATTCATCGTCCGATATGACTTAACGTTGGAGGTTTTCTCTTATCCTGAAAGATGAATGTCTGGTAACTCTAAGCTCTATGTACCCTGTACTTATTTGAACATCATTTAATTCATCGTCCGATATGACTTAACGTTGGAGGTTTTCTCTTATCCTGAAAGATGAATGTCTGGTAACTCTAAGCTCTATGTACCCTGTACTTATTTGAACATCATTTCATTCATCGTCTGATATGACTTAACGTTGGAGGTTTTCTCTTATCCTGAAAGATGAATGTCTGGTAACTCTAAGCTCTATGTACCCTGTACTTATTTGTACATCATTTCATTCATCGTCTGATATGACTTAACGTTGGAGGTTTTCTCTTATCCTGAAAGTTGAATGTCTGGTAACTCTAAGCTCTATGTACTCTGTACTTATTTGAACATCATTTCATTCATCGTCTGATATGACTTAACGTTGGAGGTTTTCTCTTATCCTGAAAGATGAATGTCTGGTAACTCTAAGCTCTATGTACCCTGTACTTATTTGAACATCATTTCATTCATCGTCTGATATGACTTAACGTTGGAGGTTTTCTCTTATCCTGAAAGTTGAATGTCTGGTAACTCTAAGCTCTATGTACTCTGTACTTATTTGAACATCATTTCATTCATCGTCTGATATGACTTAACGTTGGAGGTTTTCTCTTATCCTGAAAGATGAATGTCTGGTAACTCTAAGCTCTATGTACCCTGTACTTATTTGAACATCATTTCATTCATCGTCTGATATGAGCTAACGTTGGAGGTTTTCTCTTATCCTGAAAGATGAATGTCTGGTAACTCTAAGCTCTATGTACCCTGTACTTATTTGAACATCATTTCATTCATCGTCCGATATGACTTAACATTGGAGGTTTTCTGTTATCCTGAAAGATGAATGTCTGGTAACTCTAAGCTCTATGTACCCTGTACTCATTTGAACATCATTTCATTCATCGTCTGATATGACTTAACGTTGGAGGTTTTCTCTTATCCTGAAAGATGAATATCTGGTAACTCTAAGCTCTATGTACTCTGTACTCATTTGAACATCATTTCATTCATCGTCCGATATGACTTAACGTTGAAGGACGTAAAATTAACATTAAAAAAAATAAAAAAACCTTCCACTTCCGAATTTTCCTTTAATAATTCCTTCGCCACAACAATATATCTTGACGCTCAACAATTATATTTTTTCTGTTTCTTTTCAAAAATTGAAAACCTATGTAGCGAAGAATGGCATGGAAGCTTGTTTTGTAAAGTTATGCTACTCGGGATCATTGTTTACTGCATGAAGCAATTTTATAATTGTTGGTGGCTCGTTTCTTTCAAAGAAGCTGTGAACCTTGTGACGAAATGTATCGTACTCACTAGCAAAGCCCGCCCGTTTTCATAACCTCACTTCGAGCGGCATTCATACTTGGCGCTCAAACATCTCTTAATTCTGCAACGTCCTCAATTGCTAACGTTTGTTACTTTTCAGCAAATCACGTTCAATATAGTTTGTTTTTCATCACTTTTTAACGTTGCCCTCTGTTATGTTTACATATTGCACGGAAGCAGCCATGTTTAAACTGATTCTCCCACTTCCTTCTATTTTAAAGTACGTAAGCGATTAATACATACAAATTACACTTACATTTACCAAATAAAATACTAATTAATTAATGCTTGGCTGTTGCATCTGTAAGAATGCGAAGTTATCATCCAGATTTATTGATCCCTATTTTACACAGTGGTATATTACGGTTAGAGTTGATACATACAAATATACAATTTGAACAAAAATATTTTAAATACTAGAAGGAAGAAATGATGTTTTAATATGATGTAAAGTCTTTACAAATGATATACGAACTATATTTTTCATACACAGAGAGATAGGAGGCTAAACAGCCAAAGATGTATCGCAGGTAGACGTGCTTTTGCTCACATCGCCCTATAAACTAAGGACGGCGCCGGTATTCTCACGCGCCATGACGTCATAACAGCAATGTCAGATACAGAGCAATCCAAATACTGTATTCAATATGCGAAACAGCGTTTGTTGAGTGTATTTGCCGGAATATAACATTCAGATTATGCGTGGTTCCCAAAGTGATGTTATAGAAACCTCTTCAATGACAATGTGTAGGATATTCAGAGATAGGGCTTAGTTATCTTTCAGGATAAGAGAAAACCTCCAACGTTAAGTCATATCGGACGATGAATGAAATGATGTTCAAATGAGTACAGGGTACATAGAGCTTAGAGTTACCAGACATTCATCTTTCAGAATAAGAGAAAACCTCCAAAGTTTAGTCATATCGTACGATGAATGAAATGATGTTCAAATGAGTACAGGGTACATAGAGCTTTGAGTTACCAGACATTCATTTTTCAGGATAAGAGAAAACCTCCAACGTTAAGTCATATCGGACGATGAATGAAATGATGTTCAAATGAGTACAGGGTACATAGAGCTTAGAGTTACCAGGCATTCATTTTTCAGGATAAGAGAAAACCTCCAACGTTAAGTCATATCGGACGATGAATGAAATGATGTTCAAATGAGTACAGGGTACATAGAGCTTTGAGTTACCAGACATTCATTTTTCAGGATAAGAGAAAACCTCCAACGTTAAGTCATATCGGACGATGAATGAAATGATGTTCAAATGAGTACAGGGTACATAGAGCTTAGAGTTACCAGACATTCATTTTTGAGGATAAGAGAAAACCTCCAACGTTAAGTCATATCGGACGATGAATGAAATGATGTTCAAATGAGTACAGGGTACATAGAGCTTAGAGTTACCAGGCATTCATTTTTCAGGATAAGAGAAAACCTCCTACGTTAAGTCATATCGGACGATGAATGAAATGATGTTCAAATGAGTACAGGGTACATAGAGCTTAGAGTTACCAGACATTCATCTTTCAGGATAAGAGAAAACCTCCAACGTTAAGTCATATCGGACGATGAAAGAAATGATGTTCAAATGAGTACAGGGTACATAGAGCTTAGAGTTACCAGACATTCATCTATCAGGATAAGAGAAAACCTCCAACGTTAAGTCATATCGGACGATGAATGAAATGATGTTCAAATGAGTACAGGGTACATAGAGCTTAGCGTTACCAGACATTCATTTTTCAGGATAAGAGAAAATCTCCAGCGTTAAGTCATATCGGACGATGAATGAAATGATGTTCAAATGAGTACAGGGTACATAGAGCTTAGAGTTACCAGACATTCATCTTTCAAGATAAGAGAAAATCTCCAGCGTTAAGTCATATCGGACGATGAATGAAATGATGTTTAAATGAGTACAGGGTACATAGAGCTTAGAGTTACCAGACATTCATCTTTCAGGATAAGAGAAAACCTCCAACGTTAAGTCATATCGGACGATGAATGAAATGATGTTCAAATGAGTACAGGGTACATAGAGCTTAGCGTTACCAGACATTCATCTTTCAGGATAAGAGAAAACCTCCAACATTGTCATATCGGACGATGAATGAAATGATGTTCAAATGAGTACAGGGTACATAGAGCTTAGCGTTACCAGACATTCATCTTTCAGGATAAGAGAAAACCTCCAACACTAAGTCATATCGGACGATGAATGAAATGATGTTCAAATGAGTACAGGGTACATAGAGCTTAGAGTTACCAGACATTCATCTTTCAGGATAAGAGAAAACCTCCAACGTTAAGTCATATCGGACAATGAATGAAATGATGTTTAAATGAGTACAGGGTACATAGAGCTTAGAGTTACCAGACATTCATCTTTCAGGATAAGAGAAAACCTCCAACGTTAAGTCATATCGGACGATGAATGAAATGATGTTCAAATGAGTACAGGGTACATAGAGCTTAGAGTTACCAGACATTCATCTATCAGGATAAGAGAAAACCTCCAACGTTAAGTCATATCGGACGATGAATGAAATGATGTTCAAATAAGTACAGGGTACATAGAGCTTAGAGTTACCAGACATTCATCTATCAGGACAAGAGAAAACCTCCAATGTTAAGTCATATCGGACGATGAATGAAATGATGTTCAAATAAGTACAGGGTACATAGAGCTTAGAGTTACCAGACATTCATCTATCAGGACAAGAGAAAGCCTCCAGCGTTAAGTCATATCGGACGATGAATAAAATAATTTTCAAATAAGTACAGGGTACATAGAGCTTAGAGTTAACAGACATTCATCTATCAGGATAAGAGAAAACCTCCAGCGTTAAGTCATATCGGACGATGAATGAAATGATGTTCAAATAAGTACAGGGTACATAGAGCTTAGAGTTACCAGACATTCATCTTTCAGGATAAGAGAAAACCTCCAATGTTAAGTCATATCGGACGATGAATGAAATGATGTTCAAATAAGTACAGAGTACATAGAGCTTAGAGTTAACAGACATTCATCTTTCAAGATAAGAGAAAACCTCCAACGTTAAGTCATATCGGACGATGAATGAAATGATGTTCAAATAAGTACAGGGTACATAGAGCTTAGAGTTAACAGACATTCATCTATCAGGATAAGAGAAAACCTCCAATGTTAAGTCATATCGGACGATGAATGAAATGATGTTCAAATAAGTACAGGGTACATAGAGCTTAGAGTTACCAGACATTCATCTTTCAGGATAAGAGAAAACCTCCAACGTTAAGTCATATTGGACGATGAATGAAATAATTTTCAAATAAGTACAGGGTACATAGAGCTTAGAGTTAACAGACATTCATCTATCAGGATAAGAGAAAACCTCCAGCGTTAAGTCATATCGGACGATGAATGAAATGACGTACAAATAAGTACAGGGTACATGGAGCTTAGAATTAACAGACATTCATCTATCAGGATAAGAGAAAACTTCCAGCGTTAAGTCATATCGGACGATGAATGAAATGACGTACAAATAAGTACAGGGTACATGGAGCTTAGAGTTAACAGACATTCATCTATCAGGACAAGAGAAAACCTCCAGCGTTAAGTCATATCGGACGATGAATGAAATGACGTACAAATAAGTACAGGGTACATGGAGCTTAGAGTTAACAGACATTCATCTATCAGGATAAGAGAAAACCTCCAGCGTTAAGTCATATCGGACGATGAATGAAATGACGTACAAATAAGTACAGGGTACATAGAGCTTAGAGTTACCAGACATTCATCTATCAGGATAAGAGAAAACCTCCAGCGTTAAGTCATATCGGACGATGAATGAAATGACGTACAAATAAGTACAGGGTACATGGAGCTTAGAGTTAACAGACATTCATCTATCAGGATAAGAGAAAACCTCCAGCGTTAAGTTATATCGGAGGATGAATGAAATGACGTACAAATAAGTACAGTTTTAGGACTAGCTGACGTTCATTTTTTAGGGTAAGGAAAATTCCCAGAAATGTCTATGACGGAGACTCAAACTCGGGACTGGTGAACGTGAGGTAGAGACACTGATAACTAGGACTTGAAATATTTGAGCATCGCTTAGGCGCAGTGTATTTTCTACATTTGCAGGATGAACAAGAAGTAGAGAGAAAAAAGGAGAAAGTGATGTAAGATTGTATTAAGGAGAGCTGATGCGACGCACCTGTTAACGACAGAGAGTTCTAGTGACCGACCCGTCGTGACGTAATGCCATCCCTTCAGCTACAGTCGTTTCCATGGTGACGCAGCCGCACGTGGTAAACTACGCTTTTTAAATGTGGACCAGATAAACACGTGACTCTCCTACAGGCATAGCACCGCAAGTAGGTCACAACGGCCCTAAAGCTACTGACACCATCCCTGTGAGGGACGGATGAAGTGGGGGAACCGTAGGAGACGCGGAAGTTTCCAAGTGTTGAGAATTGTTCATTCTGGCTCTCAACACTCTTAATTACGAAGTTATAACCAATTAGCAACAAAATTGAAAAACTCTGGTTCCATCACAAAACCCTGGAAAATGTTTGTGTTTTACGATATTTTCATAAATATTTTAAAATAAAGTTGAGTATAGTTACGCAAGGAAATCTGCAAGGTTCCTCCTGAAAATTCCAAGTGAACTTTGATCAAGCCTTTTGTTATACGTAGACCATTAGAACAATGAAGTCGGGTGTTTCAAGGGCGTTGGAGTCGATTACGGTTAGAAGGGGATTCACCACTACGAACCGTCTTGATCTATTGTATCTATGTCCTAATTGGGGAATCCCGGGAAGTAGGATGAGGGGAGAGAAAGCAGACAATGGCCGTCAGATGGCAGGGTCCCTCTTAAGCACTTGGAAACTTCAGTGCCGACCAGAACAACCTTTCTACCGAAGGAGGGAAAGTTTACCAGGATATTATCATCCTGCCATGCAACGCCAAGACACACGTCACATTTCTACCCTGAAAGAGACCACTAGATGAGAGATGATATGAAATCATAATGAAGCTGAAAGGTATGGACAGGATATTTGGGGAAGCAATTAGTGACAGAAAGTGCTATTACAAAACTATAACATCTGTTAATTTTGAAAAAAGCAAACCCAAAAGAAACTGAGTTGCTCCTCCATTATTATTATTATTATTATTATTATTATTATTATTATTATTATTATTATTATTATTATTATTATTATTATTATTATTATTATTATTATTATTATTATTATTATTATTATTATTATTATTATTATTATTATTATTATTATTATTATTATTATTATTATTATTATTATTATTATTATTATTATTATTATTATTATTATTATTATTATTATTATTATTATTATTATTATTATTATTATTATTATTATTATTATTATTATTATTATTATTATTATTATTATTATTATTATTATTATTATTATTATTATTATTATTATTATTATTATTATTATTATTATTATTATTATTATTATTATTATTATTATTATTATTATTATTATTATTATTATTATTATTATTATTATAAATTCAACCCCCCTCCCCCAACCCTTTCATTCAATCCAACCAGGAGAATCGAGGTTGACCCTTGGTATAGAAAGCACCCTCATGCCCATAATAAAAGACATTGTGGTGTCTATGGCCAAGTGCAGTTGCCCTCAGACGGCCAAGAGCTGCAGAGGTAGCAAAAACTAGGGGCACGAAAGTTGTCATACAGCAACCATCCCAGCATTTGCCTACTGACCAGGGCATGATTGATTTTTTTAAAAAACATGAAAATACTTATAAGATTTAAAGCAAAAAACAAGGGGCTCGAGCAAATACATAACTATCTGTTATAATAACTATAATTGGTGCATTTATAAATCATTTAAGTCACTAACACTGCAAATATCAGTAAGTAAAGTTGGTTATTTGATTTTGGTGTTTTGGAAAATTTAAGGAGAAGTTACCATTAGTGAGTGTGTGGCACAACAATGGTTTCAATGTTTTAACAATGGAGACAAAAACACTAAAGATTTACAACGTTCTGGAAGACCTGAAGTATGGAATATTGAGAAAATCTGCACAAAAACATCCTAGGCTTTCAGAAGGAATTAGTGCTTTAAAAGATACCTTACATCGCCATATTAAGACACTTGGAAAATCATACAGAAGCTGCATCAACTGACACTTCAACAGGCTGAACGTAGAGTGCATATCCATCGTTAGCTTATCCATAATCCCATGGATGATAGATTTGTGAGGAGAATTGTCACTTGTGATGAAAAATGGGTATATTACCAAAACCCTGATGCCTCAAAACAGTGGCTTAATCTCCGCCAAACTACTAAAGTCATTGTTAAGAAAACCAGTTCAGTCCCAAAGTAATATTGTGTGTCTGGTGGAATATTGAAGGTGTGATTCACTGGGAGTTTGTTCCAAACGGACGGGCGATTGATGCAGATCTTTATTCTCAACAACTTGAACGAGTTCATCAAATTTTGAGACGGAGATACCCAGCGAAATAGGGTTCTATTGCAACAGGACAATGTAACACGCCATACTGCACGAACATCCATGGAAAAAATTCAGGAGTTGAGAGGAATCCAACTGCTATCACACCCAGCATACAGCACTGATCTCGCACCATCAGATTATCATCTTTTTCGATCCATGGCCCATTTTCTACGTGGAAAAAATTTTGACACTGAAGCAATGAAAATGAGTGTCACCAAATTCTCTGCATCAGAAACCAGAGACTGGTACCAAGTGTAATAATAAACCTCACTGTACGATGACTCAAGACAATACAATCTAATAATATATACTTTGAAAATTAGTTAATTGCTTATCAGAACTCATTTAAAATAATTTTTTTCTTAAAAAAAGGTTACTTATGAGACATGTTGGTATACATACATATTAATGAAGTTGGTCACACTTAGCAAAAAAGAAGAAGCTAATAAAGGAAATCACAACCCTCTCAGCTACAGAAACTAATATGATTTTCAAAAAATTCACTTACCATCCATGGGCCTATGATAAATTCAAAAAAGTCTTCAAAAAACAAAACATTCAACTAGCACCAGTCAACCATTTCTCCTTAGAAAACCTAATTTGCTCAAACATCAAAGATGCCATTCCATCTAACAAAAAATCTGGTATATATCAAATTGAATGCAGTGACTGTAGTCAAATTTATATTGGAAAAACCAAAAGAAATTTAGAAACAAGAGCAAAGGAACACTTTAGAAACATAAAATATAAACAATTAGAAAAATCAGCAGTTGCCACGCATTTTTGGGAAAAAAACCACAACATAAATCCAGAACCAAAACTACTAAAACATACAACAGGAAAACAAGAACTGTCCACATGGGAACAAATCTTCATTTCAAAAAATAGGAACAAAGTATTCAATTTCGACATCCCCCAGAAAGATTTGTTCAGCAAGTTCCTCGAACCGCCACCAGAGGAGACCGATGACAAAATATTGTCAACTACACCAATGAGATCCAGTCGATGGCCGGTTGAGGATAGAGGCAAAGTCTCTGAAACATGTTCCAGAAAAATTTAAAAGTAAGTGTTGTTTAGTGTCATTAATCGACTCCCTTTAAATTTAATTGGTCACACTATTCACTGCAAATATAAAATTCTCTAAACTTGTAGGTATAATTAACTGCACAATTTTAAAAAGTAAAGTTAATCACCTTGGATCTGAAAGGTACATGTGGTTAATTTGAAAGAAAAATCAAGTGCTCTTGTATTGGTTATTCAAAATTCATATACAAATTACATCAAATTTAGTGTAAATATTTTCCCTTAGGTCATCACAGCCAACAGCTCTGAAAATGTTAATAACAACAATATTTTGTTTTGTATACAATTGTAGATGTTACTTATTATTAATATGAAACAAAGTGTTCACAATATTTACACTTCACTGACTATAGGATGTGCCTCAAAGTCGAGTAGTGGATAAGGTACAAAGTCCATTTCTAAAGATGGCGAGGCTTGCTCCAATTCAAACACTACTAGCTCATTCACTTCTGGGTGAGGCTTCAAGTAACTACCAGGAACATACAGGGTCACCTGAGGTCCAAGTAAAGGCCAGTAGCGTCCTAAGTTATGGCCATTTAAAAATGCTACACCCTGTAGACATAAATTATACAAATATTACAATTATTGGAATAACAATTTTCCTGATCAACATCAATGTGCATGCAAGCACACAAAAACACAGTCATATCTGTATAAATAATGGTAACAGACATTCTTAAAAACCTTTAGATTTATCTGGATTTTAGAGCAGTATACTTGTTGGAAAACTTTCAAGTATTCTGAAGATGTATTGCAGATGGGGCTTAATAACAGCAAGATGATATATAAATGAAATATCAGTTTATGAAACATCAAAATGAATAAAGCTGAACCTTATTTATATGTATATCAAGGGAAAGAGGAAAGATTACTTATAACTCAGAATTATGTAAAATGAGATTGGACTATTTTTTAAAAGTAATACATAGGGCCTGCATGTAAAAAACTTTACAAACAATAAAGTTATGTACAAAGCAAAGATTGTTTAGAAATTGGTATCGCTTTAAAGTACTCAGTTAATTTGGATTGTTTCACTTTTCTTGCATTTAATGCATACAACATTAATGAATTTGGAGCTTTTTCACTACAACTTTCCGCTCTGATGTAATGTCTACACAGCCCATGTTCAACATGTCCCGAGTTGAAATCTGGATCAGGGTCAGTTATCTGGATAAGTTTTTTCCAGGTTTTCCATCACTAATACTATACATAGCGTATACAAGCAATTACTACGTCAAAAGAAAATATGGTTTTAGTTTTGTGTCTTTAAGTGCTACCTCTCCTATGAATTTTACTTTTTGATTTAGCATGTGGCATTTCCTTTTTCTTTTCTCCATGGCTGGATAACACTAGAAAGACTGCACCCGTCATTTTGGCAGATGCGCTGCTTTAAAAGACTTATTTCTTGCTTATGTTTTTTCTACACTTCCCATGTTCTACGACTTTTAATAAATACTTATGACAAACACGTCCACAAAGAATTAAGCATTTTGGACCTTTCTAAACACTGGTACAAACAACTCTTACTAGAAGGACCGCCAATCGTCATTTTAACCGATGCAGAAGTGTGAACAATAGCCTTCGGATCTGTCCACATCTGTTGTTTTCCTTCCTGATTGGTTTATGACACTCTACAGACCCTTTGTCGATGAGTAAGAAAGCTTTATTGCCAAGTGGCGCAATTCGTGCTACCACTTATGTATTTACGAGGTGTTGGAACAAAAAATTCTCCATTGAGGTTGTTATGGTCGAATACCTGTGGACCACCATTTCTGAGGAACACAATGAGCAGAAACAAATTTGCTGAAAATTTGTGGTTTATGCAATTTGATGACAAGGACCCACGTTCTCAAAGACTAAGTACAGATTGCTTTGCAGCTGCTGCTCCTGTCTGGAATCCTTTTAATGTAAATTCCTTGCAGTGTTACATTCCAAGTGAAAATATCACTGTGGATGAGCAACTGTTTACTTTCAAGGCTAGATGATCTTTCATTCAATATATGAGTAATAAACTGGACAAATTTGGAATAAAGTTTTGGCTTGCCGTTGATGCAAATTCAAAGTATCTGGTGAATGTTTTTCCTTACCTGGGAAGAATAGGGAAGAACAGGAGCAAGCATTTATATAGCAAGTGCAGGAAGTATGTTTGTGGACCATGTTTAGGCAATGCTGAATACATGTGTGTTAGATGCTATGATGCTGCAGGTGGCTTTGAATGAGCGAAATCAGATTTATAAGTGTTTCTTCTACTATATACTGTGGTATTCAAAATTTTATGTTGAAACATGCGTGTTTGCTAAGGGAAGTTGTCCATTTCACGTTTGGTTATCGTATATCTTTAGATTAATTTTTAGGCTTAAAATGTTAATTTTACCATGTAATTTTTCAGACAAAAGTAAAATTATATACTTTTAAACTGTATAAGTAATATTAAATAAACTGTTACTATTTCAAAAAGGGCAAATAAAACCTGTCAAAATGATGGTTTGGTCCTTCTCGGTACACCATACCTGCTGGTCCTTCTAGTGTTAAACAGCAACTGATAGCTAAAAGATAAAACTGCTGTTCACCAGTAAATACCAGATACTGAAAATTATCTTTACTTATTCATTGCTACAACGCTATTGTGTCGACAGATGAGCTAACATCTTTGTCTTTTATTTAGTGGCCGAAAGCGGCCTACTTAGCTCGCATCTTTGTCAGCAACGATAAGGGAAATGCATTTTGAGTTTCTTCTAAGATAAAAAATGCCGCATGCTCATTTAATTATGCATAACTCAGTTACTTTTCACTGAAATTTAATACATATAACTGCAACTGTATAAATGCATTACATGTAAATAAGGTTCATTTAATATGTTTCTATATTACATTTTTTCTGGGACCTGCAAATAGTTACATATGAATACAAATTATGTATAACTGGGTTATGTATAAAGCAGGTTCAACTGTTATAATAATTGAAACATGAGTTTATGAAACATCAAAATGACATATAACTCACATGATGAGTGTGTACGTACTAAAGAGTACTGGTACACAATGAGAAACTAGCACATACTGTACAGACACACCTAGCAACAGTGACAGTACATTTTGTTTATATCTGACATATCACAAACAGATTTCACAGTCGGAGACTCTGGTTTAATGTTGAAGCATGTAACAGAGTAAAAAGCTTCTTTCTAACTTCAAAATGCTTAAGTTTGAATTTAGGAGTCACTATGTTTACACTCAAACTTCACTTACTTGTTGTTGTATAATTGAAACGTTTTCAAGATCATTCGATCTCATCCTCAGCTGTTTGGTGACTAAATGAACCTTCCTCTTCTTCTTCCACTACTACGGAGCTCCGATCACTCTGCCATCTGGTGTTAGGGGCACTAAGTTTTAATACTTCATTTAATGCCGGGATTTCAAAATTTATAACTTTATCACGGTTTTTGTTTATGAATATTGTTTCCCAAATATCCAATTCTATGGGTGTACTTAAAGATTTTAACACTTTAATGTTGTGGTTTTCTGTCCAAAAATGGTGTGAAACTGCAGATTTTTCTGTTTGTTTCAACTTAATGTTCCTCTGGTGTTCTTTTTGCCTGGTTAACAAGTTTCTCTTAGTTTTTCCTATGTAGCTTTTTTCACAGGTTTCACAATTAATCTGATAAATTCCCGATTTCAAATTGTTGGGGATTGTAATTTTCAGTGGTTTATTTAGCAGGTTCCTCAGACTGAATTTGTTTTGGGGTGCTAGTTTTAAGTTTAGTCTTTTGAAGATTCGTTCAAATTTTCTAAAAGCCCATGGGTGGTAGGTGAATTTTCTATATTGCCAATTTGTGTTATTAAGGGATGTGAGAGTGGTATTTTTTGATCTTATCTTCAGTTTTTCTTTTCTCTTCATCATGTTCCTTATGATGGCTGGGTTGAATCCATTTAATACCGCTATGTCTTTTATGTGTTGTTGTTCTTTCAAAAATTCATCCTTACTCAGTGGGATGTTGTATAGCCGGTGAATTAGACTTCTAAAGGCAGCTAGTTGACGTGAAACTGGGTTGTATTCATTTTTCTTTATGTAATTATCTATGTGTGTGGGCTTTCTGTATATTCCAAAATCTACACCATGACGATTTCTAGTTATCTTGAGGTCCAAAAAGGGTAGGGTGTTGTCTCTTTCTACTTCCCTAGTAAATTGGATGTGATTATCTTGCAGGTTTAGTAATTTTAGAGAATCTTCTCTAAGTTTTTCCGGAATGATAGCAAAAACATCATCAACATATCTCTGCCAAAATTTATAAATCTGTGATAAAGTTATAAATTTTGAAATCCCGACATTAAATGAAGTATTAAAACTTAGTGCCCCTAACACCAGATGGCAGAGTGATCGGAGCTCCGTAGTAGTGGAAGAAGAGGGAGGTTCATTTAGTCACCAAACAGCTGAGGATGAGATCGAATGATCTTGAAAACGTTTCAATTATACAACAAGTAAGTGAAGACTGAGTGTAAACAAGTGACTCATAAATTCAAACTTAAATATGAAGAATACTTCACTGTTAATAATGCTTCTGCTTTTAATATTCAAAATGTTTATTTTGGTTTATTTTCTACTCTTCTATTTTCTGCTTACTGTTTTTCACACCCTATATAATGGCATGGCAGGTATATAGACTCTTGTAATCCTTGCCATAAAATGTAAGTTTTACTTGATTTTGTCATTTGTTTTTTAATACAAAAACACATCTCTAACTTAGTTGTTTAATACATATTAACTACAGTAATAAAATATGAAGCTCTGATATACTTACCTTACCCCAACCAGAGGAGTTTAGGAATGTGTCTCTTAATTCCTCTGTAATGCTAAAGTTACCACGATAAAATGCAGGACTTGTTGAAGTAAAGTTAGACCTTGCTGTAATATTCCATATTTTTGAAACATCACTCAGAGGAAAACCAGTCATTGTCCAATCCCTAAGCACTTCACCAGCTAATGTGACATTGGAGACAAGTCCCTGAAACAGAAATGATCATTTAGGAATAACTAGGTTGAGAAAGTTTCAGAAGCCTTAATTTGCTTCATAAGTGAACCGGTAGCTGGCATTTGTTGGTAATGCACAAGTGGGGCATTAACAAAGATATGGTTTTTAAAGAACGCAACGCATTTAAGTAAAGTCTGTTTACCCAACGCGTGTGCAGTTCCCAGTCAAAGGGACCTCAAAAGACGGGACCCTCCCCTCCACTAATGACCGTCATAAATCTATCTCCACACTTCAGAAATGGAACACTGACGTTGGGGACCAATAGCAGCCCCCATTTGTTGAAAATGACAGTTGCATGTCTACTCCGCGTGGAGTCTCAGTTGCCAAATTTCCAACTTCCAGTTGTTCTGTTTCATTAGGTGCAAGACGGTGATGTTAAAATGTTGCAACATTGTAGAAAGGACCGTCAGGAGGAGGGTCCATGTTGTAAAACGATTATGAGGGTTTGTCAAAGAAAGCGGCCGCCGTGCACTTGCATTGGGTAGACAGACTTTACAATGTAGCACAATTCTGTTTTGTAGCTTTTCAGAATGCTTCATTATTTACATGTATTTTGAGGAATTTAGAAATAGTCACATCCAAATTAATTGATAAAACCAACTACAAATAGTTTTATCGTGTATAGGCCAAGGTTTTGGATAGATAGAGTCAAACTGAAAAATTCAATGCCATGGTCAGGATTTGAACCACGGATCTCCCGGTTTCCGGTTTTTATCAATGTTCCATTATTTTTATTTCAGCAGTCTTGTGTTTCAATTGATATGTACACATGTATATAAAATTAGTTATCTAAAAAACTGAATTTGTTGACAGTGAAGTAAACTAAGTATTAAGAATAACTGAACACAACAACACAGACAACAAAAAATCTGGTATTTATCAAGTTAACTGTTTAGAATGCAGGACCAAAAGTAATTTAGAAACCAGAACGAAGGAACATTTCAGAAATATAAAATATAAACAGACAGATAAATTGGCAGTGGCTGATCATTTTTGGTCATCTAAACATGAAATAAACCCAGAAGTTAAATTATTGAAACAATTGAACGACCCAATA
The DNA here is from genome assembly GCA_030765055.1 of Mantis religiosa. Taxonomy (NCBI): domain Eukaryota; kingdom Metazoa; phylum Arthropoda; class Insecta; order Mantodea; family Mantidae; genus Mantis; species Mantis religiosa. The sequence continues at coordinate 13,300,584 of CM060953.1, read as the reverse complement.
GATTTAATGATTTGGAAGGGAGCTATTCTTCAAATTCCGGAAGTGGGCAAGGTCAGTGAGTCAATTAGTCAGTGCCAAGCTGACAGGTTGAAAATGAACCAGATGTTGTTTTGAAACAGGTCCCAAGGATTGTGAATAAGATAAGTAAATAGTGAAGTTGTGTTACTATAGTGTTTAGTTATTCTTAATGCATATCAAATCCTCAGTTCCTCTGCATCCTCAATTACAATTTATTATAAATGATTAGAGTGCTAGATCCGTAATATAAGTTCATTCTTTATATATTCTTTGTATGTAACTTTTGAGGAACCCATTTCATAAAGCTTAAAGATTACAAATCACACAGTGCAAGTCCACAAGTTACAAATTCCTATTTTATAAAGAAATTTTTCATACTTGTGATTTAGCTGCATTTATGAAATTAATATATATTTTTAATTGTCGATGACTATGACAAACAGTGACAGCTGATTACATTAGCTCTCGTTACATCAACACTCTTGTTACACAACTGTCTTTACAACAACACTCTCAGCTGTTCTCTGCCAACAACTCTTGGTGAGTCGGCACTTCCTTAAATACCTCATTCCTAAGTTCAAGATATTTCTAGAACAATAAAGAAAATCAACTTTTCTCTGTCAATCGAGATATCACCAGAACCTTCCAAACACTGAAACCCTATCTGTCAAGAAGTAACTAGAAATTTCCATTTATCTCTGTTTGTTTCGATAGACCTTTATGTGCATGTTATCTTTGTGTGCTGGCAGTTGGTTTTCACACTGCCCGCCTATCAGTTCCTTTTGTGTAAACAAGCCGTGCGAACATAGATATGGGCTCGCGACAATATGTATATGTAAATCATAAGATCAGTATTTGGCTGCCCAGTGACAATAACAATTTATTTCAATTTCATTTCAAAACTGTTTAGATTGCAATTGAAAGAACCAAACGTAATTTAGAAACCCGAGTAAAGGAACATTTTAGAAGTATTAGGTATAAGCAGGTTGATAAGTTAAATGTGGCAAACCATGAAATAAATCAAGAAACTAAATTATTAAAGCAATTAAATGAACTGATAGATTTAATGGTTTGAGAGAAAACATTTAGCTTCAAATTGCATCTTGAAATTGCATGATGAATTTCGAAATATCCCCAATTGATTCTGTCAATAAATTTGTTTTAGTTTCAGAGGTTGTTAATAGATACAAAAACAATCCTCACCTAACTGCAATAACAATGACAATATAAACAATCTTGTTTACTAACAATGCAAACGACCTATTTGCAAAACTAGTCCTGAGTAGTGCAAGGAATTTAAAATTTCTTGATAAGTGAAGGGTAAAGATGCATTAAGACGGCATACGAATACAGTGGCCCTGACGTCATAGCTCGAGCGTTGCAAACTTCCACAGCATGCTACTGCAGAAAATACCAACATTACGTAAGGAAACCAGCAATACTATAATGCATCAGGAAACTGATGTAAAGAAACTGTGGCACTGACCGTGGATCATTGACATTTTCTTCTTCTTCTCCTTCTCCTCCTCCTCCTTCTCCTTCTCCTTCTCCTTCTCCTTCTCCTTCTCCTTCTCCTTCTCCTTCTCCTTCTCCTTCTCCTTCTCCTTCTCCTTCTCCTTCTCCTTCTCCTTCTCCTTCTCCTTCTCCTTCTCCTTCTCCTTCTCCTTCTCCTTCTCCTTCTCCTTCTCCTTCTCCTTCTCCTTCTCCTTCTCCTTCTCCTTCTCCTTCTCCTTCTCCTTCTCCTTCTCCTTCTCCTTCTCCTTCTCCTTCTCCTTCTCCTTCTCCTTCTCCTTCTCCTTCTCCTTCTCCTTCTCCTTCTCCTTCTCCTTCTCCTTCTCCTTCTCCTTCTCCTTCTCCTTCTCCTTCTCCTTCTCCTTCTCCTTCTCCTTCTCCTTCTCCTTCTCCTTCTCCTTCTCCTTCTCCTTCTCCTTCTCCTTCTCCTTCTCCTTCTCCTTCTCCTTCTCCTTCTCCTTCTCCTTCTCCTTCTCCTTCTCCTTCTCCTTCTCCTTCTCCTTCTCCTTCTCCTTCTCCTTCTCCTTCTCCTTCTCCTTCTCCTTCTCCTTCTCCTTCTCCTTCTCCTTCTCCTTCTCCTTCTCCTTCTCCTTCTCCTTCTCCTTCTCCTTCTCCTTCTCCTTCTCCTTCTCCTTCTCCTTCTCCTTCTCCTTCTCCTTCTCCTTCTCCTTCTCCTTCTCCTTCTCCTTCTCCTTCTCCTTCTCCTTCTCCTTCTCCTTCTCCTTCTCCTTCTCCTTCTCCTTCTCCTTCTCCTTCTCCTTCTCCTTCTCCTTCTCCTTCTCCTTCTCCTTCTCCTTCTCCTTCTCCTTCTCCTTCTCCTTCTCCTTCTCCTTCTCCTTCTCCTTCTTCTCCTTCTCCTTCTCCTTCTCCTTCTCCTTCTCCTTCTTCTTCTTCTTCTTCTTCTTCTTCTTCTTCTTCTTCTTCTTCTTCTTCTTCTTCTTCTTCCTCTTCCTCTTCATCTTCATCATCTTCTTCTTCTTCCTCTTCCTCTTCCTCCTCCTCCTCCTGCTTCTTCTTCTTCTTTACTACCATTACTACTACTACTACTACTACTACTACTACTACTACTACTACTACTACTACTACTACTACTACTACTACTACTACTACTACTACTACTACTACTACTACTACTACTACTACTACTACTACTACTACTACTACTACTACTACTACTACTACTACTACTATAGAAAAATAGTCTTTTTTAATTTACATCCTACTGACTTAAGTCATATCGGACGTTGAACAGAATGGGTGAAATAATGCTTAATGAGCCCAGGTTCCATAGAGCTAAGTGTTACCCAACATTTGTCTTTTGGCATAAGGGAGAACCCCAGAAAAACCTTATCCAGGTAACTCGCCCTGAGCGAGATTCAAACTCAGGAGCTCTTGAACATGAGGCAGACACGCTACCATTTATGCTATGAGGCAGGCAGTAATAATAGTGACATAACTGTACACTGGCATAATCCATCTTTACCAAGTTTTGTTACAATTATTATATATTACAGTAGTATTTGTATTACTTCACTGTTATTAGCTTCAGGTTTTACATATTACCTTGGGTTATTTGATAAATAATCATTTTTATGATACTAATGATTTTAAGACTTACAATTTTAAACAGCAGCAAGTCTTAAATTATCTTTAACAAAACTTCTCCAAAAGCATGCAGCAAGCTATTAAAGTGTTAAACATCACTAGTAGATACAATCTGTCACAAATTGAAAATAGTTAGATATTTGAAGGTTAGCATTTTTCCATGTACCTTGAAATCATTATCTTAGAGCCATAGTTGATTCGACCTTGATTTTCTACAAGAATTTGAATGCACTGTCCTGGCTGAACTTCTAATGGCATAGAAGTAATTTTGTCCATGCGACTGAGAACACCCTTTGATACCTGTAAACATATAAACCTTCTGTTATTATTCAATATAGTATACACTTGTTACTGTAAAATCTGACAAGGCTGTCAATGAAATAAAGCCAAGAGAGGTGTTTACTACACCATCAACTAAGACAATGGCTCTGTCACTTAGGGATGGAATGCTAAGTAAAGCTGGATCTCCTGCTCTGTGCTGCAAACACGTCTCATAAAGTACAAATCCATAACGCTGGCCAAGTTGCTCAAAAGTCAACGGGAAAAGACTGTTGACTGGTAATTTTGCCAAAGCTCTTCTAATATCATGGTCCAAAATTGAAGCTACAGGTTCTAGGACAACCTTTCCATAATCACCTTTTGGAGCAACTGAAGGATCTGGAAGATTTGGTATTGGTAAGTACTGTAAATAAAAAAATAGATTAATAGAAAGTCACAAAAGGTGTGATTTGAAGGTCAACTTACTGTGATGTACCATACCCAGGGCAGAGAGTATTCATAAGTGCCTTTAAACAAATTCTAGCAGCCAAATAAGGACAGACAAGTCTTGTTTGTCATATGTATAGACAATTGGCAATGATTTTGGTATTTTTAGTCTTTAGACACAGAAACTGTTGTATTTTACACAAAAATTTGATTATGACATTTGAAGCAAGATTTATATGTTTCTCTTCTCGTGTGAGTTTTTGCGGCTATCAGTTTCTTTTGGTCACCAATTGTATCATTTTATTTTAAATAAGAGTCAAGAGTTCTCTCGCTTTCAGGTGTGGTTCAGAGTGAAATAAATACAATTTTGGAGAAGTCCAATGTTGTAACAAATAATTTAATTGTATTATCAGGATTACATTTTACTTGAACTTTCTTTCCTAGTCAATCATTGCAGGTTACCTCCAGAATATCGATAAATTCTTACTTCTTTAATAAAAATATTCCATTAATTCCATAAAACTCCTTACTCCTGCACGTCTACTCATCACTAACAAGATTACAGAACATATATCTACTTATGAAGATTATTGATTTTCTTCCTCTATCCAAAACTTTTCATCTTTTCACATCAAGCAAGATTATTGATTTTCTTTTCCCTAGCAACCATTCATCATTTTTTTTATATTGTCATTTCATGGCATATGAAATATTCAGATCAGAAAACAAAACTCATTTCAAACCAAAAACTCCCGTTACAGATTTCACAATATTTGACAATTGTCTGTGGTTAAATATTTATAGTGTTACAGTGTGTTCAGAAATTAATTTTGTGTCTAATCTTTGAAAGGTATATCATGCTACATAAAGACATTTCAGTCTTGATAACAAATGATAAACATTATTTAATAAAATATGGTAAGTAAATATCCTTGAAGACTTTGGGAAGGAGTGGAATATCTTTCTACTTTGTAATGCTTTTGTTTGTCAAAAATAAAAGAAGGTGTAAGTGTTCCGTAAAGTTTGTGTGTGTACTTTTATATTTAGTTAATAACTCGGTCCATTATCACTTAAATTTTTTGTCACCTTTTTCAACCTTCCTTGAACTTATACAAATATTTCAAAACCAAAATTAGGCAAATTGGTTCAGCCGTTCTCATGAGATCTTGTGAGACTAACAAACGTCAATTCTTAAATTATAGATGAGTCGTATTTTTTACACATCTGCTTCACTTTCGTACCTATTTTGAGGACATGTTTCGCAAATCATCGCTTGCATCTACGGCTCTTGTGCGACTGAAGTTAGATCCAGCGGTGTGGGTAATTCTGGGGTTGCTGCTGCCATCTGTTGATTTAGTGATGAACTGAAATGTGGGATTCTCTTCTAGCGGGATTTCAAAGTTCATTAGTTGGTTTTTATGTTTTTCTATGTATATCCTCTCCCATATGACGAGTTCACTATGTTTTTGTATGTATTTTAGTAATTCTGTGCTATCTTCAATTTCATGATTTTCAGACCAGAAATGAGCTGCTTTTGCGGACTTATCAATATTTTTGTATCTTAAGTGCCTGAAGTGTTCTTTCTTTCTAGTGCCTATGTTTCTTTTTGTCCTCCCTATGTAAATTTTTTCACAGTCTTTACACTTAATTTTGTAAATGCCTGACTTTTCCTCTGGTTTTATCTTATCAGTATTATTACTGTGAAGTAGGTTTTTAATGTTGTAATTGTTTTTTGGTGCCAATGTTATATTGTATTTCTTGAATATTTTTTGGAACTTTTTTGTGGCCCAGGGGTGGTAAGTAAATTTAGCAAATCTAGTTTCTTGTTTTATTGGTGTGAGAGCTGTGATCTGTTTTAATCTCTTTTGAAGTTTGAATAATTTTAGTTTTTTATCTACAAGGTTTTTTCCATATCCATTTTTAATTGCAGTTTTTAAGATTTGATGGTATTCTTTTTGATACTGTGGTGTTCCAATACAGTTAAATCTCGATGTATTTCAATGTTTGGGTGAAATACAATACTTCCCTTACTATATGTTGTAGACAAAGTAAAAAATTAGTTCACATAAAATCAAGCCACATGGCTGAGGTGGTGGTGTCTGTGGCTCACATTCAGGAGGTTGTTGGTTTGATTCCTGAGGCCAACCATGCATTTCAGAGTACAAGGCAAAGAGCATACTCTCCTTAAATTCTTTTCCTCTGTTTTGGGGGAGGTCTTAAGGTCTTTTGCTCCCTAGGGGATGTGTAACCAGTTGTATGAGCCATCATTAGAGAATTGCTAGGGACCCTGGACTCTGCTGTCATCTCTCCTCAGGACGAGCTACTCTTAGTATCCACTCACCTCACTGATCCCTCCCTATGGATGCTCCGTTATGAATATAGCCACAAAAATAGACTGAGGTGCTAACTCCCCCTCCAAGCCTTGTCACACAGTCATACTTCACATAATAACACATAATCTGTACACTTGGGCTGTGTACCCAACAAGTTTCAAAACATAAAGAGCTGTAGTCTCAAAGGCTTACTTGCACAGCTTTTTGGAGGCGGAATTCTATGATAGTTAAGGGTAAAGATTACACCTCATACACATGCCTATTGCAGCTAACACCTCCCAGGAGGAAGGGATGTAGTGAGTGTCAGAGCAAACAGGCTACAGAGATCAGCAGAGTTCCTTAACAAGTATAGAGAGTTCTTCATCCCAATGCCAGGATCCACTATGCAGGTCTATGTTGACAAGCACTCTTCTCACAATGTAGAGAAAACAATTTATTAGCATATCTTAATAGAAAAATGAAGACAAAAACAGCAAAGTTAAAGAATAAATTAAAAAATTTATGCCAGAAAGCAGGCACTTTTAAAAAGATATATCAAAAAGACAAACATAACCTAAAAGATCATCTAAACAATGTGGTAAACCTATCAAACCAAAATTTTACAAAAACAGAACTGAATATGCTGAATCTAGGTTTAAAGACATGTGTAGATTATTCCAACCAAATTGAAGATTACATTGCTGACATCCAAATTGCTACACAAACACTTAATGAAGAAAGTAAAAACACAGTAAAAAACAAATGCTCCAAAATAGTAGAAGAGATTAAAAATGAAAAGAAAAAGAATTTTAGTAACCAAATCATAAAAGCTCTTAAAAAGAAACCGGTTATTTATACTAAAGCAGACAAGGGAAATAAACTAGTAATTCTGGAAAAAGAAGAATACACAAAGAGGATGGAAGATTTGTTAGAAGACAGTAATTACCAAAAAGTAGAAACTAATCCATTAAAGTACTGCATTGAAACCACAAATAAAACGCTAAAAGAGAGCAAAATAATCAACAAAAAAGAATTGCACAAAATTAAAGTAGATAATCCAACATTACCAAGAGTATATGGGCTGCCAAAAATTCATAAAACAGGGAAAGGCATGAGACCTATTACTAGTAGCATAAATGCCCCCACATATAATTTGGCCAAATGGTTACTAAGTAAATTTAATAGTTTTCCAAAATTTGAAAGTGCAAATTTAAGAAACTCTTTAGATTTAGTAGAAAAAATCAAAGATATAAATTTGGACAAAAATGACAGACTGGTTTCATTTGATGTCACATCTTTATTTCCAAGCATACCAACAGAAAAATTGCAGACTGTGTTAAAAAAATGGCTAGCTACAATTGATATGGAAGCAATAGAAGCAGAAGAATATATTTCTCTAACAAAAATATGCATTGAACAAAACTTCTTTAGCTTTAATGGAAAACACTACAAGCAGAAATCAGGACTATCAATGGGCAATCCACTTTCACCTTTTTTGGCCAACTTATTTATGAGTGCATTTGAAACACAAATTAAAAAGTCCTTCCCATTGATCTTCAAGGTTTGGTATAGATATGTTGATGACATCTTTGCAATTGTACCAAGTAAACATTTAGATGATGCATTAAAATTACTCAATCTGCAAGAAAGGACTATCAAATTCACAATAGAAAAGGAAATCAATGGACAACTACCTTTCTTGGATCTAAATATCATCAGGAATGATACAAAAATAAAATTTGGAATTTACAGGAAGCCAACACATTCAGAAAATTATATAAAAAATAATAGCCACAACCCAATTACACATAAACATGCAATAATAAACAGCCTTACACACAGACTAGTCAACATACCCATGGAAAAAGAAGAATATTTCAAGGAACAAAAAGCAATAATACACATAGCAGAAGAAAACGGATACAACAAAAGTTTGGTGTTGAAGAAAATTAGAAAATCTAAACTAAAGAAAACCATTAAGGAAACAACCACATTTATTAAAGAAAAAGAAAGCAACAGCATATTCAGTTCATTCACATATCATCCAAAAACATTTAATAAATTTAAAAAGATATTCAAGGAACAAAATATCATCTTGGCACCTACTAATAGATACTCAATTTTAAAATTACTAAATTCAAAAACAAAAGATGAAATTCCTTCAGGTAACAAATCTGGAATATACCAAATAAATTGCAAGAATTGTGAAAAATGCTACATAGGTCAAACAAAAAGAAATTTAAAAACCAGAGTCAAAGAACACTTTAGAAACATCAGATTGAAACAAGAAGACAAGTCAGCAGTAGCATTTCATTTTTGGAATGAAAACCATGACATTGATCCAAATCCAAAATTATTAAAAGCAGTGATAAACCAAAATAGATTGACAACATGGGAGAACATATTCATCTGGAAAAATAAGGATCGCGTAATGAACTTTGAAATCCCGCCAGCAGATAATTTGACAAAAAAGTTCATAGTTCCACCACCAGAGAGAGCAGATAACAACATTTGCCAGTTGGGAAGAGATTGAAAATGGAGGCCAGGGCCTTTGAAACTAGTCTCTCATAAATATATGAAAAAGTAAGTGACGAGTGTCAATAAACCAACCACAAATAATTTTTATATTAGAGAGCAGTATTTACAATGTGCTTGCACATGCACCATCTGTCTGGCATTGCCATACTCTTGAGTCTGAAAGTACACATCTGAACGATGGTAAGGAAATGGAATAAAGGAAAATGACAGAAAAGAAATTGTAGTATGAAAGTAATACCCTAAGTGACAAACGGAGACCATGAAAAAGTGAAGTTGGAGTGTGCAGTCGATAGGGGCAAACCTGCAACCTCCTGAATGTTAGTCGCACCTGCTACTGTGGCGGCACTTTGCTCAGTAAAACATAGCAAAATATGATTTTATGCAACACTGTCCCATTTTCAGTTAAAAGTTATGCATTTTCCTTCTCAAAGAAACAGTTGCTAATATTATTACTACAAAATACAAATATAATATTTGAAATTAATACTTTCCATAAAATTAAAGATGCTTACATTTCTGATAAATATAGTTACAGGAACAAAAGCTTATATTGCAGAAAAAACATTACCAAATAATGTTTTGAGGGGTATTCTTCAGCACTTGGCCAGAGAAAATGAAGTGCTCGCTCTATCCCACTAACTTCTTTTGTTTATACTAGTTACTGCTGTCACAGATGTCAGAGCTACTAAAATGACACCAACAAACACTACCATCCTTATGTAAATAACAAGAGAATTGGAACCCCGATGCAAAGCATAAACAAGCACTTGAGGGGCCTAAGTCCAGTGGCTCAATGTTTATGGAAGTGGTTCCTGTATATATGGAAACCCATGGGCTTGGGTTTGATACTGTTGTCTATACAGTTAGAACTTCCATAAACATCATACTATGCTTCGCCCCTGCCTAAGTTGCAAAGTATAGCCAAGGAATTTGAGGATTGTAAGCTGCAATGCATAGATAAAACATCAGTGTAGCTAAACCACAATGTGCTATATAAGAAAACATAGTAGGTTAGACTTTTAAGTGAAAACATCTCTTCTCTAAGCAGTTCTTGTTACACTTTATTTCCTCTGGCCAAGTACTGAAGAGTATATCCATTTTGAGAAGTTTCATATCATGCAGTACTGAAAATTGGTTTAACTTGGATGAATGTATTTTAACTTACCTTAGCAATAACGTTTCTGATAGCAAAATATTTAGTAGTTGGATCACCTGCTTCAGTAAGTGGTGCGTCGTAATCATAGGAAGTGATTTGAGGTTGGTAACTGTCACCATAGTTAGCACCTTAAACCAGTTAACACAAGAACTATGCTAATATTCTTTGTATAATAATTAATTCAGTAAGTAATAAAGAACACTCTGAATAGAGTACATGTTCAAGCAAGAATTACAGATATATATTAATTGAATTTACTCATGTACACTGACATAGGATACATCAAGATAATAAACACAGTAATCTATATAATGTGTGTTTATTGATATCAGGTATTTCAGGAACATCTTCCCAACATCAAAACATTAAAAGAAGTTCATTTGAACCTGAAAATCATTTACTGCTGAGTTACAAGAGAAAACTGAAGTTAAGCCTCCATTTCACAATCCTGATGGTATTTTTTTTCTTGATAAAGTCCCGCATCAATACACTCTCTCAGAGCACCAACATCCGATACAGTAGTTGTATAAATCAATGAGTTTAAATGTCCCCAGATGAACAAATTCATTGGATTCAAATCTGGAGATTAAGTTGCAATGGATCGCTCTCAACAAGTCCACCTTTGCCGAAATGTACCATTCAAGCAATGATGTGCTGTCCAACTGAAATGAAGTGGCGCATCATCATGAAAAACTACAGTCATTGGATAGTGTCTAGAGATGCATCATCAATCCAAAAATGCAACTCATTTCTGAGTTACTGTCTCTGCATTCAGACATGGAGAAAAGAAACAGAGACCAATATAGATCATGAATGACTCAACCCAAAAATGTAGGCAGAACTTCTATTGGTGTCATATTTCATTACCCAGTTATGAGTATTATGAAATTAAAGATACCATAGTGAGTTAACTCAGCTTCATCAGTGAACAAGCTGCATGCTAAGAAATTCAAAAACATAGCAGAATTCTGTAAAATTTAAGTTCTAATTAATTCCAAATGAAATTACTATGGCCATCATTAATGTACAATCAATATGTGAGAATGTATGAGTGTGTTTAATTCAGGCGTGGCTCTGGGTGAATTGATTAGGAGACTCGGAAAATTGCCTAACCTAAATTCGCAAAATCAGCATTGCAAAAACAGATTTAATACTGTAATAGTGAAATAAGACCTGAAGCTTTCCTGGCAATGAATATAATAGTGCTTTTGAATTTCGATGGGCATTTCCTCTATATATGAATCCAAATGTTCCTTAAAATTACCTTTATTTAAAGAGTCCTCGCTTTCATTATGTCCACGAAATGCCATTTCTTGTTTACTTCCCCAATGTAATCACTGATCACATAAAAAATTACGTTTTTATACAGGATGCAAACTGATAATAGACAGTAGCACATGACAAGCGGGGCTCACTTCAAGCGGTTACTACTTCTACTAACAAATTTCTTTTCAAATAAATGAAAAATTAGTATGAAAGTCCTGTATTGTGTTGGCAACACAAGTTGGTGCGGAATATACAGCTTCTATGAATTGAATCCGTAGCCATGGTAACCAGCAATGCATTTTGCTCCACCAACCTCTCCTCTCCGCACGCAAGTGTTATGGTCACCTTGGCCTTTTAATAATGAATCACTAGTCGGGAAGTAAGCTAGCTGCATTATTGACATGCGAGCATCAAGCAAGCGGTTCCATTACAAAATATAATTTGGAGAACTTTTATAATTGAAAATTAAATGCTAGAACATAAAACATAACCATGTAAGTTATTCAAAAACAAGTAGATGACTTGGCAATTCAAATGCATCATTCAAACGCCCCTGGTTTAATTATTCATTCATGGAGAATCAACACTGAAACAACAAATCAATAGTTACAAAACATTTTTGCCACTTCTGTTATAGATGTTGTCAGAAACAGTCATATTATTGTCACCCAATTAGCGGAAGGTGTAACGGCACAGCTGTGAGGAAACGAAAAGGAGCGGAGCCACGCCTCCCATTAGTCTCTGTCACTAACCGAGGGGTGGTTAAATGAATGTCACCCGTCCCTGGATGTTTCTCTCCCCTTCTCCCATCACCGGGAATATTCGCCTGAAAACTAGAAAAGCCGAGAATACGGCGAGATGCCTATAAAAAGGGTTTCAGAGAGACAGTCAGTCAGTGTTTGACGTGCTAGCGCCGTGTTAATGAACGAGAAGACTGTGTGTAATTGTGTACGTGCATCTGAACGGTAACGGACGAACTGGTGAATCGTAATTGGTGTATTACGTAATTTTGTGTAATTGGCAAGTGTTAAACTGTAAGTCGATGGAAATAAAGAACATTGTTGAGTGGTGTAATTGGACTTTTTATTCCACGAACCCACAAAGCCACACTGGTGTCAGGAAGCGGGAAAACAACATCACCGAACATTACAACCATGGAGGCAGCATTAGAAAAGATTTTAGCGGAACTGAAAGAAATGAAGACGGCAACTGAAAACCTCGCTGCAAAAATAGAAGCGGCAAACAACAACCTCATCGCCGAGAAGATGGAACAAATGAAGGCCGAGTTAACCACGGAAATGAGAGCAGCGAATGACCGTCTGGCTACCGAAATGAAGGTGGCGAACGAGGCTCTCGCCGCCAAGTTTGAGGAACGGTTGGCCGGCGTGAGGGATGACGTCGCGAACCTGGGCAAGCGGAAGGGTCAAGTAGACGACCGCCTTAATGGTTTAGAGGAAAAGGCCGACAACATCGCAAAACCCCTCACCCGCCTGACGGAGGAAAACCGGCCTTATGTGTGGACGGAGGACGCCGAAGACGCTTTCCAGCACCCGAAGGGGACCCTGTGCAGTGCTCCAATTTTGGGTTTCCCACAACCGGGTGGCGCCTTCATTGTGGACACCGACGCCAGCGACCATTGCATTGGAGGTGTCCTATCGCACATCCAGGACGGCCATGAGCGCACAAGAGTGGAAGAGAAGGAGCGTGCCGCAGCAGTCCGAGTAGTTGTGGCAGTGCCTGCTGAAGGCTGGGATAGCGCAGGCCTGAGGAGGGAGCAGCTGGCGGGCGCAGACTTGGGGCCACTCTCGAGGGAAGTGGACGCAGGGACGAGACCAACCTGGGAGGACATCGCACCGAGGAGCGCCACCTACAAGTCGTACTGGGCCCAATGGGACTCGTTGAAGACCAGAGAGGGCGTGCTGTTCCGGGTATGGGAATCACCCGATGGGAAGACGCAGAGAGAGCAGTTGGTACTTCCCCGGAGTAAGGTCCCGGAAGTCCTGGAGGAAGTGCACACCGGGACTTCGGGAGGACACCTGGGAGCGAACCGAACGATTGACAAACTACGGCAGCGCTACTACTGGCTGAGGCTCCGAGCAGATGCTGAGAGATGGTGCCGTCAGTGTCACGTGTGCGCGGCGAGTCGTGGCCCCCAGACGAGGAGCCGGGGTCGCATGCAGCAGTACAACGTCGGAGCGCCATTCGAACGGATCGCCGTTGACATTGCTGGACCGTTCCCAGTTTCCGACCGAGGCAACAAGTACCTGATGGTGGTCGTGGATTACTTCACCAAGTGGCCGGAGGTGTATGCCATCCCAAACCAAGAGGCAAAGACAATCACAGACTGCCTCGTGGAGCAAGTGTTCTGTCGATTTGGGGTGCCGTTAGAGCTACACAGTGACCAGGGTACCAACTTTGAGTCCAACCTAATGAAGGAGGCACTACAAAGGCTTGGGGTGAACAAGACTCGCACTACGCCTCTACATCCCCAATCGGATGGCATGGTCGAAAGGTACATCAAGACCTTAGAGGAACACCTGAGGAAAGTTGTGGCCAGCCATCAGCGAGACTGGGACGTCAAGGTGCCACTGTTCTTGCTGGCCTATCGCTCGTCTACACACGACACAACTGGGATGACGCCAGCCAGCTTAATGTTCGGCCGAGAGTTACGCCTCCCTTGTGACCTGGCTTTTGGAAGCCCTCCGGAAGCGAAACAGCCAGCGACCGAGTATGTGGAGAACTTGGTGGACCATCTCCACGACATGCACGAGATGGCTCGCCAGAACATCCAGAAGGCGAGCGACCGCATGAAGACCAGGTATGACAGGCAAGCCAACAGCCAAGGGTTCCAGCAAGGTGACCTGGTCTGGTTGTACCGTCCTACCCGGATCAAGGGACGCTGCCCGAAGCTCCAGCAGCCATGGCAAGGACCGTACCGGGTGGTGAAGAGGATTAACGACGTGGTCTACCGCATCCAGAAGGTTCCCCGAGGAAAGATGTTGGTGATGCACCTGGATCGACTAGCCCGCTACGATGGTGCTGTTCGGGACGACCAGCCTTGAGGAGGGAGCAGTGTCACCCAATTAGCGGAAGGTATAACGGCACAGCTGTGAGGAAACGAAAAGGAGCGGAGCCACGCCTCCCATTAGTCTCTGTCACTAACCGAGGGGTGGTTAAATGAATGTCACCCGTCCCTGGATGTTTCTCTCCCCTTCTCCCATCACCGGGAATATTCGCCTGAAAACTAGAAAAGCCGAGAATACGGCGAGATGCCTATAAAAAGGGTTTCAGAGAGACAGTCAGTCAGTGTTTGACGTGCTAGCGCCGTGTTAATGAACGAGAAGACTGTGTGTAATTGTGTACGTGCATCTGAACGGTAACGGACGAACTGGTGAATCGTAATTGGTGTATTACGTAATTTTGTGTAATTGGCAAGTGTTCAACTGTAAGTCGGTGGAAATAAAGAACATTGTTGAGTTTGTGTAATTGGACTTTTCATTTCACGAACCCACAAAGTCACATTATGGTATGCTGAGTGAAAATGTTTTGAAGAGGAAATGATAATAATGTTTACATTGATACATGAAAGTGGGTAGAGAGAGTATGGTGTTGACGTGACACAGACAACAGCACCATGAATTGGGCAGGGTAAAGGGAGGTATTTTCATTACATAGGCAATTTCGTGATACTTTTTCAAAGGGATGTCACAGAAAAACCAGTTGGTGTTAATGCGCCTGCCGATAGCTCCTGAGCTCTAGAAAAAAAATATGTCAACTACCAACAGTGAAAGATGAGTTTACACCAACCGGTTTCTCTGAGGCATCCCTTCGAAAAAGCATCACTAAATTGCCTATGTCATGAAAGAAAATTACCTCCCTTTACCCTATGTCTGATGTTGAGAGCATGTAGCTCTTGTAACTGGTCAATGTAAGTGATGTAAACCTTTCATCTTTAACTCATTCTTTTCAAAAAATGTGTATTCATATCTCTGTTACTAGCTTATGCATCTGCTCATACAAATTTACCCTTTTATGTTTGGAAAAGTAGAGTAAATTAAAAGGAACAAAGCACCAGGTATAGATGGTATACCCGGAGAGTTCATTAGGGAATGGAGCAAAGACGTGAACCGAGTTAAAGTTATAACATCATTGTTCAACTCAATGAAAACCAAAGGGTATACACCTAAGAGTTGGAAAAAAGCTATTATTCAGCCAATTTATAAAGGTAAAGGGGATATGGATATACCCAATAATTACCGAGGCATAGCACTGTTATCGAATGTGGGAAAAATTTATACGGGTATTTTGGCAGAAAGGCTGCAAGTCTGGGTAGAGGAGCATAATATTCTTTCAGAATTCCAAATGGGCTTCAGAAAGGGGAGGCGGACAGTTGATAATGTATTCATCATAAAAACACTAGTAGATAAATACCTAAAAAATAAGAAAGGTAAATTATATATGGCTTTTATCGATTTGGAAAAAGCTTTCGATCGGGTAGAGCTGAAACTGTTGTGGTATAAGTTGTTAATGAAAGGAGTGAGTAATCAAATGGTAACTATACTAAAAGAATTGTATAATGAAAATACATTTTGCATAAAATATGAAGAAGGGGCACTAACTAAAGAAATACAACTGGAGGGAAAAGCACTAAGGCAAGGGTGCAAGCTAAGTCCAATTTTATTCAATTTATTTATTGATGATGTATTACAAAATATAAGTAAGAATAATAGTCTCATACCAGTAATAAACAACTTACAAGTCCCAGGTTTACTTTTTGCAGACGATTTGGTAATAATGTCCATTACTGTTAATGGGTTAAAAATATCTTTGCAAGAGGTGGAGAAATACTGTTCAGAGTGGGGCTTAAAGGTAAACAGCGAAAAAACCCAAATTGTAGTATTTAAAAAAGGAACTAAATTGAGTAAATATGAAAAGTGGAAGAAGGGAGAAGCTGAATACAAAGTAGTGCGTGACTGTACTTACTTAGGATTAAAATTGGATGCAGGAGGCAAATGGGAAAAACAAAAGAAATCAGCACTGGCAAAAGGGAAAGCAGCAATGATGGCTGTGAGAGGGTGTCTATATAAAATGCCAGAGATGGAGATGAAATGGTTGGAAAGAGTATATAGTTCTGTAGTCGAGGCCAGAATGCTATATGGCATTGAAATATGGGGGCTTGAGAATGGGTGGGAAGTTGTGGATCAGATACACAGGATGTTCTGTAAGGAAGTTTTGGGGCTGCCAATGGCAACAGCAAACGAAGTTGCTCAAATTGAAATGGGGAGAGTAACAAGGAAAGGGTTAATAATGGAAAGAGCCTTGAAATACTGGCATAGGATCTTGAATTTAGATGAAGGACTCTTATTGCAACAATGTTTAAAATATCAAGAAGCAAGTCTGCAAAGCTCGGGCTGGGCAAGCACTCTACGAAACAATTTAGAAAATAATGGCTTAGGGGATATTTGGAGAAAAAGAGAGAGAAATTATAAAGGTTTCTGGAAGGGTGTTAGAAAAAGATTTGAAGATATAGAGATTCAAAAACTGTTCAGCCAGTTAGGTGAAAAGAGGTCATTGGTATATTATGTTGAGTTAAAAAGTGGCTGGGGAAGGGAGCAGTATATAGATAAAACCATTAATGAAGAAAGGAAGGGGATAGCATGGCTGAGAGCAGGAGTGTGGAGGCTAAAAGGGCAGCGGAATGGGTTTGTGAAAGACAAGTGCCCATTGTGTGGGGGTAAGGAAGATGTGGAACATATCCTTTTCGAATGCAGGGAAACAGAGATTTGGCGAAAAGAATATATCTGGAGAAAAATTAAGCGAAGTCCTGATATATGTAAAATTATAGATAAAAATCTCAAGAATGTAGGTCAGTTCTTAGATAAAGTGAAAAATAAATGGAAGTGGACTGTGAAAAAAGGAAATGAACAATAGTGTGTAAGCAATAGTAGTAATGGTAGTAGTAATAGAAATGTAAGTAGTGTACTACACATTTTGTAATTCAATGGGCTGCTCACCAATTAATGGCCTGGGCCAAATACTGGTGATCAGCTCAACAGTTGTAATAGCTTAGTACACAAATAAATAAATAAATAAATAAATAAAATAAATAAAAAAGTAGAGTAAGATTGAAAAATTCAATGCCATAGCTGGGATTTGAACCATGGATTCAGTTATTCTTAACCATTGAACTACCATGGCCGACATGTCAGCATGACAATAAATCCTCCAATTTTGCTAAAAATTTGATTTTCTCAAAAATGATCCTAACAATTTTGATATAAATAGCATAGTGTCGCGAACCTGTATCTACGATCGCGCTGCTTGTTTACACAAAAGGAACTGATAGGTGGGCAGTGTGAAAACCAAGCGCCGGCAAGACAAAGATAACATGCAGTTATAGTTCTGCCGAAACAAACAAACTGAGATAAATGGAAATTTCTAGTTACTTCTTGACTGATAGAGACTGTTCGGGTTCTGGTTTATTTTCGAATAACATAGAAATTATCAGTGAAGTATTTAAAGAAGCGACGATTGGCCAAGAGGCAAGTTGCAAGTTGTGAAACAAGAGTTGTTGTAAGACATGTAACAAGAGTGAGTGAGTCGCGAGAGGTAAGCAGAGAACAGCTGAGAGTGTTGTAAACTGTACGCTGTTATTGCAAATAAAGAACATTTAGAATGTCGGAAAATTGGACTTTTAATTTTATGAACCTACAAAGCCACAATATGTTTAGAATATTTTTATGACAAATGAAATGTACATGGTATAATTTTTCAGTCTGACTCTACCTTTACAAACTGTGGCCTATACACAGCTAGTATGAAAGAACAATTAATTGACCTAATTATTTTATATTAAATATTTGCTGTGGTATTTTATTATAAATAACCAGAGTTGTGTGTTTCTGTACGTACCTGCAAGGAAACCAAAATTTGTGCCTCCAAAAAACATATAGAAGTTTACAGATGCACCTAATGCAAGCATTTTATCTAGTGTTTGTACAACAGGCTGTGTAGCTACTCTCTGGAAACTCTCTCCCCAATGTGTTAGCCAGCCTGGGTAGAACTCCGAGTTGACAAAAGGACCATGAGGTTCATAAGCACGCTGAGCTTCAAATGACTTTGTAACATTTGCACCTTTATGAAAGAAATTAAAAGAAAAAGAATTATTTAACTTATAAACCTTAAGAAACAAATGTATTAGTGTATGTATCTTCATTTTTTTACTCTACTTTTCACTTCAATTAATTACAAAGTTATATTTAATTTTCATAAATTGTATTTGAGTTTCTAAACTACTATGAATTTAAGGTTTGCAGTCCCTTGAAACTAAATTCTAAATAAGCAAAGCAAAAAAGGATAAGGAGCAGAGATCTGTTTAGAGGTCTGCTAATTGCACAAAGTTGCAGTGATAATAGAGTTAAAAAGGTTTGTAATTTTATGCATATATTTGTGTGTGTTGAAGTAAAAAAATTACATAATGTTTTGTGTTTTCATATTTAATGTAATTCTTATCTGCTATTAGTTAAAGGTACATCCCTTCTACGTAAATTTCAGCATTAATAAGTTGGCTGTGGAAACGGAATCTAAAGATCCACGAATGTGATTGTTTTTGAACCAATGCTTATCACATAGGTGCCATATTTACTTTCACTACTACACTGTATACAATATTCTACTATACTCCATCCAACTATGTTATGCTGAGATTTCATTGAAAATGAATCTTAGACTCCCAGAAAAAAAAAAGAAAAACCAAGCATTTTTGGAAAAATACCTGTGTGTGCACACACGACGCTATCTGTTAACAGCATAATTCAAAACTGAAAAGTTAATCAGCTTGGTATTTAAGTTCATGTTTTTCAAGGATGCAACACAAAGATTTGCAAGAAAACTATCCCATCTCAAACTATCTTTAATCTAAAAATTTGATTTTCTCAAAAATGGTTCCTAACAATTTTGATCCAATTAGCATAACAAGCAGGGAAAGGCATGATACCTATTACTAGTAGCATAAATCCCCCCACATATAATTTGGCCAAATGGTTACTAAGTAAATTTAATAGTTTTCCAAAATTTGAAAGTGCAAATTTAAGAAACTCTTTAGATTTAGTAGAAAAAATCAAAGATATAAATTTGGACAAAAATGACAGACTGGTTTCATTTGATGTCACATCTTTATTTCCAAGCATACCAACAGAAAAATTGCAGACTGTGTTAAAAAAAATGGCTAGCTACAATTGATATGGAAGCAATAGAAGCAGAAGAATATATTTCTCTAACAAAAATATGCATTGAACAAAACTTCTTTAGCTTTAATGGAAAACACTACAAGCAGAAATCAGGATTATCAATGGGCAATCCACTTTCACCTTTTTTGGCTAACTTATTTATGAGTGCATTTGAAACACAAATTAAAAAGTCCTTCCCATTGATCTTCAAGGTTTGGTATAGATATGTTGACGACATCTTTGCAATTGTACCAAGTAAACATTTAGATGATGCATTAAAATAACTCAATCTGCAAGAAAGGACTATCAAATTCACAATAGAAAAGGAAATCAATGGACAACTACCTTTCTTGGATCTAAATATCATCAGGAATGATACAAAAATAAAATTTGGAATTTACAGGAAGCCAACACATTCAGAAAATTATATAAAAAATAATAGCCACAACCCAATTACACATAAACATGCAATAATAAACAGCCTTACACACAGACTAGTCAACATACCCATGGAAAAAGAAGAATATTTCAAAGAACAAAAAACAATACTACACATAGCAGAAAAAAATGGATACAACAAAAGTTTGGTGTTGAAGAAAATTAGAAAATCTAAACTAAAGAAAACCATTAAGGAAGCAACCACATTTATTAAAGAAAAAGAAAGCAACAGCATATCCAGTTCATTCACATATCATCCAAAAACATTTAATAAATTTAAAAAGATATTCAAGGAACAAAATATCATCTTGGCATCTACTAATAGATACTCAATTTTAAAATTACTAAATTCAAGAACTAAAGATGAAATTCCTTCAGGTAACAAATCTGGAATATACCAAATAAATTGTAAGAATTGTGAAAAATGCTACATAGGTCAAACAAAAAGAAATTTAAAAACCAGAGTCAAAGAACACTTTAGAAACATCAGATTGAAACAAGAAGACAAGTCAGCAGTAGCATTTCATTTTTGGAATGAAAACCATGACATTGATCCAAATCCAAAATTATTAAAAGGAGTGATAAACCAAAATAGATTGACAACATGGGAGAACATATTCATCTGGAAAAATAAGGATCGCGTAGTGAACTTTGAAATCCCACCAGTAGATAATTTGACAAAGAAGTTCATAGTTCCACCACCAGAGAGAGCAGACAACAACAGATGCCAGTTGGAAAGAGATTGAAAATGGAGGCCAGGGCCTTTGAAACTAGTCTCTCATAAATATATGAAAAAGTAAGTGACGAGTGTCAATAAACCAACCACAAATAATTTTTATATCAATTAGCATATATTTAAAATATTTTTATGAAAAAATGAAATGTACAGTTATAGTATTTTTTCCTATATTAAAGTCATTTGACTAAACGCTTCAAGTAAATATGTAAAAAGTTAGGCTTGTGGGGAGTTATTAGTAACAGCGACAACAGATTATTGCTAAAACTATTTGTAGTCGGTTTACCACACTACGTCATTTACATCTTTATTTTTTTGAGGGACTAGTTTGAAATCCAATCAGTTGATAATTTGATAAAGAAGTTCATAGTTCCACCACCAGACAGAAGACTACAGGCAACAACAGATGACAGTTGAAAATGGAACCAACAGTTCCTGAAAGTAGCCCCTCAAAAACCCAAAATGTAAGTGATGTAGGGTAAAAATCCAAGTAAAATAGTTTTATCAATGTAAAAAGTTATTCGTCATGGGAAAAGAAGGCTAAAATTTAGGTTTAACAGTGTATAATTTGTTGTAAATTCAGATTATTTTAATAAAAATGTGTTTTATATGCTTGTAATTTGCAATAGAGCTACTGCCCAATCACTGAGTTCCTCCCAGGCATATATGTGTTTTCACAACTGGAAGCTGCTACTTCTCTATCAAGCAGCTCTTCAACTGTTCTCTCCCCATGGATTTCACAAGACTGAGTCCACCCGAAACATGACTCTGAGGGGGAGAAAATTCCTACACTAGTACCAGGAAACAAACCTGAGCCTCCTGCTCTAAGAAGACAGTTCTTCTAATTTGCAGGTTTGTGTTATTTGTATGCACATGATATAGACAACCTGTTAAGCGCTTTAACACCTCATTTAAAAAACTAACACTTTGTTTACCTGCTCCAAAATCGACAGTTGCATAAACCCCTTCAATCTTGCCACATCTCAGGTATCCTACATCATTGCCATCTGTGGTGTAGAGTAGCGCTGCATCACCAACCCAGCGCTTGAAAACATCCCTGAGCCAAGCTGTGTAGTTCCCATCACAAGCTGCATAGCTACCATATTCATTTTCAACCTGAAGCAAGCAATAATAATTGTCATTCATTGAAATTACAAACTTTTCTAATACATTCGCATTAGCAATTTTTATTTCCTCAGTATGATACAGTGATCAATATCTTATTTCTTTTATAAGGACAATCAATGATAAATGATTGAATACATAGAAACCATGAGTAAGCAAACTTTAAAATATATTCTATTGGATTTATTTCATCCACAGAAACATGATGCACATAGATAGAGTCAACATGAAAAATTCAATGCCCTGGCCGGGATTTGAACCACGGATCTCCTGGTTTCCATCCAGTCGCTCTAACCCATTGAGCTACCATGGCCAACATGCCATCCCATTTGACTCGTATATTTCCCCGGTAGACCACTAGGGGCTCTTGCATCCGAGATACACCGTTTGTGGCGACTTACTATCGTAAGTACTTGAGTCCCAGGCTTCATCATTTAACTCTTATTATTTTAGTTAATTGATGGAAATTAATGATTTCTTCACACTAGCCGTATATAGGCTAAGGTTTTTGATAGAGTCAACATGAAAAATTCAATGCCATGGCCGGGATTTGAACCTGGGACTCAAGCACTTATGATAGTAAGTCGCCACAAATGGTGTATCTCGAATGCGAGAGCCCCTAGTGGTCTTCCGGGGAAATATACGAGTCAAATGGGAATTTAATGTCAGGACGGCACGTTGGTCATGGACGGAAACCAGGAGATCCGTGGTTCAAATCCCAGTTAATTTCCATCAATTAACTAAAACGATGCACATGTTAATAATAATAATAATAATAATAATAATAATAATAATAATAATAATGAATAATAATAATAATAATAATAATAATAATAATAATAATAATAATAATAATAATAATAATAATAATAATAATAATAATAATAATAACAATAACAATAACAATAACAATAACAATAACAATAACAATAACAATAACAATAACAATAACAATAACAATAACAATAACAATAACAATAACAATAACAATAACAATAACAATAACAATAACAATAACAATAACAATAACAATAACAATAACAATAACAATAATAATAATAATAATAATAATAATAATAATAATAATAATAATAATAATAATAATAATAATAATAATAATAATAATAATAATAATAATAATAATAATAATAATAATAATAATAATAATAATAATAATAATAATAATAATAATAATAATAATAATAATAATAATAATAATAATAATAATAATAATAATAATAATAATAATAATAATAATAATAATAATAATAATAATAATAATAATAATAATAATAATAATAATAATAATAGTAGTAGTAGTAGTAGTAGTAGTAGTAGTAGTGGTAGTAGAGTAGTAATGTGGTGGTAGTAGTAGTAGCAGCCCATAAACATCCCATAAGAGCAAAGGCCTCCTGTTTGCATAAGGACAAGCTTGTCCTTAAGGCTCCAAAGGCGAGCAACTCCTTCGGAACTTTGTTATTCTTTATTCCTATTTTCCACTCTTGTAGTATTTCCGCTCTACTTGTCCCCTAAGTTATAAGAAATAATAATTTACAAAGATACAATGTACCCTACTTCATGATGTAGGAATTCATCTACACCTAAAACTATAGTCCAATAATATTAAATAAAACCTTTTTGAATTTACAATGGAATTCAAAACCCCTTATATATGGTTGGTAGGTATCTAAAGTTAAACAGTTGGCAATGAAGCCATTTACTCTGTTACACTTCAATATTTTAGTGTTATGTTGGTACGTTGAAAGACTTAAAGGAATCAAGCTGGGCAAAATCCTAATGTGCAATTTCTCACCTTCAAGTGGTACAGCTGTTAATAATCACATATGAATTTTGTAATAGTAGAAAGGTGACCCTTTAATTGCTTCTATAATGTGAAGACTTAAAGGAACCGATCTAAACAAAATTATGTGATGAACTAAAGGGAAGGGCTGCTTGGGCAGCTTGGTGAGTTATTGACCTGAACTGACATTTCTTCCTTTCCATATATCAGATCTCTTTTATCTTTCCCACCCAGTCATCCTTGAATCAACTCTTGTTTTCTTCAACCCTGATTGTTATTAGAGTATTTGAGACCTAGGGGATCATTTCATTTTCTTTCCTGTTCATACCTTTCTCTACTTAGGATGATGTAACCACCACTTACATCAGTGGCCAAGCCTTGCCACAACGTATTTGAACAACCAGTTAAACAAGCTTCTCATCCAGCCTCCGGTGTCTCTAGTCTTCTTGAAGATTGTGCAGCAGAATATAACCAGTACTCCATTTACTCAGATGGCTCTCGGATAGCTGAAGGGCTTAGTAAAAATGCTAAAGTAGGATGTGCGTTTGTGGTATTCTCTTGCTCCATAGAATGCCATTCTTCCATGTTCAGACTTGCCAAGGAGTGTTCAGTTTTTCAAGCTGAATTATTAGCAATCCGTGAAGCAGTGAAATGATGCAACAACTTACAATGTACCGCTCGCCTTTACAGTGACTCACAAGCAGCAATTGCAACTTAGAAAGATACCAAAAACAGCAGTCCTATTGCAGCTGAACTAAGAAGTCAATTATTATGTGGTTCTCATCTGTGTATTTCATGGGTCAGAGCGTACGTGGGGACTGCAGATGAGCTTGCTAAGAGAGCTACGACTTCAGATCTTCCAGAGACTTACACTCTTATGCCCTATTTCTTATGTGAGGCAAACATTAAAGGAGATTATCACCAACGACTGGAATGAATACTGGTTAAAAAATGAATATAGTGCTTTGACTAAGAATTTATATTTCCCAACAGTTTCTGACAGACATAAATGTAAATTCGTTAATCCTAACTATGTTCTCACTCAATTCTTAACTGGACATGGCAAATTTTCAGCTTACTTATTTCGATTCAAAATCAAATCCACATGTGATTGTAGTTGTGGAAATCATCTTCAAGATTTCCCTCACATTTTATTTGATTGCCTGTTTTTCTGTTTTGAAAGATACGAACTTGAATTATTGCTTCAATCCTTAGGTTACACTTTCTCAAAACCACTTACACATATTCTGATGAATTACAAAACTTATCAATATTTCATGGCTTTCTTGAACAAAATATTTCTTAAGCTAAAGGATTCATCTTGATGTTTACTGTTTGTCAGCTTGATATTGATTTTGTTATGTTTTTTGTAAATTGTATTGTATTCATAAATTTGTAAACTATATTCCTAATATACCTTTGGGTAAAATAGGAATCAAAAAATTGGATAATAAATAAATAAATAAATAAA
This sequence comes from Mantis religiosa, assembly GCA_030765055.1. Lineage (NCBI taxonomy): Eukaryota > Metazoa > Arthropoda > Insecta > Mantodea > Mantidae > Mantis > Mantis religiosa. The sequence continues at coordinate 13,275,673 of CM060953.1, read as the reverse complement.
TAAATAAATAAATAAATAACCACCACTTATAGTGCCCAATTTTAAATGGTTACAAAAAGTTAAACTATGGATGGAGACCACCTACTTCACTGCCCAACCTTTAGTCAACATACCAACATAACATCAAAACACTGGAGTACAAGAGAGTGAATGGCTTCACTGCCAACTGCTTAACTTTAGATACGAGTTCTCTTTTGTAGAGCTGAATCTTTCATATATCAGCATGCATGGTAAAAACAAAATTTTATACTTTTTAAAATATGATACATAATAATAAAATCTTTAAAATGGATTAAAAATTATAGAATATTAAAAATGTTTCTGTGAAAAAGGATTTTAAAATATACTCTTTGAGGTTTCTAAGTATTTTTTGAAAAACAGTTCCATTTAGCTGTAGAGAAACTATGCAGAACTTTTGAAATGCCTGTTATACTTACTTGGACCATTATAATTGGACCTCCATTTCCATAGAGCAATGGCTGAAGCATTGAAAGCAATGTGTCTAAGTACCGCTCTGCATATTGTGTATAACCTGAAACAAAATGTCATAATTTTACCAGCAACAGCAAGGGTCATTAAATTTATTGTAAATCAATGAAATCATTAATAAAGAACATGTTTTCTATAATCAATAATTGGCTATCAGGTCTGAGGAATTTCTGTAAGCAGAACAGCTGATGATGTTAGGAAGATCCTAACGAAACACGTTCTAGGTAAATACTAGCAATAAATGGAGCATTGAGTATTAGTTCGACTCAAAATTGTATTAATTTTGTGCTTCATTGTATCATAGTCCTTAAACAATGGAAAGATGTACATACTTATTTTACTCGCAGACAAAATGACTTTTTTCATTTAGGGATACCTTTGGTAATAAAAATATAATTAATGCAGGTTCTAAATATTTCAATGTACTACCAACAGATCTAAAGGGATTAACTGATATAAAAGTGTTTAAGAAAGGATTCAAGAAATATCTACTAACACACTGCTTTTACAATTCACAGGAATGTTTAAACAACAGTACTAATTAGTCTTCAACACATTAGCGATCATGTAGTTAAGCTACAAATTTAAAGTGTCATCTTTGTTCTGAAATAGTTATAACTTTCATTAATTTAGAAGTATCCTGCTTATTTACTTTCTTCTTTGTTAACTGGTTGTTTTGTTATCAATGATGCACAACAGTTATTTGTATTCAATAATATGTTCTGTATAACTTACACCTGGTTTTGTGTGCATCATTTTAAATTATTATTATTATCATCATAATTATTAATTACCATTTATTAATATTGATGTGTCTAGTACCACTAATTGTATCATTGTAATTATTTGTATCTTATCCATTACAATTGCTTCTGATGTGATCTTCAATAACACCAACTGTGTATATTGTATGATTGAAAATAAATTAAACTAAACTAAGTTCTCCAGATGGGTAAAGATTGACAAGTTACTGCCTTTATGTCCATTTGGAGGAGTTTAGTGATGTACAAATGAATTGAAAAAAAAAAAAAAAAATTTGTACTTGATTTTTCACTTTGATTTTTTGAGGGACCAGTTATTTTTTTTTTTGTTCCATTTATATCCCGACTTTAACTGCAGTGGTCATATCAGCGGCCATTGTCCTTTGAATATATCAAAGATTTTAACTCATAATCTTAGGATTGTATCATTAGATTATGCACACATTCACATTCCCATTCATACTTCCAGACTCTGGGGGAGATGGGGAATCATCTTGGTTGTCTGCTCTATGGTGTTGAAACTATGAACTTCTTTACCTTTAAAAGTGAAGTCATGGTCACTGCCACCTTCTACACCAGATACTTCTTTTACAGGTATTAAGCCTGCAGAAATGGCCCTGTAGCCAAGAAGACTGGGCAACAAAAACAACAACAGATGACAGTTGCACCTTTGAAGTTGAAAAAGGAAGCAATAGGTCCCAAAACTAGGCCCACAAAACATCAAAATGTAACAGTGTGTGAAAACTGACTACAGACAGTGAGTCAGTGTCATCAGTAAACTTGTTGATAATGAAACAGAGGTGTTTTGAAACCAGTCCCAAAGGATAAGTAATAGTGAAGTTGTGTTACTATAGTGTTTAGTTATTCTTAATACTTAGTTTGCTTCACTGACAGCAGCTTCAGTTTTTTACAAAATAACAGAAATTATTTACTTTTCAGAGCACTTTTTCTACAGCTGAACCCCAAACTACAATACTCATTGACAGAATGGTGGGAAAACAGGAAGTCACAGCACATAGTCAAAATGGCCTCCTAGCTCCAGTGCATCTGTCAACCCGCCTTCGCATGGACTCCCTAATGCGTTGAGTTACATACTGTCTAGTAGCCTTTCACAATACAAGCACAAGGAGTCTCTACATCTGGAATTGGAGTTGCATAAACAAGAGATTTAAAATGTCCTCACAAATAAACATTTAGTGGGTTTAAGTCAGATGAGTGTGGAGGCCATGTAATTGTTCCAACTCTTCCTGTTCATCTAGCAGGAAAGCTGCAATTCAGAACTCAATGGACAGAGGAGCAGCTTCATCATGCATGAACTGAGTACCAGTACTTAATAAGCATACAATGACAAAAACGGTGAAACGCATCACCTCCACCCAATGTAACCAGTTGTAAAAGCTTAAGTTTACTACTGTACTATTAAACCACTGTTCTGTTGAAGGGTTATGCTAGGACAGTTACGTATTACACATCTCATTGAAAACGAGCTCTGCCATGGAAATAAATAATTTCCAGACCTAAATTTATGTAACATATTTTTATCCTCTATATACAAGAAATATTTCCCTGACATGACTTTTTGTTACACCATGTATGCTATAAAAATGTGTGTAGAGTTAACCATTTCTGAGATATTCTTTGTTTGAATTTTCAAGTACTTATAGATTTTTGAGGTGGTAAGCCCTAATTGCTTTTTCTGATGGGCATGCAAAGCCATTACATAGCTACTAGCTTTCTAAAACATCTGACTATTGTTTTAGCCTACAATATCTTCTTATTCTAGAATGAAATGTAAATTATAATGAAAATTTATCTTGATCACAAGGAAACACAGGAATAGGCTTTTATAAGATTAGTTTGTAGAAGATTGAGAAGAGAAAGCCATGTGAATATAGATTATTTTTATACTTACTGCTATCATTGGTTCGGAGCTTGATGTCGGGATTGAAAGTGAGCAGCCAAGGTGGAAATCCTCCCTGTTTGAAACATACAGAATGTGCATAATGAAGGATACTAAGTTGTCATTGTTCTATATAAACTTAATTCTTAACCAATAGGAATGTGCTCTTCTATATATATTTTTGTAACTATTGTATTTCAACAATTATTTATTTTTCATTTAAAAATACTAGCTACTGTCACTGATTGCATTGTTGTGGAGCTACCACAAAGCCAGAGCTGGGCGCCTGGGCAGGAAGGAAAGAGACAGATAGTGGCGTGTAGGCAGGAGAGCTGACGTTTGCCAAGAGGAAGAAAGACACAGAGAAAGGCTCTGGAATGTTCTGTCTTTCTCTTGCTGCCACAATTGTTCTTGTACAGCATTCTAGAATAATGACTGGGAGGTATAAACAGCAGCAAAATGTGAGAAGCAGGAGTTGTGTGATGGTTATTGCAACAGTGGACATTTGAACTGTACCACAGTGATTTCTTTTGTTTGTTTACATGCAGCAGAGCAGTGAGTCAACCTTGAAGACAATTGATTGTCAATGTCATGTCTTTTTTCTGCTGCTAGGGTTGTACAAAGTTTCTGTTTACTGCAATAAAGAGTGTTATAAAGTTCTGCAAACCAGACTTTCGATTCTACCAACCCACAAAGTCAGAGTACTTTAATAATCATGGCAATAACTGAACTAAAGCATGATAGCTTTCAAAGATCCAAGGTTTTGATTCCTGGCTGTGCATTTTTCTTTAGCCAGGATTGTTCTCCATCTTCCTTAGAGTCCAGAAGTATAAGTGAGAATGTGAATGTATGTGTGAGTTTAATGTCCACAAACAAACACAAAGTTACACAAACAATTAATGAGTAAACAGTACAGCCAATTAGCAATTGTTCCAAAGATAAAAAGTGCACATATGCTTTATATATTAAAGGTAACATATAAATGAAAAAAAAAAATTGAAGTAAGAAAAAGGAAAGAAACTGAAAGTTTAACTTCCATCTCAGAGAGATGTTGTAGTAATTGAACCCATTTGCGTACTGTAGTTTCACTGAACAAATTGTTTATTTTTGTTTAGGCAATGCAGATGCTCACTGTTGATTATGGGAAGCACTTATTTTTCTACATACTGATCACCCGTTATTTTCTGTTTATTCAAGTTTCTGGTATATAGAAGTCCAGTTTAGACATGTTTTACTGTATTATATTTTTGTAAACAAGACTATAAAGTAATGCAGTACTGAAAGTTAATTACCATTTCTCTTTCTGCACATATGTAAGGACCAGGTCTGAGTAGTACAAGCAAATCTTCCTCATGTGCCAGCTCAATGAACCGAACAATGTCCAAATCACCAGAGAAATCAAATCTTCCAGGTGATGGTTCATGTTGACTCCACTCAACGTACCTGCTCAAAGAAACAGCAACATATTACATCAAGTTTTCATTCACATTGCAAACTATTCTTACAATCCTCCATCTAATTCTTGTTAAACAATATACATTTTCATTAAACATTTCATTCTAAGTACATTTCATGTTTTTAAATTTTTAAGAATGTATTTTACATTGTTATGAAAGGATTAATTTGTACAAAAATTAAAGTGTAAACTTAGGTTTCTCATGAACTGAGGCAATGCAAGTTAAATGTTATACAATATGTCGTTATTGGTAATTGCAAGAATGTGATTACATAAAGTGGTGACATAGATCAGTAAAACAACTTACAGAAATTTGTATCAATCAAAATTTTTTCAGCTTTAATGGACAGATCTATAAACAAAAAACGGGCCTAGCTATGGGCAACCCATTGTCTCCCTTCTTGGCAGATTTATTCATGAGTGCTTTTGAAACACATATCACAAAAGCTTTTCCAAATTATTTCAAAGTGTGGTATCGCAATGTTGACGACATTTTTGCAATAGTACCTAAAAAACTCATACAAGATAGTCTTAAACTTTTGAATATACAAAATCCAGCTATAAAATTTACATTGGAAACAGAAGAGGATGGTGTGCTCCCCTTTTTGGACATCACTTTTGGTATTTACAGGAAACCGACACACACAGATAATTACATTAAGAACAACAGTTTCAACCCAAAACAACACCAACATGCCATTTTCAACAGTTTAATCTTTCGGATGATCAACTTTCCACTAAACAGAGAAGATTATCAAGAAGAATACCTACACATAAAGTAGCTATATCCAACGGTTTCAACCCAAATTTAGTAGACAAAACAGTTAACAGACTCAACAAAGCTAAGAAAATAAAAGAAACCACCACCCTAGAACCTACAGGAGAAAAAGAGAAAAAACTTTTTAAAAAATTCACCTTCCACCCATCAGCCTATAACAAATTCCAAAAAATCTTCTCAAAACACAACATAACTCTTGCACCTCAAAATAGGTTTAATATCAGAAATTTGTTAAAAGGCCCTCCCAAAAATTCAATCACTACCAAAGAAAAACCAGGAATCTATGAGATCAAATGTGAAACTTGTCCTAAAATTTATATAGGAAAAACAAAAAGAAATATTAACATCAGAACTAAAGAACATCTAAGAAACATTAAAAATGGTGAAACAGAAAAATCAGCAGTGGCTTTTCATTTTTTGAATACCAGACATGACATCAACTTGGAAACATCTCTAATAAAATATGTTAATCACCCCATAGACCTTTCCGTATGGGAAAAAATCTTCATCAACAAAAATCGTCATAGAGTCATGAATTTTGAAACTCCACCACCGGACATCTTTGACAAGTACATCACGCCATCTATTGACAAAACGGAGAAAGAGGAAACCACTACAACTTGCAATAGTCGAGTATCAGCTGATGATAGGAGCAAAAGCTCTTGAAACATGTCCTGTGAATAAACAGTGTGAGTGAAGCAATGTGTCAATATATTCTCGATTCACTTTTGTACCAAAATATAAGTAATTTGGTTGTTATAGTAACATAGAGGGAATAGAGCTCAAGATTATCTGTAATTAGTGTTCTTCTACAAGTGACTTTCATAGGAGTAAGACGTGTTCTTTGTGTTGCTCTGTGAGTGTGCAGAAAATGTTTTGTGTGAATACATTTGTGTTGCACTAGTGGCGTGTCCAAAAGAGAGAAGCAGTTCATCGATCCAACAACAACTGTTTGTTAAAAAGATAGCATTTAAAGCTATATTATAGCATTTACATTGTTTAAAATTGTATCAGAATTTAAAAGTGTTTGGCACAATATTTAAAAGAGAAGAATTGTTTATTTTCCAACAATTGCAGTATCAACTTCCTATACTCTGCGACCACGCCCAGAGGTAAGATTTCTCGCTCCAGAACTGCCAAGGAAACTACAGGATTTTCCAACTTTCATCTTCCATCTCATTCATCACATCATTCCATTTGCAACAATCCCATTGCAAAATGATTGCCACAATGCGGGGCTTCTAGAACGCTGTCTACAGTCATCCCAACTTAGCAGATGCCGTTGCAAGATTAAACTGATGTCAAATTTTTGAAAAGTGGGTTGCTTTCAGTTGGAGAAAAAGAAAAGAAATCTGCCTGTGTTACACTCAAATGACTTTCTCTATTCTTGTACAAACTATTCTTATGAATGATAAATCTTCTATTTCATGTAAACATTTTCAGAAATAGTTTTATTACATGTTTCCTTGAAGGTATAATAGAAGGCATATGAGAATACAGTAGGCAACTTTTTTAAAGAGCTAACTGCTCTGTAATTGCATTATTTTTCAATGTCAGGACACATAAAAGATAAATAAAACTTCCTATATGAGAAATATATATCCAGAAAATTTGTTCACTCGTTAAAACGTTATTTGGCATAACTTGTTTGCTTAAACAAGATCTACATTTGTTGTGTGGTAATATTTTGTCTGTCAAATTACACTTTATCAGTTAAACAAAAGTCATTCAGAATGAAGAGGACTTCTGATGTTACAGAAAGTTCAAATATATATTTCATTTATCATGGAAACATCTTAAACATATGTATTGTGACTGCGAGGGTTACGTAGAATCAAAAGTCTGGTTTGCAGAAATTTAGACCACTCTTTATTGTAGTAAAAAGACGTGAAAGACAATCAGCTGCCTTCAAGGCTAACTCGTTGCTCTGCCACACGTAAACAAAAGAAATCACTGTGGTACACTTCAAACGTCCACTGTCGCAACAGCCATCACACAACTGTCGCTCAACTCAACTCAACTCAACTCCATGCTGGCGGGCTGTTTGGAACAGCCTGAAGGGTGGTCAAATCGTGTACCTGCTCTGGAAAGAGCTTAACCACGTAGTGTCAGGATGTGGATGTTGCAGAATGACGGGTATAGATTATGTGGGGGTAGTGTAGGGAGGTAGCTTGTTGCTCCTCAGGGAATGATGAACCGGGTGCTACAGACAGCGTGCACCGCTGGTGGATTAGTTAATAAACTAGGAAGAAGGTATGTATAATTTTGAATTTTCCAGAATAAAATTTTTGGATTAGCTGAAATTTAGTTTAGGCTGGAATGGAGATCATGTGGTTACCGGTAGGGACCGCAAGACATGCGGGGTAACCGGTATCGCTTTAAGCGACGCTGACGAGGTACATAGTCCCCAAGGGATCTGACGAGGGCGCTCTGATGTTGGGGCAAACCCCTAACACTTTGCCCGTATTTATACCTCCAGTCGTTTCTAGAAAACCGCAGACCTTTCGATAACATTGACGGCGGCAAGAGAAAGACAATCAAGTCCAGAACCTCTCTCTGTTTCTCTTGGCAAGCGTCCAGCTCTCCTGCCCCCGCGCCCGGCTGCCATTTGTCGCGGCCACAACAATGCCATAGGTGACAGTATTTTAATTAAAATCGTTAGAAATTTATTATTCAGAAAATAAAAACAGTCATTTTTTTTAAACTTAGATTAAGTTAGGAAATTTCACTGTCAGTACCAAGTAACCGATCAGGATGACTCAGGCAGTTTCGTCTGTGGTCCGCATTCGGTAGTCCAGGTTCGGTTCCCGTGCCCGACCTACCTAATCCATGGGTTTTTATGGGATTTTCCCGGGTCGCCGGACGAATGGTGGGTAGGTTAATTACATCGCTCTAATTTCCTGTCCCTCCATTTCATCTCCATTAACATTTCGTATCATCTCTCATCTGGTGGTCTCTTTCAGGGTAGAAGTGTCGGCGGGAGTCTCGGTGGTACATGTCAGGATGATTACTCTAAGTGACACTTCCTTCTCTGGTAGGTCGGTTACTGGTCTCCGAACCGGCTGTTGGGACCGCAGTAGTGGGCATGTCCGTCGTCCTGGCCTACCAGGGGAGGTACCCATCTACAGTCTGATTTTTAAAAGAAGATAAGTGAAGGTCATCAGGAAAGGGACGCGAAGGGTAAGTAGGGAAGGTCGTTGCTATGGTAAGGTAAACAAAGTTTGCCAGATTGAATACACTGCTGAATCACATACTCCTCAGCTCAGTTATCGCTAGTTGTATGCGGGAAACAGAGTTTGCCTAGTTGCGCTGTGTATTGTTAGACTACTTTGTTAAAACACAATTAAAATACGTCTTTATGGAAGCAAGACGTAGTGGTGGTAGGATTGGAGGTGGACCGAGACAAAGATCAGCTTACGGTCGGGGTGTTACATTGCATAGTCAAGCTAGAGAATTTGTCTGTTCTCTTAGAGAATTCTTCCAGCAGGAAGCAAGACGTAGTGGTGGTAGGATTGGAGGTGGACCGAGACAAAGATCAGCTTACGGTCGGGGTGTTACATTGCATAGTCAAGCTAGAGAATTTGTCTGTTCTCTTAGAGAATTCTTCCAGCAGGAAGCAAGACGTAGTGGCGGTAGGATTAGAGGTGGACCGAGGCAAAGATCAGGTTACGGTCGGGTTGTCACATTACATAGTCAAGCTAGAGAATTTGTCTGTTCTCTTAGAGAATTCTTCCAACAGGAAGACGAGAGTTTGCTCCTTATCAATGAACAGCTTATTCCTTTTATCCAAAAGCGACAGTCACATGTCAGTAGATATGCTTGCACGTAAAAGAATTCCTGTGGGTCAAATTTCCGGCACATCGGCGGCGTTGATATGAACATGTCAATTAACAAAGTCGTTAATAATAGTATATTGCGATATTAATGTATACGGAACGAGGAAAGGTTTGAAAAAACGAGGCGCTTGCACAGAGTTTTATCAACACTCGAGATTACATTATGTACTTACCACATGTTTGTCGCACATTATTTTTTGCTCTATTGGTATTTATATGGATCTGAATTTTAGTAGTTAAGATATTAGCTGAAATATTAATAAATATAGATGAAGATAAATGTTAGAGTTCAGAACGTGCATCGCGTATATGTGTTTCTATGGAGAAATACCGTACTAATGTGGGAATGTCAACTTACGATGTATAGCAACAATAACGGTAAGTATGGAATATTAGTTACATAGTACAAGCAATTATTTAAAAGAACTCACACATGTAAAGACCCTACAACTCAGTGAATGTGTGAACAACTTATTTCTGTTTTTAAAGTAGGCTAATACAGATTAACTGTGCATATTTTTGTTGAGGCGAGATAACTCGAACCCTTGTTTATGTTTCGAGTGTTGGAGATCTGGAGATCTGTTGGTGGGCAACATTGCACTACCCACGTGGAGAAACAGATGACATTCACGTATCTTTTTTTAACAATCAGACAGTAAGTGAAATATAGGGAGTCGCTCTCTGCCCGCCTCGGTAGCGTGGTGGTAGCATGTCTGCCTCACGTTCAAGAGGTCCCGAGTTCGAATCTCGGTCACGGTGAGTTACTTGGATAAGGTTTTTCCGGGGTTTTCCCTTATCCTTAAAGACGAATGTCGGGTAACTCTAAGCTCTATGGACCCTGGGCTCATTTGAGCATCATTTCACCCATTTCATCGTCCGATGTGACTTAACGTTGGAGGACGTAAATTACGAGAAAAAAAAGAGTCGTTCTCTGCACTGTCGTGACTCCTTGAATCGGCCGACTTTTGTCTCCTCTCCTCTGCCTTATCCTTCCTCCCGGGGATGTCCCACTTGGGGACATAGGTACAATAGATAAAGATTGGTCGCAGTACCGAGTTCCCTCCGTGGTAAACCTAATCCTAAATACCAAATTTGATATTTAGCTGACTTTTCGGTTTAGGGTTACAAGACGATATCCTAGACAGATGAAGTTACATAAGTGACAAGTTGACCGAACAACGTGGACAGACGAGAGAAAGCCAACAGCCAAAGAATGAGATTATTATTATTATTATTATTATTATTATTATTATTATTATTATTATTATTATTATTATTATTATTATTATTATTATTATTATTATTATTATTATTATTATTATTATTATTATTCTTATTCTTCTTCTTCTTCTTCTTCTTCTTCTTCTTCTTCTTATTATTATTATTATTATTATTATTATTATTATTATTATTATTATTATAATTATTATAATTATTATTATTATTATTATTATTATTATTATTATTATTATTATTATTATTATTATTATTATTATTATTATTATTATTATTATTATTATTATTATTATTATTATTATTATTATTATTATGATTATTATTATGATTATGATTATGATTATGATGATTATTATTATTATTATTATTATTATTATTATTATTATTATTATTATTATTGTTGTTGTTATTATTGTTATTATTATCGTCGTCATCATTATTATTTATCATTATTTTTTACTGTTATTACTGTTTTATTGTTATTTATTATTATTTATTATTATTATTTATTATCATTATTTTATTATTATAATCGTAATCATTATTATTATTATTATTATTATTATTATTATTATTATTATTATTATTATTATTATTATTATTATTATTATTATTATTATTATTATTATATTACTTTTTTATTTGTTTAACATCTTTAGCATTAGAGAGTTGGTGTTGTGTAGACCTACGTCTGTCAAGTTGTTATCAAGATGAAGGTTAAACGGACACATATGATAACGTATCGCTGCTAAAAGGAGAGGGGAAATAGTCTTTTGTTTGACAACTCTATCTCTTAAAGATGCACGATTGGTGATTTGAGTAAACATTGCCATTTGTGGACAGCTGTTTTACAGATAATCTAGTGGTAAATAAAATGAAGTAGGACATATAACCTTGATTTATAACTCTCCATGATAAGAGCGAATTTTATCATGTACCTATTGAGTTCTCTTAATAAATGTTATAGCTTTTCAATACTAAACTTTTACAACCAAGTTGTTGGTAACAAAAGAAGGAATGTCATAAAATGTAACCATAAAGCAGTATGGTATGGAAGCAATGTTAGAAGAATAAACACGAGTATGACCAAAATATATTTTCACAACCTGCAAGTGTCGTAGACAAATTTTGATTTTTCCTTTCAGTTCTACAATGCTGGAGTTTCGATGATTTCTTTCTTGTTTGCAAAGGTAGATGAAGATAAGGATACAACACTATCCCCAGCTCTATGCATACTCTCGCACAAGCAGTTTCAGTTTCCAAATTGTAATAATTGTTCCTAATAGATTAAGTCGTGCAATTTTGACTTACGATGCGAAACCTGTCAAACAAATGGTCCATATCACCTTAACATCTACCATACCACTAACTGGAAAGGGCAGACAAACCGGTTTGAAACGGAACAAGTAATTAGTTGGGATTTCCATAGGGCGAACGGGGAGGCTATCCAAACATTTCTCCGGGGAAAATATGGGATATTTGTAAAATCTGCCACTAGTGTAAATGAAGCATGGGTTCATTTCAAAACACTTATCCTGGAAACAATTAGAGAACACGTACCTTTTAAAGTTATTAAACATAAAGCGGATCCAGAATTTTATACAAAATGTATTAGGAAACTTAAAAGAAAGACTAGGCACGCTTATAATAAAAGGAAGATATCAGAATGGCATCTTAACAAATTTAAAGAATTAGCTAAACAATTACAAGACGAAAAGTTGCAAGCGCAGGAACGATTCTTAGATAAAGTTTTTAGCGGGACAAATAATTGTTGGAGATCATTTTACAATTATGTAAAAAGACGCAGGGGAAATAAAGAGAGCATACCAGATTTTAACGTTAATGGGATAGATGTATTAAGTGATAGGGACAAAGATAATATATTAAATTCGCATTTTGTATCGGTTTTTCTTAAACCCGACGATAGTTCCGAACAGGAAATTGGGGAGAGTGGAGAAACGATTTTTCAAATAATGGCGCCCAAATTACGCAAAAGGATTAAGATGCTGCAAAACCGAAAATCAAGGGGACCAGATAATATACCTACTGAAATATTAAAGCTTGGGGGTGAAGCCATGATTCCCTATCTAATGCTCTTGTTCAACATGTCAATTAACAACTGTGCCTTACCGGAAGACTGGAAAACAGCTATTATAGTTCCGATTTATAAAGGGGGTAATAAAACAGAAATAAATAATTATCGGCCAGTTAGTCTAACTTCAGTAGTATGTAAATTAATGGAGCATTTAATTGCAGAATATATACGAGAGGAGTTAGAAAATAAAAAGTGGTTTAATGAAGCGCAACATGGATTTAGACCTGGGTATTCGTGCGAAAGTCAAATTACTTCATTATTTCAAGATTTGGCAGATGAGGTAGATGCAGGGGGAAGAACTGATGCAGCGGTAATTGACTTTTCTAAAGCTGCTGATGTAGTGCCACATAGTTTACTTATTTGTAAGCTAGCTAATACAGGAATTGACAAACGCGTAGTATTATGGGTTAAACATTTTTGAAAGGGAGAACGCAAAAAGTTAAAGTAGGTAAAGAGCTGTCTGATAGTGGAACTGTTAGTTCGGGTGTGCCACAAGGCTCAGTACTAGGGCCTTTACTGTTTCTCATTTTTGTTAATGACATTGCTGTTAATATTAACTGCCAGATAAGGTTGTTTGCAGACGATTGTATCATTTATAATAAAATTCGGAATACAGTGCATGAAACCGCTCTTCAGGATGATTTAAATGAAATCTGTAATTGGGCTGCGGCTAACAAAATGTCAATTAATGCCAAGAAAAGTAAGTCGATTGTTTTTAGTAGAACTAAGGGCAAAATTATTGTTAACTATCACATGGGAGGGGTGCAAATTCCACAGGTGGACAGCTGCAAATACTTGGGAGTGTACCTGGCAAGTAATGCTGGATGGGACGAACAAGTAAATTCCACAACTAGGAATGCGTGGAAGGCATTACATTTCGTAATGAGAATATTGAAAAAGGGGAGCGCTAGGTCCAGGGAAATTGCCTACAAGGCCTTAGTGCGGCCGGTTATGGAATATGGAGTAGCATGCTGGGACCCGTATAGAGCTAACCAAATCGATCCATTAGAAAAAATACAGAAGAGGGCAATAAAATTCATAAAAAGAGGCAAGTATTTTGGGCCTATAAAAGGAGATGAGACTAAATGGGAGGAATTAAGAATTAGGCGTAAAAAACATAGGTTGGTAGCATTATTCAAAGCTAATGCTGGTGTAAAGGCATGGGTGGACGTTAGTGTAAAGTTAGATAATCCGGATTATTATGGACGAAACGATCATAGGTATAAAATTAAGGGTAGAAGATACAGAACCGACGTAGGAAAATTTTCTTTTGTTAATAGAACCATTGAAGAATGGAATGAATTGCCTGTAGCAGTCTTTCAGGGCTGTCCCCTGTCGATGAAGAAATTTAGAAAAAATCTAAATGGTTTATAGTTTAACTTTTAAATTATAATGGTATATAATATGTAAATAGAGAAGTAATTAGATAAGTTTTAAGTGACTAAAGTAAAATAATATCATGCTTGTATTGTTTACTGTATTATTGTTGTAAATCTAGTATTTGTAATTTGATCTGTATTCTTAACTCTGCCACCGGGTAGTACCCAATTGCAGTGAATACATACATACATACATTAAACTACTACAGAGTGTCTCTAAAGTCACTATCAATTTCAATGAAAACGCAATATTTTGTTTCTTTTCTTTTTGTGATACTGGTATCTTAGTGCAAGATGTTTTAGCACAGAAGAACGAGTTGCCATTGTTTGTGTACGGGTACGCGGATTGTCATATGAAGACGCCAGAGCGGAATTTACCCGTAAATTCCACAAACCAGCCCCATCAAGGGCACACGTTCGTCTGCTTGTCAACAAATTTAAGCGTTGTGTGTGATGAGACACGTCCTGGGCTACCACACGTCTTGGCAGAAACAGTGCAGCAGGTTCAAATTGCCAGTGATAGGAGTCCGAAGGCATCAATTCGACCCCTCAGTAGGGAATTGAACGTCCCTAGCAACACAGTGTGGAAAATTCTACGTTTCACTTTACGAAAACGTCCGTATCACATTCAAGTTCTACACCATCCTGAGGACGAGGATTTCGCCTGTCGTCGGGCAATGTGTTATGACCTCCTGGAATGTGTAGAGTATGAGAATTTAATGGACAAAATTTAATCTCCGATGAAGCCACTTTCCATGTTTGTGGGAAAGTGCACAGACACAACAGCCGAATATGGGCAAATGAAGAACCACATGAGGTATCGGAGTGGGAACGTGATACACCGAAAGTCAATGTTTGGTTGAGTATGACAAACGCAAAACTGTATGGCCCATTTTTCTTTGTCGAAAGGTCAATAAAAGGTAACATCTACCTCAACGTGTTAGAACTGTTCCTTGAACCGCAGCTTCAAGAGGATGACGTACAGGATACAGCGTGTTTCAGCAAGATGGTGCGCCTCCACATTTTGCAAACATCGTCCGTGATTACCTGAACAGAACCTTTCCAGGGAGATGGATAGACAGAGGTTCGCCTTGGCTGTGGGCTTCCCGTACATCAAATCTAAAGTGTACACTAGCAAAGCGAATGGTCTGCCTGAGTTACGGAATCGTATCAGGGAAGCAGCAGGTCGAATTACGGTTGACATGTTACAGTCTACATTTCCTTCCACTACTGGCGTATGTGTTTTAAGCTAGATGGAGGTCATGTAGAAGTGCACTAGAATATGTGTAACATTTCAAAATAATATTTGTTTTTCAATCACTGTCTTCATTCATTGAAATGGATAGTGACTTTAGAGACACTCTGTATTATACCGAGTGTGTTGATTCAGACACTTTCGTCTGTGGTCCGCATTCCGGAGTTCCGTGGTTCGATTCCGTGGCCCGTCTTCTTGACGCGTGGGTTTTTTCGGGGGGTTTCCTGGGGTGCCATGGAAATGCTGGGTAGGTTAATTACATTTGTGTCCCTCCCTTTCATCTCTATTATCATTTCATCTCATCTGATGGTCCCTTTCGGGGTAGAAGTTGAGCTTACTACACCAGATGAACGAAATTAAAATGTAGTTTTATTTATGGACGCTCATTAACTGTTGGTTTTCAACATCCCGATATATACTGCGCATGAAGGACTTTGCTCAGAGGCCTCTTTATTAAAGTGCCACAAATCTATGACACCAGATCGCCAGTTTTACATTCCTTCCGAAGGAACATATGCTAATGATTTTTACGTCCGAAAAAGTACAACGCTCTCTGACGGAACCACAGATTATAGACCCTAAGAGAGAGGTACCTAGAGGATTTAGCAACTCCAAGCTCAGAGAAGGCTTCCCTCTGACAGAAACGGCAGAACCTCGACTCCCCCGAGGTCCTTAGAGAAGGCTGCCACCTGGTAGGCCCGAGGCAGAATGCAGATTCGTAGCACTAGCCGACTTCTTGAGTACGGAGATCTTGTAATATTGGTCACATCGGCGTTCACGTGGTCTGACGAGAGATTAAGTCGCCATTGCCCCTTGTTCTCGCGAAGAAGTAAGAGTAGGGGAATCGTATCGTTTCTTATTGTCTGGCGGAGTAAAAGTGGCACGGCTACAAGGTCAGTCATGAGCTAACGTCACGAGTTCGGGGCGGAACTGTGTTGCTACTACACAAAAGATCTTTCTAGAACGTATTTCGAGAAGGATTACTTCTAGAATGACCAAAAGGTATAAAAAAGGAGATGCAAGGCCAAGAGGTTGTTTTGTCTGCCCACTATAAGAAGGCAAGACAGAGGAACGTGTAATGTAAACACTTTTGCTCTTCGCATTATGTTATGCTCGCCTTCCAGATATGATACGCACGCTAGGTTCATGTAAAATAACCATTGTTGTCACATAACTCACCGATGATAATACCTATCACTATAGTTACTGAAACCAGCATTAGATCTGGCAGCATGGGTGACTCATATGTACTCTCATATACTCATTTGGTAGTAAACAGATCCACTATCGGAGCAGATAAACAGTTCAAGCTCCTCTCCCTATTCAGGCCCCGCTTGTCTTCTTGTGGTGGGTAGACAGTAAGAGTGTGAGCAGTGTGATGCTTCGAACTGAGTGTGGTATGTTCCAAATTCCGTGATAAGGAATCGGCAAGCCGTGGAACGGGCAGGAAGCAGTTCACAGGCTAGTAAGTGCAACACAGATTAAGGGTTCAAGCCCCTCTCCCTCTTCATGCCTCGCTTGTCTTCTTGTGGTGGGTAGACAGTACATAATACCTATCACTGCAGTTACTGAAACGAGCATTAGATCTGACAGCATGGGTGACTCATATGTACTCTCATACACTCATTTCGTAGTAAACAGATCCACTACCAGAGCAGATAAACAGTTCAAGCTCCTCTCCCTCTTCATGCCCCGCTTGTCTTCTTGTGTTGGGTAGACAGTACATAATATCTATCACTGCAGTTACTAAAACGAGCATTAGATCTGACAGCATGGATGACTCATATGTACTCTCATACACTCATTTCGTAGTAAACAGATCCACTAACAGAGCAGATAAACAGTTCAAGCTCCTCTCCCTCTTCATGCCCCGCTTGTCTTTTTGTGGTGGGTAGACAGTACATAATACCTATCACTGCAGTTACTGAAACGAGCATTAGATCTGACAGCATGGGTGACTCATATGTACTCTCATACACTCATTTCGTAGTAAACAGATCCACTACTAGAGCAGATAAACAGTTCAAGCTCCTCTCCCTCTTCATGCCCCGCTTGTGTTCTTGTGGTGGGTAGACAGTACATAATACCTATCACTGCAGTTACTGAAACGAGCATTAGATCTGACAGCATGGGTGACTCATGTGTACTCTCATACACTCATTTCGTAGTAAACAGATCCACTACTAGAGCAGATAAACAGTTCAAGCTCCTCTCCCTCTTCAGGCCTCGCTTGCCTTCTTGTGGTGGGTAGACAGTACATAATACCTATCACTGCAGTTACTGAAACCAGCATTAGTTCTGACAGCATGGGTAACTCATATGTACTCTCATACACTCATTTCGTAGTAAACAGATCCACTATCGGAGCAGATAAACAGTTCAAGCTCCTCTCCCTATTCAGGCCCCGCTTGTCTTCTTGTGGTGGGTAGACAGTAAGAGTGTGAGCAGTGTGATGCTTCGAACTGAGTGTGGTATGTTCCAAATTCCGTGATAAGGAATCGGCAAGCCGTGGAACGGGCAGGAAGCAGTTCACAGGCTAGTAAGTGCAACACCTTGTGAGTGATCGCCGAACTGTGGAGGCAGTTTACGTGAAAATATTGGAGTTGCGTTGTGGAGCTCCGTGTTAGAGGTGGACCTGTGTGTACAAAGACTACATAGACTTTAAGGAACATTGTAAAGACGTGTCTAAGTGTTGTATTTGTGTAAAAGTAAGGCTGATTATACCTTAGCATAGAACTAAATGGTTTTAGTAAAAATACAACAGTTTTGTCGTCTTTTGTGACAATATAATTAGAATTATGAAGATAAGGTACTTACGTGGCCACAGCATTTAACCCAGCTGCACGGAGCTTCCTCAGTCGATCCCTCCAGTAAACTCGTGGCACTCTGAAATAGTGCAACGATCCGGACACATACTGAAATGGTTCGCCGTCTAGCAGGAAAACATCATTTAGGTAGTCGATTGTGAAGGAACGTGACGCATTCAAACTAGAGGCGTAGCACTGAAAACAGTCACACATTTCTTATAATATCACATACAGCATGTCTGTAATCACCTTCAAACTGCTCACCTCTATATACTTCATGTTCACCGAGACGTTTCCTTATACACACAAAGGGAATGTGGGAATACGCTAGGCTCTAAGTGACTGTCAAATGTTTTAAACAGCTGACGCTATGTAATGCTTTTGAAATTCAACTGAAATGCCCGCCTCGGTAGCGTGGTGGCAGCGTGTCTGCCTCACGTTCAAGAGGTCCCGAGTTCGAATCTCGGTCAGGGTGAGTTACCTGGATAAGGTTTTTCCGGCCTTTTCCCTTATCCTAAAAGACGAATGTCGAGTGATTCTATGCTCCATGGACCCTGGGCTCATGTGAGCATCATTTCATTCATCGTCCTATATGACAACGTTGGAGGTTTTCTCTTATTCTGAAATATGAATGTCTACTATCTCTAAGCTCTATGTACCCTGTACTCATTTGAACAACATTTCATTCATCGTTCGATATGACAACGTTGGAGGTTTTCTCTTATCCTGAAAGATGAATGTCTGATAACTCTAAGCTCTATGTACCCTGTACTTATTTGAACATCATTTCATTCATCGTCTGATACGACTTAACGTTGAAGGTTTTCTCTTATCCTGAAAGATGAATGTCTGGTAACTGTAAGCTCTATGTACCCTGTACTTATTTGAAGATCATTTCATTCATCGTCTGATATGATTTAACGTTGGAGGTTTTCTCTTATCCTGAAAGATGAATGTCTGGTAACTCTAAGCTCTATGTACCCTGTACTTATTTGGACATCATTTCATTCATCGCCCGATATGACTTAACGTTGGAGGTTTTCTCTTATCCTGAAAGATGAATGTCTGGTAACTCTAAGCTCTATGTACCCTGTACTCATTTGAACATCATTTCATTCATCGCCCGATATGACTTAACGTTGGAGGTTTTCTCTTATCCTGAAAGATGAATGTCTGGTAACTCTAAGCTCTATGTACCCTGTACTCATTTGAACATCATTTCATTCATCGTCCGATATGACTTAACGTTGGAGGTTTTCTGTTATCCTGAAAGATGAATGTCTGATAACTCTAAGCTCTATGTACCCTGTACTCATTTGAACATCATTTCATTCATCGTCCGATATGACTTAACGTTGGAGGTTTTCTGTTATCCTGAAAGATGAATGTCTGATAACTCTAAGCTGTATTAACCTGTACTCATTTGAACATCATCCACTTCTTTTTCTACATATCTACGTATCTCTTGCCATTTACCAGTTATAGCAAAGTCATCAAGTATGAACAGCACTTGAGGCCATTCACAGATAATAATTCAAGATTTGTCACGAAAACAATGTAAAATGCGTTATTTTATTTAAATCCTTAGATCCATTTTAAGTAAATCGAAGTTTTTCAGAAATTTTCCAATTAAAAGTATGTTGATTTGGAATGGGGCTATCTTTAAAAAAAATATTCGCATAATTAGAAGATGGGAAATACTGTTTCACAAGAACGCAATAATGTTTTTTCTAAAAATGCTACATTTGGAAGACTCAAAGTCTCAAGTGTTTTGGCCGAAATTTTGCAACTGACAACTTGGATAGAACATAATAGTTCCTCTATTTACTATAAGGAAAAAATATTAAGTACTTGAATTATTATTATTATTATTATTATTATTATTATTATTATTATTATTATTATTATTATTATTATTATTATTATTATTATTATTATTATTATTATTATTATTATTATTATTATTATTATTATTATTATTATTATTATTATTATTATTATTATTATTATTATTATTATTATTATTATTATTATTATTATTATTATTATTATTATTATTATTATTATTATTATTATTAATTATTATTAATTATTATTATTATTATTATTATTATTATTATTATTATTATTATTATTATTATTATTATTATTATTATTATTATTATTATTATTATTATTATTATTAATTATTATTATTATTATTATTATTATTATTATTATTATTATTATTATTATTATTATTATTATTATTATTATTATTATTATTATTATTATCATCATCATCGTCGTCGTCGTTATCATCATCATCATCATCATCACTCGTGCTTGCTAAGATGAAATAAACCGTCACGTTTCGCGAGACAGACAGCGGATGTGAATCTAACGGTAAACGTCATACCGCAACCTTGTACGTATAAGAAGTTCATCTCTAATTCAAGTTCATGGCATAGACTCCTGAACAGAAAATAAATAATATTCCAATTGCGCTAAGCGATACTATACAAGAGCATGAGTCCTCTTATTTTTGAACCGAAATAATTAAAGATACATTCACGTCAATTGAAATGTATATCTTTAATTTTCTGAGAATATCCAGAGAAGTCTTCTTCATTCTGGACGACTTGCCTCTAACTGTTAAACCATAAGACATAGGCAAAATATTTCTACAAAAATGTGTGTCTAATACTCAGGAGTTACATGCATCCCAATATTTTAAAGTTAGAGTTTCAAAAGCCACAATTTTTAAATGTTTATATACTTTTAAATAGAACAGTAATGCCCGATTTCTCCAACAGATGTTAAGACTTAACACGAGTTTAGCAATAACTACAACAAAAATTGCATTTTACCAACAAGTGTTAGCTTAACACTCGTGTTAAATCTCTTGTTAAACTAAGAAGCTACATTTCTGTTGTTAACTCTTTAACAATTGTAAATAGTCAAGATGGCGCACGTGAACGCTGCTGTTGATGTCGATTTGCTATATATATATATATATATAAGACCGCCTAAATGGCATTCGCAATATGAGGAGAAAGAGGTTAGAACATGCATCGAAAGGAATGTGCTGATCTCTCCTTTTCTTCAAATATTAATAACTGCGATTTTATAATTCACTGAATTATGTAGATAATACACTGTCCACCTCCCGTCTTGAAACGCTCAAGTCACTCGTCACTTGTCCTTCTTCGCTCTTCGTTTTAAATTTACGTAATACTGAGTTAGAACATGCATTGAAAGGAATATGCCGATCTCACTCTTCCTTCAAGTATTAATAACTTTGCTATTTTATAATTCACTGAATTATGTGAATAATACATTACGCATTTCCCGTCTTGAAACGTTCAAATCACTCGTCACCTGCACTTCTCTCCTCGTTTTAATAGTAATTTTACGTCCTCCAACGTTAAGTCATATCGAACGATGAATGGAATGGGTGAAATGATGCTCAAATGAGTCCAGGGTCCATAGAGCTTAGAGTTACCCGACATTCGTCTTTCAGGATAAGGGAAACCCCCGGAAAAACCGTATCCAGGTAACTCACCCTGACCGAGATTCAAACTCGGGACCTCTTGAACGTGAGGCAGACACGCTACCAACACGCTACCGAAGCAGGCTCTCGTTTTAAAGTTAGGTAATCCTGACGAAGTTGTTTCGTGCTTCTAGTAGTGACACATGCATTTGAATTAAATTCGTTTCCAATCATTTCCTACGTGACATCATTCTCTTTTACATTCACCGCATCTGTCCTCTTATTTTGCACTTCGTCACCAATTCAATTAACAATTCTTTCTGCATGGATGAGAAATTTGTCTCACAGGTTTATTTATGATTTTGTCTATCCGCCATTGTTTTAGCTATGTGCAGACGAAAATGAAAACAAAAGCGCATCGCAGTACGTTCAGAAAATAATACGACTCATCCATAGCCTTCTATAGCTGTAATATTTACAAGTCTCTTGGCGTTAACACGTATATGTTAACATTTTCGGAAAAAAGATTGGTGAAATGCAGGAAATTAAACAACTTTGTTAGCGCTGTGACAATTGTTACGTTACATTTGTTAACGTCAATTTTAACATCTGTTGATGAAATCGGGCATGAGCATATTTCAATAGCATTAGCAATAGTATTTTACGTCGAATAGTATTTATTGGTGACAAATAGGACGTTTTTGTGAAGTTTTAAGTTATTAGCAGAAGTGTGTGAAGTGCATACTTTCTCCATTTTAGGGTAATAGTTCACGCATTGTTGGCGAGCTGTAGGAAAAATTGGAACGTCTGAGTGGAGAGAAACAGGAATATGCTTGTCGCGTGAGCAGTATTGTAATGTAAGGTAGGCCTACGTTTGACTGTACAATAGAAAGAGTACTGAAGAGTAGCCTTAGTTCTTTGAGTTGTTATTTTCTCTTATTTCAATAAAAATTATGACTTGGAATATACCTCGATTTGAAAGTCATGCTCGACACTCGTTTAAAAATATTTTGTACAAGAGTAGGAAAAGTCATATAAGTTTAACACATTAAAATTTTCCTCATCGTATTTCGAAACATTCTTTTAACACGTCGAACTCCCTCCACCTTCTTTAAGAGATTATGGCTGTATGCATTAATAGGCAGCTGATACTGTTATCGGACTCGTACAAACTATAAAATGTATTTTATTACCTAAGTAAAACCATTTCTTTACTGATATCTAGATAAACTGAATGAAAAATGCTACTGCGTAGCTAAAAACGAATTTTACATATTCTTAATGCAAGCTGCTCCATCCCAAAGTACCATTTACATGAACACACTTACCTTCTCAAAAATAGCTGTAACAATGGAGGTTTAACAATAGTTTTTATGGAAGGTCTCTCGGTTTACAGAGATCAGAGAAGACGGGAATATAGTACAGTACAGTCTGACCATCAGTACAGTGTACGTAACACGACGTATATTGTATTACCTGTCTGACGAAAGAGTACAGTTATTATGAGAGATCGCTCGGCTTAGAGAGATCAGAGAAGACGGGAATATAGTACGGTACAGTCTGACCATCAGTACAGTGTACGTAACACGACGTATATTGTATTACCTGTCTGACGATTGAGTACAGTTGTTATGGGAGATCGCCCGGTTTAGAGAGAGCAGAGAAGACGGGAATATAGTACAGTACAGTCTGACCATCAGTACAGCGTACCTAACACGACGTATATTGTATTACCTGTCTGACGAATGAGTACAGTTGTTATGGGAGATCGCTCGGTTTAGAGAGATCAGAGAAGACGGGAATATAGTACAGTATAGTCTGACCATCAGTACAGCGTACGTAACACGACGTATATTGTATTACCTGTCTGACGAATGAGTACAGTTGTTATGGGAGATCGCCCGGTTTAGAGAGATCAGAGAAGACGGGAATATAGTACAGTACAGTCTGACCATCAGTACAGCGTACGTAACACGACGTATATTGTATTACCTGTCTGACGAATGAGTACAGTTGTTATGGGAGATCGCTCGGTTTAGAGAGATCAGAGAAGACGGGAATATAGTACAGTACAGTCTGACCATCAGTACAGCGTACGTAACACGACGTATATTGTATCACCTGTCTGACGAATGAGTACAGTTGTTATGAGAGATCGCCCGGTTTAGAGAGAGTAGAGAAGACGGGAATATAGTACAGTACAGTCTGACTATCAGTACAGCGTACGTAACACGACGTATATTGTATTACTTGTCTGACGAATGAGTACAGTTGTTATGAGAGATCGCCCGGTTTAGAGAGAGCAGAGAAGACGGGAATATAGTACAGTACAGTCTGACCATCAGTACAGCGCAGTCTGACCATCAGTACAGCGTACGTAACACGACGTATATTGTATTACCTGTCTGATGAATGAGTACAGTTGTTATGGGAGATCGCTCGGTTTAGAGAGATCAGAGAAGACGGGAATATAGTACAGTACAATCTGACCATCAGTACAGCGTACGTAACACGACGTATATTGTATTACCTGTCTGACGAATGAGTACAGTTGTTATGGGAGATCGCTCGGTTTAGAGAGGGCAGAGAAGACGGGAATATAGTACAGTACAGTCTGATCATCAGTACAGCGTACGTAACACGGCATAAATAGTATTACCTGTCTGACGAATGAGTACAGTTGTTATGGGAGATCGCTCGGTTTAGAGAGGGCAGAGAAGACGGGAATATAGTACAGTACAATCTGACCATCAGTACAGTGTACGTAACACGACGTATATTGTATTACCTGTCTGACGAATGAGTACAGTTGTTATGGGAGATCGCTTGGTTTAGAGAGATCAGAGAAGACGGGAATATAGTACAGTACAGTCTGACCATCAGTACAGCGTACGTAACACGACGTATATTGTATTACCTGTCTGACGAATGAGTACAGTTGTTATGGGAGATCGCTCGGTTTAGAGAGGGCAGAGAAGACGGGAATATAGTACAGTACAATCTGACCATCAGTACAGTGTACGTAACACGACGTATATTGTATTACCTGTCTGACGAATGAGTACAGTTGTTATGGGAGATCGCTCGGTTTAGAGAGGGCAGAGAAGACGGGAATATAGTACAGTACAATCTGACCATCAGTACAGTGTACGTAACACGACGTATATTGTATTACCTGTCTGACGAATGAGTACAGTTGTTATGGGAGATCGCTTGGTTTAGAGAGATCAGAGAAGACGGGAATATAGTACAGTACAGTCTGACCATCAGTACAGCGTACGTAACACGGCATAAATAGTATTACCTGTCTGACGAATGAGTACAGTTGTTATGGGAGATCGCTTGGTTTAGAGAGAACAGAGATGACGGGAATATAGTACAGTACAGTCTGACCATCAGTACAGCGTACGTAACACGGCATAAATAGTATTACCTGTCTGACGAATGAGTACAGTTGTTATGGGAGATCGCTCGGTTTAGAGAGATAAGAGAAGACGGGAATATAGTACAGTACAGTCTGACCATCAGTACAGCGTACGTAAGACGACGTATATTCTTGTATTTAGTAAATCGATATCCCATGTCTTTAAGTATTCTCCAGAATGTATCCTTCTACCTTGAAAAGGCATTTTGTCTTTAACAACGTTCATAAGTTTACGTACTATAGGAATTTCTCTTCTCTGTTCGTAAAACTCGAGAAAAGTTCTGAACACACACATTTTTCAAACTTATCGGGTTGGAACCTTTTTGGTTGTGGGCGACGTTTAAAGTTTTTCTCTCGTACACTTTGTATTTTGAACCTCTTGCACTATATTACGTACAGTTCGTTGTTGTAGCATTATTTAACGTAATGATTAGACCTTTATGTTTGTCTTCCTTACAAAAGTGTAGCACATTGAATATTAATTTTATAGTTTGTGAGCGTATGACGGTGTTTACATTTTGACTTGATTCCACCCGACCATTGTAAGAAACTCAACTGATGTATTGCCAAATGGTACAGGGGATGCTGACGTAATATCATTTATTTGTTTGTTTTTACGCAAGCCTTCACTGTTAGCCGTCTACATTCATTCTTCGGGCAGGTTATATCTGTTGAACTCTATGAAGTAAGCAGAGATTAAGGAATTGATTATTGTCCCATGCAATCTGCAGCAAGCAGTTGGTATGGTAACCATCTGACTTCTGTATAGAATTATGTCAATAACGCAGGTTTACTCGTGCAGCTACACAGTGCTTCATTGCCTATGAAAGATATACAAAGTTAGTGCCTCTGACAAGGGACTTGTAACGCATTAGATTAGAATTTGACCGGCAGGCAAACAACGCTCCTTATCGAACAATATTGCTTAAAAAGGACATTTACGCAACTTTGTCCCGATAAGCGTGTGACTCAATGTATTAATGCAAATTTTCTTTCGTATTCATATTTCATCACCACATGCGACACTGGCCTAAGGTCACAGATTTGAATTCGGCCGTAATTTTGGTTTTTAAAAGTGACAGTCTTATATCGATAGTTTACTGACACGTAAAAGAACACCTGAGGGACTAAATTTCGGCACACCGGCGGCAGTAATATGATATTCGTAACTTATAGCGGAAATTGCTTGTAAATACATCATTATTATCATCACCTTTTATCGTCGTTTTGATCATTTATATGATTTTCGGTTGACAACAATGTCCCAGGTTCACCTAGCGGTGTAATACAGAAATGGCTAAGTGCTTTTGCAAACGTATGTGTTGTCTATGCGCTTCCTGCGGTCACCATGATAATGCATTTTGCTGCTTAACTTGATCTACCGCTCGCGAGTGTGCATGCCTATGCAACCACTGGAAATTTTCACACAGCTCCAGAATGTCCGGTAAGGAGAAACTTCTCGAAGGTTTCAGCGATAACGCTATCGTGTTCTAGCTGGACGGGCACGCAGCTTATCTGTTTACTGTTCCGACTGCCCGGCATCGACTTATGCCAATCTGGGTAGCTCCGTTGGTTAGGCGCTGTCTCCTGACCACGAAGTTGGGGGTTCAACCGGCCCGAGACTGATGGTTTTTGAGTTAACAGCCACAGCCCCATGTTAATAGATTTAGTAACTCCTACAGAACGAAATTCCGGTACCCGGTGACGCTGATATGATCCTGGCAATTAACATCGTTGTTAACGAACAATATACGAGGGCTATCCAGAAAGTAGATTACGTTTTCGTCTGTTTCCGCTATGGGCGCTAGCGCGGCCATCTTGGGGTCAGAGCATTGCGCAGCTCAGTCGGCATCTAGCCGTGCTAGTGAGAGGTTCGTGCTGTGCTCCGTTCAGATACTGTGACGGTTTGAAATGTCTGCGTTAATTGAAAATCTCGCGAACTGCGAGGTGCGTGCAGTAATAAGGTTTCTGACTGCAAAAAACTGTAAACCGATAGAAATCTATCGGCAGCTTTGTGAAGTGTATGGGGACAACATTATCACTGAAGGTGGAGTGCGTCAGTGGGTCATCAGATTTAAAAATGGCCGAACCAATGTTCACGACGAAGATCGAAGTGGGAGACCCAGCATAGTGACTGCCGAACTTGTCGAAAAAGTCGATGCTAAAGTCCGTGAAAATCGAAGGTTCACAATAACGGAACTTTCTTTGAGTTTTCCACAAATTTCGCGAAGTTTGTTGCACGAAATCATCAGCGAAAAGCTTGGTTACCACAAGTTTTGTGCAAGATGGATTCCAAAAATCTTGACAGAGGACCACAAAAATCAGCGAATGGCTGCAGCGTTGAACTTTTTGGACGTTTACCATAAGGATGGTGACTCTTTACTCGATCGCATCGTTACTGGTGACGAAACATGGGTGAAACACGTGAACTGTGAAACGAAATTGCAATCAATGCAGTGGGGGCACACAAGTTCTCCCCAAAAACCCAAGAAATGCATGCAAACAATGTCGGCAAGGAAGATGAGTGAGTGAGTGTGTGGTTTTAGGGCCCGTCGACATCAAGGTCATTTGGGCCTAGGAAGATGATGGCGACTGTTTTTTGGGACAGAAAAGCTGTGATTTTGGTGGACTTCCTGGAAAGAGGCACTACAATAAACTCTCAAAGGTATTGCCAAACTCTCCAAAAACTCAGAAGAGCCATTCAAAACAAGCGCAGAGGAATGTTGAGCTCTAAGATCTTGTTGATTCACGACAACGCCCGGCCCCACACGGCAAATGTCACTCGTGAAGTTCTTGAATCTTTTAAGTGGGAGTTGTTTCCTCATCCGCCGTACAGTCCCGACCTGGCACCGAGCGACTTCCACCTATTCCCAGCAATGAAGAAGTGGCTGGCTATGCAGCGTTTTGATGACGACGCACAGCTGCAAGAAGAGGTAACGAAGTGGTTGAAGGCGCAGGCGGCCGAATTTTTCGACGAAGGAATTTCCAAGCTCGTACATCGCTACGATAAATGCCTTAATTTGAATGGTGACTATGTCGAAAAGTAGTATTTGAGTGTGGCTTTCATCTGTATATAATAAAATTTGTTTCCTATACTTTGTTTACTTTTTATTCCAAAATGTAATCTACTTTCTGGATAGCCCTCGTATATATATATATATATATATATATATATATATATATATATATATATATATATATATATATATATATATATATATATATAGGGTGAGTCAAATGAAAACCTTAGATATTTTTAAATATTATTTATTGTGCAGAAGTGGTACAACGCTTTATCACTTTTCAACATAATCTCCCTCACGCTCAATGCAAGTCCTCCAGCGCTTACAAAGTGCATAAATGCCTTTAGAAAAAAATTCCTTTGGTAGTCCGCACAACCACTCATGCACCGCCTGGCGTACCTCTTCATCGGAACGGAACTTCTTTTCTCCCATTGCGTCTTTGAGTGGTCCAAACATATGGAAATTACTTGGGGTAAGGTCAATGGAGACACTCAAAATGCAGGTCTGTGATTGTTGTAACTGTTGTACGGACAGTGTGGGGCCTTGCATTGTCATGCTGACAGCAATACACGTCGCTTTGACTTGATTGCAGGCCGCAGATGATTTTTTAGGAGATCTATGTATGATGTACTGGTGAGAGTGCTCCCTCTAGTCATGTAATGCTCCAAAATGACGCCTTTTTCGTCCCAAAAGAGAGTCAACATAACCTTCACTGCTGATGGTTCTGTTCGAACTTCTTTGGTTTTGGTGATGAGGGACGGCGCCATTCCTTGCTCGCTCTCTTCCTTTCCGGTTGGTGGAAGTGAACCCAGGTTTCGTCCCCAGAAGCCATCACCTTCCCGTTCAAAGCACCGCAGAAGTTCTTCACAAGCATCAACACGTCGTTCTCTCATTTCAGGAGTCAGCTGTCATGGCAGACACTTTGTGAGACTGGAGCACATCATAGATAATGTGGTGTGCTGACCCATGACTATGCTGCATTGTCATTCAGTGTCACTCGGCGGTTTTCCTTCACTATGACTTCAACTGCTGCAATGTTCTGTGGAGTCACAACTCGTTGTGCCTGACTTCCTACCCCATTCCTAGACTTGCCGCTGTGACAAACATGCATCACCTTACTGAACCTTCACTTGTCGATGAATTTCAATAAATTTCACAACTTCACTGCGCAAAAACCGAATAAAGAGCGCTGTTCTTCCCTGGTACAAGTCGCAAAGTGAGGCGGCCATCTTTATACTGATACTGCGACCATGTGTGTGCATCTGCCCTATGCTGCCACCTACAGGCCATTCTGCACGCTGTTTGTAGCACACTTACCAACTTACAGTATAACGGCGTGAAATTTCGATTTGTCATTCCAAATTTAAGGTTTTCATTTGACTCAACCTCGTATATATATATATATATATATATAATGTTTTTGGAGTAACCAACCAAACAGGAAATGCAGATATGACAAGTCTCCTCGTAAGTTTTCTTTTCTTTTTTACATTAACGTCCAATAAGTTAAGCGTAGTCCAATCGCAGTTTTTCTATTTATAGATGTGAGATATTTCGTAAACACCATTAGAGCAGATTAATAGCTACATAGAAAGATTCCTTATTGGGGACAAAGCCTGTTCAAGGACTTGATTCACGCTCGTTGCGAAACTTGAGAATGTGATCAGGCCTTTTGCAATGAGGTTTCCTTGTAAGTAACGACTGATGAGCTAAGCTGTCAGTTTCGAGCACGAATCTACCTGCTATGGCTATCTGTCAAGTACAGTTTGGACGTGGTGTAGCGGGTTTGACCCATTGACTATCAATTTATCTACATTTTATTACGTACTTACACTGCATTCCACCCAAACATACTCGCGATTTCACTGGAAATACACCTTTAAAGTGTACTTAAAACATAACTCAAAAAAGAAAAGTAGCTTAAATACTAAATTTGGCATTGTTGTATAGATTCTTTCAAGAATGCAGAGTTTTCGAGAAAATCACCCACCTACAAAGGTTCTCTTTTTTTTTTTCAAAAATGAATTTTCGATTTTGACTCAAATATCATATGTTAAGATATTTTCCTAGAAATGAAAATGTTCTCAAAATCCGCTTCATTTGTATGACTCTATAACTTGTAAACCATAAGAGATAGACAAAAACAAACTTCAAAAAGGTAGATGTCGTTAAAACAGCAATTTATGTCAATTTTTTAGAAAATACTTTTTCCCAAATATTCCTTGTTGTTTGATTTTTCGATACTTAAGTTTTCTCAAATGCAAGATTTTTATTCATTTTTATCCCTTGACCATGAAAAGACAGAAGATTTTCAAAGTCATCATATAACGACCAAAACATTTGACTATCACTTAAAGTCTACTGTATTCCCTTGTAACTACAATAAGATAATGTTTATCCTTAAGTAGATAGAGCAATAAGTGTTTGTAGAAGAGTAGAGAAAGTCATGTGACTGCACACATCAGACTGTATTTACATAATTTATAGCAGTTGTACAGTGATGGTTTCACATCTATTTTATTGCGTCCTGGAACAACATTAACTGAGCGTAGTCTGTTAGTCCAAATGTAGTTGGAGCGATATTTGGGATAGAGTTTGCTGCTACAAGATCACATGTTTTTGTTTTGAAAGCAGAATACCTAAAGCATTACATTTCAAGGTAAACTAGGAACTGCTTTCTAGCGAAATCACAGGACTGGAAACGTCCATCAGAACTCTCTTATTTTCTGAATTTTAAGTTTCTATGATGCAATTGGTAACACAACACTTCCGGTAGATCTGATTGATTTTGGGATAACACAAGAATCGGTTCAGTGAAGTTTAACGGAGCATTTTAAAAAGAAAAATTTGGGTCAGATAACTCCAACTGACTTGCCGAGCTAGAATTCAAACGGAGAAGATCCCGCACTAAGGGAGGATGCAGCTAGTGAGCGCAACCCGAGCCCCTAAACTGTGCATTTCGACGTCCGGTTTCGATGCCGAGAACATCAGATATAGAACACAAATTCCACCACGCGGCATCACCACACTCGCTCCTTTGCCAACAGTCTGACCCAGGGTGAC
Source organism: Mantis religiosa (assembly GCA_030765055.1). Classification (NCBI taxonomy): domain Eukaryota; kingdom Metazoa; phylum Arthropoda; class Insecta; order Mantodea; family Mantidae; genus Mantis; species Mantis religiosa. The sequence continues at coordinate 13,244,699 of CM060953.1, read as the reverse complement.
CGGACTGAAATAAAGGTGAAGGGAGGGAAATCGCGGAAAAGAAAGTAACGTAACCAGCACTCACCTAGTGACCAAGTATCGAATCCGGAACCTCGCGCATCAGTCACCAGACACAAAACTGTTCCTGAAGACCAACATACATTTCTGGCCTCTAATAACATAGGAAGTGCATTTCTTAGATGTAGATACTCCAAATGTGCAACCCATGTCCTCCAGCAGATTGAGACTTAAGTTTAACGCCGAATTTGAATCATATTGCTTCCTATTATACTTTAAGCAGTGAGACAAATGGAAAAGCTACGAAATGGTTTATGTTTTTATCTTTACGTACCAAGAGTGGGTTTAGATACCCCGCCTCTGCGCTTGGTTTAGGACCACCGAGTTTGGATTATTCTTTAATATCGCCTTCGTTAGCCAACACTGAAAATGCTATAGGATTGTATTTCGACACTCAACTTGATAGGAATCTGCATATCTCTGTATCATGTGAAAGCATAGTGAAAAGGTTATTCACCAGACAAAATCTGTCAAAATCTGCATCAATTTATGATAGACTGACCCACCAATCAGTCGCGCTATTTAGTACAATTTGAGTTCTTTGGCATTAATACCCGACTTCACCAACAAATGTTAAGACTTAACACGAGCTTAGCAATAGTTATAACAAAAATTGCATTTCACAAACAAGTGTTAGGTTAATACTCGTGTTAAATCTCTTGTTAAACTAACAAACCAAATTTCTGTTGTTAAGTCCTTAACAATTGTAAATATTCAAGATGGTGGGCAAGAACTCAGCTGTTGATGTCGATTTGCTATATTTAAGACCATGTAAATGGCATCCATAATAGAGTACGGTCTATGAGGAGAAATTATTTTGAGGAGCTATCAGAAGAAAATTTTCTACAGAGGTATAGACTGTCGAAACAAATTGCTATGAAGGTTACTGCGGAAGTACAAGAGAGGTTAGAATATGCCAATCTCACCTTTGCTTCAAGTATTAATAACGTTGTGATTTTATAACTCATTGAATTATGTGGATAATACATTGTCCACCTCCCGTCTTGAAACGTTCAAGTCACTCGTCACTTGTCCTCCTTCGCTCCTCGTTTTTAAATTTACGTAATACTGAGAGCATGCATCGAAAGGAATATACCGATCTCGCCTTTGCTTCAAGTATCAATAATTTGGCGATTTTATGATTCTCTGAATTATGTGGATAATACACTGTCCACCTCCCGTCTTGAAACGTTCTAATCACTCGTCACTTCTGTCCTTCGCACCTCGTTTTAAATTTACATAACACTGACGAAGTTGTTTGGTGCTTCTAGTAGTGACACATGCAATTGAATTAAATTCGTTTCCAATCTTTTCACACGTGACATCTTTCTCTTTTACATTCACCGCATCCGTCCTCTTATTTTGCACGATATCCTTACACTTCGTCACCAATTCAACAAACAATTCTTTCTCCGTCGATGAGAAATTTGTCTCACGGCTTGTCTGACGATTTTGTTCACCCGCCATTTTTTCAGCTGTGTGCAGACGAAAATGGAAACAAAAGCGCATCGCAGTAGGTTCAGAAAATACTACGACTCATCCATAGCCTTCTATGGCTGTGATATTTCCATTCTATAGATGTAATATTTACAAGTCTCTTGGCGTTAACATTTTCAGAAAACAGGTTGGTGAAATGCAAGAAATTTAACATTTGTTAGCGCTGTGACAATTGTTACGTTACATTTGTTAACGTCGAAGAAGCCGGGCATAAGTGTCATGTTTTGACTACGTTCTAAGATTTGACCGAATTGCAGTTGTTAAAAATACAGTAACTGGGCGTACTTGGCAGCGGCAGTTTGGTCTCAAAATGATAACTTAGCAAACCCTATTTAACACAGTTTGTACCAGAGTTAAACATGGGACCATTCGCGGGAGGGGGGGGGGGTTCACAAAAGTTCCAACTGCGAGTCTCCTCCGTTATCTAATACGCACGAAAGCTTTTGTCGAACTGATTCTTTGCTCGCTGCCTCTGTCAGACCAATGGCAAAGTGATATTTTAGAGCTCGCAGTCATATTGACAATGTCACCTTCATTAGTAGCTGTCTTTGAATTTTTTTTTTTTACTAATTCCAGATCATAAAATATATGTAGGTAAAATAACTTTACATTTGAGTTTGATTTATGAGTCACTATGTTTACACTCAAACTTCACTTACTTGTTGTTGTATAATTGAAACGTTTTCAAGATCATTCGATCTCATCCTCAGCTGTTTGGTGACTAAATGAACCGTCCTCTTCTTCCACTACTACGGAGCTCCGATCACTCTGCCATCTGGTGTTAGGAGCACTAAGTTTTAATACTTCATTTAATGCCGGGATTTCAAAATTTATAACTTTATCACGGTTTTTGTTTATGAATATTTTTTTCCCAAATATCCAATTCTAAGGGTGTACTTAAAGATTTTAACAGTTTAATGTTGTGGCCAATGTTGTGGTTTTCTGTCCAAAAATAGTGTGAAACTGCAGATTTTTCTGTTTGTTTCAACTTAATGTTCCTCTGGTGTTCTTTTTGCCTGGTTGACAAGTTTCTCTTAGTTTTTCCTATGTAGCTTTTTTCGCAGGTTTCACAATTAATCTGATAAATTCCTGATTTCAAATTGTTGGGGATTGTATTTTTCAGTGGTTTATTTAGCAGGTTCCTCAGACTGAATTTGTTTTGGGGTTCTAGTTTTAAGTTTAGTCTTTTGAAGATTCGTTCAAATTTTCTAAAAGCCCATGGATGGTAGGTGAATTTTCTATATTGCCAATTTGTGTTTTTAGGTGGTGTGAGAGTGATATTTTTTGATATTATCTTCAGTTTTTCTTTTCTCTTCATCATGTTCCTTATGATGGCTGGGTTGAATCCATTTAATACCGCTATGTCTTTTATGTGTTGTTGTTCTTTCAAAAATTCATCCTTACTCAGTGGGATGTTGTATAGCCGGTGAATTAGACTTCTAAAGGCAGCTAGTTGATGTGAAACTGGGTTGTATTCATTTTTCTTTATGTAATTATCTATGTGTGTGGGCTTCCTGTATATTCCAAAATCTACACCATAACTTAATGTCCATCCATAACTTTACATAGTCAATATAATCTCTTGAACTTATTCGACGCAACTCAAAGAAGGACTTGAGGCAGTAGACTCTGGTAGCGACTGTAACTTAACTGTAATATTTATAACTAATAAACTCAATGCTAACAATATAATGCAATCTAATTTTCTGAATGAAAATTCTCGGTTTGGTTCTCAGCCCGACAGGAGCTGTGTGTGCGCCAAAGGTAGAGAATTATACTGGTGTCGCTATTACAGCTACAGTCGTTCTAATATTTACTTTCGCTAGTTCTCAGATAACACTAGTTTGTCATAGTTGCTGTAATGAGGGTGTACCATCGATGGCCGTCACAAAAAGCTCATTACATACAGGATATGGTTAGACGCAATGTGTATTTGATGGAAATTAACGAAGATTCACAATTAACTGATCTCGATTGATGCTGGCTGAAAACATTGGCCATATATACGTTCTCGTGCTTCCAAATCAGCCAAGGCATTGCACCTATATCAAAGAAGCAAGTAATTATCACAAATTAAGAATTACAACAAAACAGAAAAAAGTAACAGTGCGATCCATATAAACCTGAACCATTTCAATACGCCATAACTTTTGAATAATAATAGGACACACGTGCAACTTTAGGAGAATATAATACACAATGGGAGATTACATTACACTATTTGCATCTCAAAGAAAATGTTGGAAGTATCCTCCACCAGTATCTGAACTCGTCTCACCATATTCTCTGAAGTTTTACGGAGAGTATCCTCGCCAATGTTACTTATTTCGGTTCGAATGGATTCCTTGAGAACATCAATTGTCCGTGGCCTATTCTTGTACACTCTAATTTATGTACCCCCACAAGAAAAAATCCGGTAAGGTTAGGTCAGGGAATCTGGGGGCCACAGACCTTTTGAGATTATTCGATTATCAAAGAAACTGGTTACAAGTTCCATGGTGTCAGATGCATGGCACGTTGGTCCATCTTGCTGGAAATAACCTTCTCTCAATTCGATATCATCCAGCGGCTTCACAAATGTCTTGAAGATACCCATATAAACTTCAGTGTCTACAGTCGTAATGGGACCAACGATCCTGGAAGCTGACACCGCCTACCATACTCCAACGTTTTCATCATGCAGTGGGGTTTCGTGGATCACTTGGAGGTTTACAGCAGTCCAATATCTGGTGTTTTGTGTGTTTGTGTAGCCTGACAGGTGAAACCATGCCTCATCTGCAAACCACGTTATGGAGAGAATGTCTGGACGTGGAATAATAGGCTGGTATTCATATGGAACATGTTAAAGAGCTGCGACCTTACAGAGTGCATATGGTGCAACAACTCAAAGAAGCAGATTATGATAAACGAATCAGTTACTGTTGATGGTTTCAGGGTACTCTTATTAACCTTCTCTCAATTCGATATCCTTCCAGGTGCTCCACAAATGTCTTGCAGATACCCATATAAACTACAGTGTCTACAGTCGTAATGGGAACAACGATCCTAGAAGCTGACACCGCGCACCGTACTCCAACCTCCAAAAGGTCTTCAAAGAGCACAATATTACTTTGGCCCCACAGAACAAATTTAGTGTACAACACCTTTAGAAATCACGTGATACAAAGGAGATACCCGCAGATAAAAAATCAGGTGTGTACCGGATAAACTGCAAAGGCTGTGACAACTTTTACATTGGAAAAACAAAAAGGAACTTGAACATTAGGCTTAAAGAGCATTTTAGGAACATCAGGAAAAAAGAAACAGATAAATCGGCGGTAGCGTACCATTTTTGAAAGGAGAATCATGATATAGAACAAGAAATCCACTTATTAAAAAGTGTCCAAGGTCCAGCTGCATTAACCACGTGGGAAAAAATCTTCATAAAGAAATCTGAAAGAAAATTTAATTTTAAGTGTAAATACTAGCAATAAGTGGAGCATTGAATATTAGTTCGACTCAAAATTATATTAATCATGGATCATGTTCAATACAATAAAGTTCAGCTGTACTGGGCTAATATCTGTATTAATTCATTATTCACTCTATTTGTATATGTAACAGGTCTTTCGGTTTTCTGATAATATATCAAAGTATCCCGGTGTTTTCATTTCAGAATCTGGGATCCCTAATTTGAGGTCTCTATTTAAATATAATTTGCGGCAACAATAGTTGTGAATACACACATGGGCTGACCCTCGTAACAATTACAGACAATATCCAGTTAGTTATGTCAGTTTTCTGCATATACAATAATACCCAATACAAAAATGTGAGAGTTCTGAAGCCCAACTTACTACGTATAGCTTAGGTACGTCACAAATTTGCATGTTAACATTTCACACTTCAGCATCCGCCAAATCTAGTTCTAATGTTTTACTCTGCTTATAGGTTACACACTTGATTAGCAATTGAAATATGGAACGTTTTGAGTAGAGATTACAGACTCAGAGAAAAGCTCTACCGCGAATAGCAGCAAAGATATCTGCAAATGGACGAACTCATTTCGTGTTTTTCTATTGCAGCAGCACAAATCTGGCAGGCTGTTTGGAACAGCCCGAAGGGTGGTCAAAACGTGTACCTGCTCTGGGAAGAGCTTAACCACGTAGTGGCGGGATGTGGATGTTGCAGAATGACGGGTGTATTTTAAGTGGGGTTAGTGTAGGGAGGTAGCTTTTTGCTCCTCAGGGAATGATGAACCGAGTGCTACGGACAGCGAGCACCGCTGGTGGGTTAGTTAATAAACTAGGAAGAAGGTATGTATAATTTTGAATATTCCATAGTAACAATTTTGGAGTAGCTGAAATTTAATTTAGGCTGGAATGGAGATCATGTGGTTACCGGTAGTGACCGCAAGACATGCGGGGTAACCGGTATCGCTTATAGCGACGCTCACGAGGTACATAATCCCCAAAGGGATCTGATTAGGGCGCTCTGATGTTGGGGCAAACCCTCGAAGAATTTTGTCGCCCGGCGTCTAATTTCATCCTCCACATATCGGAGGGATGAAGCCTCATGAAATAATCTCACGGGGAACCTTGTGCATACTGAATAAATAATCCGAAGACATTTATTCTGTGCACGTTGGAGCAGAACTAGATGTGAGCCTGCGGCCATACCCCAGACTTCGCACGCATAGAGCATGATAGGGAGGACCAGAGCCATAAAGAGGCGCAACTTTAAGGGAACAGACATCGCAGACCGAAGCACAGGGTATAGTGATGCCACGGCACCACACGACCGATGAGCTTGCTCCCGGATGTGCTCCCGAAAAGTTAGGCCCTTGTCCAGCTTGACTCCCAAGTACTTGATTGAATTCTCCCACCTGATCCCTTGCCCGAAGTAGGTAAATTGGGGGAAGTTTTCTATTGGTACATGTCGATCAATTAAAATACGAACAGAGAAGCCTTAACTCTAAAAAACAAAAGTAAAATAGGCCGCCTCGGTAGCGTAGATGGTAGCATGTCTGCCTCACGTTCAAGAGGTTCCGAGTTCGAAACTCGGTTAGGGTGAGTTACCTGGATAAGGTTTTTCCCGGGCTTTTCCTTGTCCTAAAAGACGAATTTCGGGTAACTCTAAGCTCCATGGACCCTGGGCCCATTTGAGCATCATTTCATTCATCGTCCGATATGACTTAACAAAGTTAAAGGACGTAAATTACACACACACACACACACACACACACACACACACACACACAAAGCACAACCACTCTCAAATGTTTTATGTGCCATAATACGAACTCGTATTTAGAATCACCAAACAAAACCATCTGTCGTTTTACAGATCGCTTTAAATACCTTAGTAGACTGTCTACAGCTCTTTCTTTTATTCACACATTTTACATTTCTGGTTTCTGGAAATAACATTCGTGCCTTTAAGAAGACCAATTAGAATCCAATAATATATGTTTCCAAAAATTTGAAAACAGAGAGGTTACCTTTTCGTACTCATATCGCCAAATTTTAATTCATAGAAATTAATTATTCTTTCACACTGGCCGTGTGTAGGCTAAATTGTGGAAACGTAGAGTCAGACTGAAAAATTCAATGCCATAGCCGGGATTTAAATCTTTCAGTCTGACTCTACGTTTCCAAAATTTTAATTCGTTTGAGTGTTTTAGGGGGTAAACTTTGGGTTCTAAAAACCTATAAAAGTGGTATTTTCAACCCTTAACATACAAATCAACATTCAACACTCTTTGGCCTAAGTAGTACCTTCGCTTATGCGTACGGCAGGGGCCAACAAACATCATAAGCTATTGGATAGAGTCAGACTGAAAAATGCAATGCCATGGCCGAGATTTGAACCGCGGATCTCCTGATGTCCATCCTATTGCTCCTAGCCGTTGAGCTACCATGGCCAGTATACCAGCATGACATTAAATTGTCCAACTGGCACGTATTTTTCCCAGTAAACTACTAAGAGTTCTCATTTACGAGATACGCACCGACCATGGCATTGAATTTTTCTAACTCCATCCAAAACCCTATACACGGCTTGTGTGGAAGATTAATTTTCCTCAATTAACCTAGTCATAAGCTATGTTGTAAAAAACTACTGCTATTATATTTCAATCCCTTAAGAGCAAATTGTCATTATTTGATCAATTCATACAAAACTTTGAACACTAGCTGTAAGTACAAATTACAGTTTTCTTGTGGTTTCCATAAATCGGCCCTAACCTTTTCAACCCAGTATTTATATAACATAGGATTGCCATGTAGGAAAGACAGTTAACAAATAATGGTGTAGGTAGAGTCAGAGTGAAAAATTCGATGCCTTAGCCGAGATTTGAACCACGGCTAGCGTGGAAGAATGATTATTTCTTACAATTATATTGAAATGTAACATTTTCAAGCTTTTTTCATTTTATACAAATAAAACAGTTTTTTTCCCTTATGAAGCAGAAATGACCTAAATGTTACGAAATTTGGAACGAGAGATACACTAGAATGTATAGCAATGTAAGGAAAAAATAATGACAATTTACAAATGTAACTATAACTAAAAGGTTTTCATTGATAAGAATTGAAAACTAGTTTGTGTAATGTATGTTAAGGTAAATATTAAACCCATTTCTAGAAAAATAATTGAATATCGAAAAACATTTAATAATTACGAATATTTTTCTTTATAAAAGAAGACACAATATAAACATAACACAGTTATTAAACCAAAAAGAAAGTTCCAGTAAGGAACAGCATACGGACTTCAGGAAGAAGAAAAAGTCAGTTGGTAGAGCACCTGTCTGCTGTAAAAGATGTCCCACGATCAGTTCCCGGCTAGGAGTGAAACTTCTTTTTCTAACCTTCAAACCAACAGCAACAGTTATGGTCTTAGAAATTTAAAACAACTGAAATTGTTTCAACGAGGTACACGCTTTTCGTCTGTCTTCTGTTGTTTCCGAGTTACAAAAAACAAAAACGCAACATTAAATCAGAAAAGAGACTTTAAAGGCCATTCGCAGGAAAATCAAGATATGCATTTTATTAATCCTACACGTATTTTAATTGCATGTTATATTAAGAAAAAAAAATTGAGAATAATTTTTTAAAAACCAACAGTAAGGAAAACTTCACTCAAAGGATAGTAATGCTAAGGTTTTCTTGAAAGCTTTCTTTCAGTGGAGCTCAGATAATCTTTCGATGCTGAATTTATGGTTAGTAAGCATAATTTCCTCTCCCTACTATAGGCAGATAACAGAGAAAGTAAACCAATACACCAGTCTATTTCAGTCAGCCAATAGAGGGAGTATTTTTTTAAAAATGAAGGGATAAAGTCGTAAGCAAGTAACAAAAACAGCAATTACTTACACCAATGCTCACGATGAAGATGAGAATGCTTAGACCGACGTTCCAGAGACCCATCATGAAGCCAACACAAACCCGTAATGCGCGGGAGTCTACAGTCCAACCATTAATGTGCGCTCGGGGCGAGTTTGAACGTAGCGCAAAAGATGGCATTGCTCTCTGCGTGGGCGTTCTTTGAAGGACACCAAGACAGAGAGGGCAAAGACTAACCCAGGGCCTGATAACTCAGATAGGAGACCAGGAGACACATTGAGGTTCGCGAAACACCCGGAGTCTACAGATACAGTTTAGAGCGCTGCAGGCGCCGGATTCAATGCCGCCAATATAATTATTTTGGCTGCCGTGTTGCATACTAACTAATATATAAAATAACTTCTGCTTAGTTCAAAATTTAATAGTTATTATATTATTTTACTACTTACGAAGTAATTTGCGTAATATTAATGGCCTATTATCGACCTTATTTGAGCTCAATGGACTATATGAATAAGACACTACATTGGCTAACCTGTAAATATTTGAATTAAAGCTTTAACGACAAGGAGGCCAAGCCAAATTAAGTTCTGAATACAATTTTCATCGATTTGTGAAATTGTAAAAATTTCAAAGAACTAGGAGGACGTATTGGCAGCAGGAAGAACGAGAATAGATTTTCACAAAGACCTATTGGTAAGTAAGATTTAGCATGTAGCTAAATACCGACAATTAATATGACATAACCTGAAATGTGCCTTAATACATATTCATTCACAGTTAAATTGTTTTACATACAAAAGCATTAGTTTCATTAACCTTGTTACTTTATTACTGCAATAATGGGATTTTCTGTTTTTTGTCTTTCAGGGATTATCCATCATCTCAGGCTACCAGGAATACGATGGCAGAAATCAGAGTGCAGGATTACTGGATATTGTGTATGTTTCTTGTTTTGGTGATGTGCAGTGATCTTCAGGAGCTTTAGTAATGTAGCACAAAGCATTCTTTCCCGCGTATACAGCAATTTAATGTGGCATATCAAATATTTCTGAAAGTTTGAGTTTCATTTCATATCAGTGGAAAATTTAACAAAAACTTTGAGGATAACTGTGGCCAACAAGGAAAAGTGAAAAGTGAAGTTATTTTAGACAGTTGATTGGGTGTATTAGTTTTTGTGTTTGTACTTGTAGTTTTAAATTTAAAATATATGTAATATATAAGTTCATGTAAGGTAAGTAATATGCAGTTTAAAATACTGAAAAAATAGCTGTGAATTTTCAGATACACCAAAATTAGCATCTGTGTTTACGTATAATCTAGGTGGCTTAAATTAAAATTTTTGGGCGAGATGCTGGATATGAATTTTATAAACTTTTTCTTTAAATTGCAATGATAAGTATTTTGAAGAACTAAGTTCTCTTAACCTTACTCATCAGTGTATATCTACATCATTGATCAAGAATGTCACAGCTTTTAACAGCAATTAAAAGTATGATCTAAGATTCCATAAACCTAATTTGTTCTATATTGTTTAATGCAGTAGTCACTATGCAATATTATTGTACACACTACAGTAAATTATTTACCTGAATAACCATCTTTGAAGAGATCTGATGGGATTAGAATTTATTTGAAAAAGCTTTACAAGTTTTTAGGTGTAATTGTGCATTGCAAGAAATGATTAAAATGTCATTGTGTCATCATCATTATATGCCACTTTTAATTTTATTTCTAATATTCCAGTTATTCTTAAAACATGCACAATGTCAGCTAGCTAGGACCTAAACACAGTGTGGCTTGATCTCAAATTAGTAAAGCTTCACAATAAATAATAGGTTATAAATCCTCTTCCTTGTTAACACACACACACACACACACACACACACACACACACACACACACACACACACACACACACACACACACAAATGGGTTCAGAAAAATAACAAGTTAAAGTGATATTTGCACAGCATTTATGTATTCTGTGGTATTTCTGTTCTCAGCATGTACTTGCCACCATTTATGAGTAATATTGGTACACAATTTCTGGAATGCTAACCATTTTAAGGGTGATATAACGTTTCTAGCGTGACCCACAGAAATGTTGCATGTCACATGAAACTACACTGTTAAACATCCTCTCATTGTTCTAAGTTGGAATGAAAATCTCAATCTTTGGCATGGGAAAAAGATGTTTAACCTAATATATGAGCCATTTGCTACATGCAGTGATGCGAAGCCACATAATAATTTTGAAAAGTAGATAAAACTGCACATTATTTTGCTATATAATGCACTTCTTGTTTCATTGTAGTGAACACATAAGGGAATTATGGACTGTCAAAAGAAATAATGGTCAGATGTGTGAGCAAATAAATTACATTACTAAATTATTTTTTATTAACTACTCAAACACACAGTTCCATCACTTTCACTTCTTAACTAAAACTACAAACAGCATAGTTCATAGTGTAATCTTTCATTGAGTTATTTATTTGACACACATTCAGTTGTATGTCATGGACTGGGAGGTTTACACTATGCAGAGGGCTCCATTTGCCATCTTAGTCATAAAGTACATTGCTTAAAGTCCTATCAAGTTAAAGCAAGCCATTTATCCAAACAATTGCTCTGCACATTAAGCAAATTATATTTCACAGTCAGATAACTACATGAAATAATCTCTTATTGGAAGATACACTGTGCATTAAATTTTATTTTTAAAACTGCACATTTTCTTCTTCAGCATTCATTGCTGTGCATATGCATGCCATTGAAGCATTTAAAAATTCAACGCTGTAATATTCTTGTGTTGTGAAGACAGAGTTAAGCTTAGGACAATTTTAAATGAATGATACAGCTTTAATGTAATTATTATTTTTCATAATTTATTCTGCACTTGTGAATGTTAATTCAACCAAAGTGATTAGAAGTATATAAAATAGTGCCATTTATGAAATTTATGTCACCAGTTGCTAATACTGACTTCTGTACTAATTTGACATTATTAATCTTATATGAATCGATCACAAATTTCATGTTTTACTCTGAATATCCTTTAGTATACTTGTGCTGAAAATAATGTATGTACTATTGAGCTTTTAAAATACTTATTAAATATAAACATTATCAGAGCTGCTTTGGTGTCATTTTAAAGAAATAGTGCTATTTTTTTGTACATAGTTGTTATCATTTCAAATTTATATACATATTTCTTTAGGTTTTTTTTTCCCTCACTGTTATTCCAGGGAATTTTTCAACATTCTGTGTACAAAGAAATTGCATTACATATAACGTTATGGTAACCTTACCTGTTTTCCTGTATCTACAGAATCATTATTTTAGTGTTAAGTTATCTTTATTTTAAGTATTACACTAAGAAGCTTGAGGGAAAGGGTATACAGATATCTTGTATAATCTCAACAGCATCTTAAGTGATCTCACTCTCTCGTTTTTAAAATTTTAATTGTTTTTAAAGACAAAATTATCAATTTGCAACAGGAATAAAGATATAATGCTTTGTGGAAGTCAATTATTCATATTTAACAGGGAAAGTTCAAGTGGATTCTTCCAATTCTTTTTACAAATTGGACAACTTCTTTCGAAGTCACATTTCGCACACTGATGAATAGTTTATCGCACATATCCTCAGCGTATTTGACGCGTATTATCCTAATATGAAATAGTTGATATGTGCCGTAAACTATTCATGTGTGACGAGAAGTGATTTCGAAAGAAGTTTGATTCCATCAGTCAGTGAAAATGGGAGCCGAAGTGAAGGGGAGGTGAATGCACCATAGCTCGGTCGCAATAGAAGCGTACTACATTACCGGCCGCACCGGCCGTAGTTGCCAAGGTCGCCGGGGTCTAAAGATTTAGGAAAGAGCGCCCTATGCGTCTTCAGATTTTAACACAGAGTTGAGCATCTGGTATTAATCTGTGGACTAACCTCACCAATGTTCCACATCCGTTCAAAAGAATGTATAGTGCCGCAGTATACAATAAGATTCCTTGTTCCCTAGTACCAAAACAGAGAAACGGTCTATGACCTCATGAGGTTCTGTATTGATCAAATGTCCAGGTAGGAACTTCTATATTTGGATGAACCGCACGGCGGGATATAAGGAATATAGAATGTCAACGCTAAGGGTTATTTTCATCAATATACATTTGCATTAGCGCATGTTGTTCGTCTATTTACTAGACAAGTAATTCGCATACAATTTCGATACAGAAATTTTGAAATTTTCTGCTCTTTACTACGGTAACTTTTTCGAAAAGTTTTATTTCTCAAAATTGCCCATTGATTTTGATTAAATTACCAAGACTTTAAGATATTTTCATGACAAATGAAGTGTATATCTTAAATTTTTTGGGAATGTCCTCAGAAATGCTCTTCAATCTGAATGACTTTTGTATAACTGGTAAACTGTATGAGAAGGGCAAAGTTTATTACACAAAAAATATACACTGTATTAAAACACAGTTTATAAAATAAATTTTTTGTAGGCTTAACAATTTCTGAAATATTCATTGTTATGGTTTGCATTTTAAAATACTTATACATTTCTCAAATAGGAAGCCATTTGTTTTTCTTATCTCTTGACCCTGCAAAGAGAGTGATACCTATTTCAAAGGACTTACATAATTTGACTATGACCTTAAAAGCTGTTATCAATTAAAAGCTGTTATCAAGGACGTATTTAAGGGGGGGTCCAGGGGGTCCGGACCCTCCCCAAATTATCATTTAAAACTTTTAATAAATAGTTGAAATAAAACTTAGTTTAAAATAAATGAAAAGTTTCTGCACAGCAACTACAGAACTTATTAAAATACACAAATAATGTCAATTACAATAATGTATTGCAAACTTAACCAATTCCAATATATTATAATTTATTGATTAGAATTCCCAGATACTTCAAGGTAACTTTTAACTTCTATGTTCCTATTCCCTTTTTCATTCAAGAAGAACTAATACTTCAAATGATTAAATTATTATTAATTGGTTTTTCACCCATCAATTACATTTTGATTTTTTCAGGGAGCTGTTTTGCAAGCTGGTTCTTCCATTTTCAACCTCCAAGACTCATTTAAAGTGGAAGCAACAGCTCACAAAAAATCAAAATGTGACGTGTGAAAAACCAACTACAAATAGTTTTATCAATTAATTTGGGTGTTCACTGTTATGAAATTTCTCCAAACACGTATAACCAATTAAATTTAAAGGGAGTCGATTAATGACACTAAACAACACTTGCTTTTAAATTTTCCCGGAACATGTTTCAGAGACTTTGCCTCCATTGTCAACCAGACATTGACTGGTTCTCAGTGGTGTAGCTGGCAATATTTTGTCATAGGTCTCCTCTGGTGGCGATTCGAGGAACTTGCTGAACAAATCTTTCTGGGGGATGTCGAAATTGAATACTTTATTCCTATTTTTTGAAATGAAGATTTGTTCTCATGTGTACATGGGATTTGTTCAGCAAGTTCCTCGAAATGCAACCAGAGGACGAAGTCTCTGAAACATGTTCGGGGAAAATTTAAAAGTAAGTGTTGTTTAGTGTCATTAATCGATTCCCTTTAAATTTATTACAACACTGTTTTCAACATTTCCAAGAAAGGAACGCATAACAAAGTTTAGTAATTATTTGCATCTTTCTTTTTTGAGTAGTAAACTGCTAACACACAAATCTGTTTCTTACTTTTTTAATCTAGGGACCTCACAGCATGTCGTTTTGGTTAAATCTTGAAATCAAACCTTTGGATGGAATATCTACTATCCGTAAATAGCAGAGGATTAATAAACTTCTTTAGGAATAATCTGTAGAACAGACATAATAATAAATAATACCGAGTGAAAAAGTTTTGCAAAGATGTGATTACTTTAGTCTCTCATCTCATGTTTCTTGACATTATCATTAACATGAATTGTATAGAAGCAACTCAACACAAACATCAAGTGCTTCTTTATCTTGACACATAAAACAATGTCATGTCACAGCATCATACACAATCTTATCATATCACAACAAAATTATCCACGGTTCTATACAACATGCATTTTGTCCTTACCTACTCAATTTAATAATTAAAATTATTAAAGATTAGCTAATGAGTATTAGGAAAAAAAGAGAAGAATAATACATTTCATAGTATAGATTTTTTTTAATCTACTTTATGTTAATGAGATAAGCCTTTCAGAAACAGCTGTGTTACACTGTGTGTTGTAGGTACAATGAAATAGAGGTAACCAAATTTACAGTCAGGTACATAAAATATGAAGCTATTAACAGCGAAGCAAACAAATATATACAAATGTAATAATTTGTAACTTAAAACTTCACTTATCTTATAAGAAATGACATTTTTCTTATAAATTGATTAGGATTGCGATTTCGTGAATATTTTATTCACATCAGCTACAGCCATCAACAATCTCATTATTAATATTACAGTAGCTAGATGTCACTATGTTTTCATCAGTACTACCAAAATCTGAAAATGAAACAAATTTAAAAACAGAATCGACTGCCAGTATTTCAAAATCCAGCACGCAATGTTTATTTTTTAAAATAAATATTTTTTCCCAAAACCATTAAATATATCAGACCATTTAATTGTTTTAATGATTTAACTCTGGATTTATTTCATGGTTAAATGACCAAAAATGATCTGCTACGGCCAATTTAAGTTAAATTATTAAAACAATTAAAAGACAAAAAACATTTGAGGCATGGAAAAATAAGCTTTTTAACATATGGTAACAATATGATTTTAAAAAATGTATCAAATTCTACAATTTGAAGAACAAGAATGGAAAGAGGTATACCACCAACTAACTTTGCAGACTTCTAAATGAGATTGCTCAGAAAAAATATTTTTGTGATATAGAGGACTGCCACTGCATGCAGAGATTTCGAAATGCTGTTTTAGGCACTGAAATTTAATATAAATCAATATTTCTATGCTACTTTAGGGTTTTGGCTGTTAAAATTTTCATACTATTAGGTCTATATTTTGATTTCTATCTCCTAAACATGTTCATAAGTATATCGAGATTTAACTGTATTGGAACACCACAGTGAAGCAAAATAATTATTAATTTTTAGATGAGTCGTATTTATTACACATCTGTTTCACTTTCGTACCTATTTTGAGGACATGTTTCGCAAATCATCGTTTGCATCTTCGGCTCTTATGCGACCAAAACCTTAAGAGCCGAATAAGAGCCGAAGATGCAAATGATGATTTGCAAAACATGTCCTCAAAATAGGTACGAAAGTGAAACAGATGTGTAATAAATACGACTCATCTAAAAATTAATAATGTTCATAAGTGTTTAAGTGAATAAAAATAAATTATTTATCTTTGATTTTGAAAAAGCAGTTACATCAACAATAAAACTTTAGTCACTCTCACCATTTCCTTGCACCCTCTTTATTGCCAGCCAGTTAGGTTCAGAGTAGTGCTGATGAATATGCCTCATTATTTATGCAGCAGCGAAGTGCCAACTCATTAAAATACAGCTGTTGGAGACAAAGAAATATCATATGGCAAGGTAATAAACATACTTAAGACATTTTTATTTGTATCCAAGAAATGGAGCATTTATATTATATAAATCAAAAGAAGTAATACTTGAGTACATATTGTACAAAATAATAACATTTTTACAAAATATTCAAATAATACAAAGACAATAAATGCAGTTACTACAAATTTATTAAAATCTATACAAAAAATATCTCAGTTGTTTAATCTTGGGTAATATCTTTTCCAAAATACTACTCCTGAAACTGCAACTAGTATAAAGCCCAGGGTCCAACCCAGATAATGCCTCGTTCTTTTCTGCACGCTGCTACTTTCCTTAAGTTTTTCCTATAAGCAAGAAGATAACTTAGTGAACAACAATTATAAAGACTAAATAATAAATTACAAAGGAAAATGAAATCATTTTGTATCTTTATATTTATGTGTTTGGGCAGTTTTACAGATACGTTAACTTATAAGCACAGCAGGACAAAGAATACACAAGTTTTGTAACCTTAAATTTTACTTGCATTTACTTCTTACAAATTGTGTACGGTTAAGAATCTGCCACAAAACAGAAATTATTTTTCTTACAGAATATATTTTTCAGAAACCAAACCAATTGAAATAATTGGAAATCTTAAAAATTATTCTTAGGTGTGCAGATAACCTTTATGATGGCAGGCAGTTCAGAATGTTCTGAACCTTACACAGATATCATACTGGCAAAATATAAAATATACGAGGGCTATGCCAAAAGCTTTTAGTAGCTCTTAAACCACAAGTCTGGCAACATTAGAATTATTTAAGTTTGAAACATCAATGTTTTTTGACCTTGGAGGATGTACATGATTCCCCAACAACAGGATTTCCCACAATGTTGCAGGCATTATGTAGTTAGATACAGCGAAAGATATATCTATCATGCCCAATTTTTGCACAATGATATGACTAAACAAAAAGCACATAAATGCAGAAGAATGCTATTCTTCTGTAGTGCATGTTTTTAGTGAGTCTTCCTCACCTACGGCCACTGTTGGAAATTGGTTCTGTGAATTTTCAAGGAGTCTGAGTCGCATAAAGATAAACCTTGTTTTGGTTGCCCAGCAACAGCAGCAACGGCTGGCCCCGCAGCTCAGTTGGTAGAACACCTGCCTGCCGTGCTGGGAGTCCCGGGTGCGATTCCTGACGGTTGGGATGGGGATTTTTCTCCGACCAAGATAATATCTCATCTTTCCCAGAGTCTGGAAGTATGAATGAGAGTGCAAATGTGTGTGTGATCTAATGATTAAAACCCAATGAATACGAGTTAACACCTTCGGTATGTTCCAAAGAAAAACAGCTGCCGATATGACCATTGGAGTTAAAAGCGGGGTATAAATGGGGAGGGGGGGGGGGAACAACAGAGGCAATGCAAGAAAAAAAATGATGCTATGAGGACAATGACTGAAGACGATCTTCATCTCATATTTTGTGACATTAACGGGACACTAAATATTGGACAGACTGCGGCGAGACTTTGTTCATGGTTATTTAGGTCTCACTAAGTAATATGCCCGATATGGACACAAGCCCAAAAGGATGCAAGAGAAGTTTGGTATCATTTTATGCTTCTGAGAAATTTGACAAAGGACGGTACAAAGACACATCTAATCCTTGTTTCACGTAAGCTTGCCCAGTATCTCTTACCGGTCACGTGACCTAATCACATCTCATTGGCTGCTATTGTGGTAAAGACAGTCGTGCAGTAAAAATTAGTTCGTTATTTAACATGGTGATATATATCGAGATTTAACTGTATTGGAACACCACAGTGAAGCGAAAAATTATTAAATTTTAGATGAGTCGTATTTCTTACACATCTGCTTCACTTTCGTACCTATTTTGAGGACATGTTTCGCAAATCTTCGTTTGCATCTACGGCTCTTGTGCGACTGACGCTAGATCCAGCGGTGTGGGTAATTCTGGGGTTGTTGCTGCCATCTGTTGATTTAGTGATGAACTGAAATGTGGGATTCTCTT
Source organism: Mantis religiosa (assembly GCA_030765055.1). Classification (NCBI taxonomy): domain Eukaryota; kingdom Metazoa; phylum Arthropoda; class Insecta; order Mantodea; family Mantidae; genus Mantis; species Mantis religiosa. The sequence continues at coordinate 13,226,262 of CM060953.1, read as the reverse complement.
CTAGCGGGATTTCAAAATTCATTAGTTGGTTTTTATGTTTTTCTATGTATATCCTCTCCCATATGACGAGTTCACTATGTTTTTGTACGTATTTTAGTAATTCTGTGCTATCTTCAATTTCATGATTTTCAGACCAGAAATGAGCTGCTATTGCGGACTTATCAATATTTTTGTATCTTAAGTGCCTGAAGTGTTCTTTCTTTCTAGTGCCTATGTTCTTTTTGTCCTCCCTATGTAAATTTTTTCACAGTCTTTACACTTAATTTTGTAAATGCCTGACTTTTCCTCTGGTTTTATCTTATCAGTATTATTACTGTGAAGTAGGTTTTTAATGTTGTAATTGTTTTTTGGTGCCAATGTTATATTGTATTTCTTGAATATTTTTTGGAACTTTTTTGTGGCCCAGGGGTGGTAAGTAAATTTAGCAAATCTAGTTTCTTGTTTTATTGGTGTGAGAGCTGTGATCTGTTTTAATTTCTTTTGAAGTTTGAATAATTTTAGTTTTTTATCTACAAGGTTTTTTCCATATCCATTTTTAATTGCAGTTTTTAAGATTTGATGGTATTCTTTTTGATATTCCTGTTGGCTGAGAGGTAGATTCACCAATCTGTGTGTCAGACTGTTGATGGTTGCATGTTTGTGTGGAATTGGGTTGAAACTATTTGCTTTGATGTAATTATCTGTGTGTGTTGCTTTTCTATGAATGCCAAATTCTAGTTTTTCATTGCCTTTTTTGATTAATTAAGTGTAAAGACTGTGAAAAAATTTACATAGGGAGGACAAAAAGGAACATAGGCACTAGAAAGAACACTTCAGGCACTTAAGATACAAAAATATTGATAAGTCCGCAATAGCAGCTCATTTCTGGTCTGAAAATCATGAAATTGAAGATAGCACAGAATTACTAAAATACGTACAAAAACATAGTGAACTCGTCATATGGGAGAGGATATACATAGAAAAACATAAAAACCAACTAATGAACTTTGAAATCCCGCTAGAAGAGAATCCCACATTTCAGTTCATCACTAAATCAACAGATGGCAGCAACAACCCCAGAATTACCCACACCGCTGGATCTAGCGTCAGTCGCACAAGAGCTGTAGATGCAAACGAAGATTTGCGAAACATGTCCTCAAAATAGGTACGAAAGTGAAGCAGATGTGTAAGAAATACGACTCATCTAATATTTAATAATGGTGATATATCTTTATATGTTGGAAGAAAATTGTCAAATTTATATTTTCGTAACTGTTTTAATTAAATATACCACGCAACAGAGATGATTTATCTGAAATGCAAGTTAATTCTTAAACAAAGTAAAGAGGAGGTTCCTTTGCTCTCAAGCACAAGACATGATAGCACGTGCTTCAGCGGTAGTGGTGACATATTTGTTTATATGACTTTTATCACTGACCTTGTTTTGAACTGGATTAGTCATATATCGCCATTCAAAGGTTGTTGTGCCTAGTGCAAAAGCTAAGTTATTTTATTGATCGTTGATTGCGCGTGTGCTTATATGAATAATGGCAGAGTCTAACGCCAGTTTTTTGCTGAAGTATCGCAAGGGTAAATCTTTACAAACAGGCGAAAAAAGAATTGTGTTGCATGTGTTTAATGCACTCATAGAGAAGAATCCGTCTTTGTCAGTGAGAGAAGTCGAACAGCTGTGCTCTGAAGTTACAGGTGTGAGTGTTAGATCCGTAGGAACATCGAGAAAACAGGAAAACTTACCACTCCAGGCAAAAGCAGGAATAAACAAAAGCGCGTGCTCGGGGAAAATACGTGAAAAGTTCTGTGCGTCGTCATGTGTAGGTATAGTTTTTTCTTTAGAAATGAACTCCCTAACATAAATAACATTTTGTTTGCTGTAAATGAGGATGCAGATTCACCAAATTTCAGCAGATTGCTTATATAGCTGGGGTTTGTGAATGAAAAAAGAGGCAAGAAAAATGTGCTAAAAAACAGAGGCGATGTTGCTGTGTGTCAAAGTTGTTATTTAAGGACAGTCAGACTGTACCGAGATACAAGTTGCAAAATATACTACCTTGACGAGACTTGGGAGAATGAAGAACACACGAAAAGTAAGGTATGGCGTGACACGACTTTTAAGACTGAAAGACAAGCATTTTTGAAAGCTATGTGTGCTGGTTTAAAATATCCAGTGGAAAAGGCTGAAGGCCTTTCATTATAAACTTGTTTCAGTTACATTGCTCAGTCATTCAGTTTCAACTTGCTCAGTTTCATTATAAACTTGTATTTTTGCATGCCTTCATATCCTTATTTGTATGATTTTATTTATCTTCCCGGCAATTATTATGACGTTTCCTGCAGGTTTAAATGTGACGGAAAGGCACCGCTTATGGCCTATGGCACGAAAGCACTAGCCAATTAGGGCGAGGGGGAAGGTAGTTTAACGCGGAGTGATACATGTCAGCGGGGCAAGGTTATATGAAACAGAGTATAATGTCATCACAGATGATGAAACATGGGTCTACCATTACAACGCTGAAACAAAGAGGAGATCTTCAGTATGGTGCTTACCACATTAGCAATCACCCACAACAATTTGGAGAAGAGGAGTTCTGGAAAGAAGATGGTAGCCACTTTCTTCATCAAGATGGACCATCTAACCTCTTTGACCCTGGACACATATTTCACAGATAACACAGTTGCAAGCTAAACGTCTGGGAGCGAAATGAAGAAACTCAATGGACCACAGCCTTACAACCCGGAATCTTCTACTGATCAAAACACCGCCTTGAAAGCCTATGTTTGTTAATGAATACTTATCAGTTTTAGGACATATTTTAGAATCATTAACATGTAAAAAGTAAATATTTCAAAGTTTTTAGAACAAAAATCTGGGCTCTAGTTATAATACTGTCCAAGTACATGTTTTCATCAGAGATCACATACACAAAAAAATAATTTATTTTAACCTGTTGTAAAGTTTCTTGGAACTCCTGTATCCGATCACATAACAGTTCTGCTTCTCTTATGGAAATCTTTGTAACCGCTTTAATGGCATCTTCAACACTCCAATCATTGTCAAGAAGACCACCTTCTGTGTATTTTACATCTTCCCTAGCTTTTTTCAAATACACCAACAATGATTGCAAAGCCTTTAAGTGTTGTTTGTCCTCTTCAAGAATCTTCAAAGATTCATCAGGCCTACAACATACAATACAATGCAATTATAAAAATGGATATAAATTTGTAATTAAAACTTTTAAAAAAAGTTTCCCATTTCTGCCAATGTATAAACTAGTTAACTTCATTATAATTAGATATTCATTAATTGAGTATATGAATAGAAGTTTGTAAGAAGAAATCTTGAAAATGATTGCTTTGGTTAATGCATACAATACTTTCTTTGGATTTAGGGGACTTCAGAAATTTATTTTCCCTGAAATCAAGGTATCAAATTTTTGGGTATAATACAATATTGTTACACTGAACAGGAAGCGAGGTTGGAATGAGAAGAGGGGAATTAGCCCATTAATGCCCAACTTTTCTATTTTCAAAAATTGAAAGGAAAAAAAAAAGGCATGTCTATTGAATTAGTTCAGCATACAGAATGCCAGCAATATTTTGTTTGTCTTTCTATTTGCCCAGTGTCCCAAAATCACCAGGCCTATAATTAGATAATATGACTTTCAGCTGATATTCTCAGCATTAGAATTGCTTACACCTGCGGATTCTTTGTGTGATACAATAGTACAAACCTTTAAACTATACAATATGCAAATTTTTAAATGATGATGTGTTCACATAATTAGATAACTTCAGTGATGACATAAATGGTGAAAATAACTCTAGAGAATTCATGGGTTCGTAGGATTAAAAGTCTTGTTTGCAGAAATTTAAAATGATCTTTATTGCAGTAATCAATAACTTTGTACACCCCTTGCAGCAGTAAAAATGATGTGACATACACAAATGCAGTCTTTAAGGTCATCTCGTTCTCAGCTGCACGTACATAAATGAAAGAAATCACTGCGGCACATTTCAAATGTCCACACACTCACAATTGCTACACAGCTGCACAGTCAATTAACAACTCACTAGCAACTGACTCGCTCGAACACTTTGCGTGGCGTTTTGTACCTCAGTCATTGTTCTAAGTCTAATCCTTGTTTCACATAAGCTTGCTCCGTATCTCTTAACGGTCACGTGACCTAGTCGCCTCTCACTGGCTGCTGTTGTGGTACAGACTGTTGTGCGGTAAAAATTAGTTCATTATTTAACATGGTGATACATCTCTACATTTTGGAAGAGAATTGTCAAATTTGTATTTTCGTAACTGTTTGAATTAAATATATTATGCAACAGAGTTGATTTATCTGAAATGCATGTTAATTCTTAAACAAAGTGAAGAGCAGGTTCCTTTGCTTTCAAGCCCACCTTTCAGATGACACGTGCTTTAGCGGTAGTGGTGACATTATTTGTTTATATGACTTTTATCACTGACCTTGTTTGGAACTGGATTTGTCATATATTGCCATTCGAAGGTGTGCTGTGCCAAGTACGAGAGCTAAATTATTTTATTGGTCGTTTATTGAGAGTGTACTTATATGTATAATGGCAGAGTCTACCGCCAGTTTTTCACTGAAGCATCGCAAGGGTAAACCTTTACAAACAGGCAAAAAAAGAATTGTGGTGCATATGTTTAATGCACTCACAGAGAAGAATCTGTCTTTGCGAGTGAGAGAGTGAGCTGCGCTCTGAACTTACAGGTGTGAGTGTTAGGTCCATAGGAACATCGCGACGTGAAATTGAGACAACAGGAAAACTTACCACTCCAGGCAAAAGCAGGAATAAACAAAAGCGCATGCTCGGAAAATGCGGTAAGTTCGTGTAAAGTGCTGTACATCGTCATGTGCATAGTTTTTTCCTTAGAAACGAACTCCCTAACATAAATAACAGTTCGTTTGCTGTAAATGAGGATGCAGATTTACCAAATTTCAGCAGATCTAGTCTATATAGATTGCTTATACAGCTGGGATTTGTGAATGAAAAAAGAGGCAAGAAAATTGTGCCAAGAGACAGAGGCGATATTGCTGTGTGGCAAAGACATTCTTTAACGATAATCACACTGTACTGGGATACAAGTTGCAAAATATACTACCTTGACGAGACTTGGGTGAATGAACACACGAAAAGTGAAGTATAGCGTGACACAACTTTTAAGACTGAAAGACAAGCATTTTTGCAAGGTATGTGTGCTGGTTTAAAAAATCCCAGTGGAAAATGGCAAAGGCCTTTCAATATAAACTTGTTTCAGTTTCATTGCTCATTCATTCAGCTTTAACTTGCTCAGTTTCATTATAAATTTGTATTTTTGCATGCCTTCATATCCTTATTTGTATGATTTTATCCATCTTCCCGGAAATTATTATGATGTTTACTGCAGGTTTAAATGTGACGGAAAGGCACCACCTATGGCCTATGGCGCGAAAGCAGTAGCCAATTAGGGTGAGGGGGAAGGTAGTTGCATGCAGAGTGATACATGTCAGTGGGGCAAGGTTATATGAAACAGGGATTAGAATGTAATTGATCGTTCGATAACGATTGCGACGCAGCGTGAGAAAGATGGAACTATCTCTGTCTCTTTCTCTCTCTCAGCAAGCGTTTAGCACTGTGCGCCACTATCTGTCTCTGCCCACACATAGCTTTGGCTTTGCAACAGCTCCAACCAACAATGCGATTGACAACAATATGTACGTTAACGGGTTGAGACACGGCTGGCCTTTGTCACAAAGCTTTGTCACAATCACTCCCGTCATAAGCAAGGGAAATATATGGCCTTCTGTTCTGCCACCAGCCAGCTTCCAGATGTTTTGATTTTGACAACTCTGGAATAATCTAATTCCAGATGCTTCAAAAACAATTTGAACCAGGGAATAAGGTAACATTTAAACCAGTCAGTCAGTTGAGCGAGTTGTTTTGTGAGAATCAAGAGGTTACTAAACAGTTGGTGTGTGAAAGGCTACAGTAAACTCTATGGATCAGTCGTGTTTGCTCTGAGCTCAGTAAGTGAAATTAAGTGAAGGTTAGTGCTGTGCTAAGTTTTAGTAACAAATAAAGTGAGTTTAGCATAACTTGATATTGTCATTTTTGTCACAATGTTTCCTTTACCACCACAGGTAAATAGCAGGCAACTTAATATAATAAACAAACATACTCAGAAATACTTCCATTATACTGGTCCCCAATCTAGAAAATGATTGATGTTTCGTATGGAGAGAGAGAAAGAGAGAGAGAGAGAGAGAGAGAGAGAGAGAGAGAGAGAGAGAGAGAGAGATGCAACATTGCTGCTTATTGCTGCCATGTGGAGAGCATGTTAGCATTATGTGTACAAAGGTGATTCAGTTGCGACTGCAGTCATTATTATTATTATTTATAATACTATACACAAAGAAAATAGTAAAGTCATGGATCTACATGCAAAGGATAGAACATACCAGAATATGTCAATATAAAGATTATAACAAAAGAGGCATATCTATGATATTTTGATGCTTACTGTAGGGGGGAAATGTTGCTTATATCCGAGTCACTTGAATTATTGTTGTTGCTGCTGCTTGTTTGATAGACAATGTTGCCACCACACTATCTTTGTCACTATTTTAGACATAACTAACATTCATTAAAACAAAATTTCAAATGCTTACAACCCCAAATAGATACACAGACTCAAACACATGTAAACCAAGGCAAATTGCCTCAAATAGGATGTAAAGGAACTTGCTGATGTACAATCTCTACTTCATAAGTGCTGAGGCTTTCACGGCCAGCATCGTCAACTACATCATAAACTACAAGCTGCGTCCGGCATCATCAGGGTTACGAAATTATGAGCACCTGAGTTCAAAAGACTGGAGCGCTGTCTCTCCAGCACCCTATATATAGCCGCACATGGAGGGACTCTAATTGGTCCTTGTAATCATTGCTATGACAGCCGTTATGACATATCCATCCCCTATCACTTTCTAGATTGGCAACCAGTATAAATCATTCTTCACATTTCTTGTATGAAGAGAAAGATTGAAGTCAGCTATAAACAGTTTAAGACAGGTCACTTGAACACAACTACTTGAAACACATGCACCAATTTGTGTTCTAGAGAAGAGGAAATTACAAGTGATGTACTTTCGGCATTTAAAGAAATAAGTGGAGAGAGGAGAGGGACAGGGTGGTGGAGAAATGGGAGAATATAGGGAGAGAACAACATTTTGTATCCCTTTCTTTTTACATGGTATAATTCAAATGTGATTTTCTTCAAATTTACTCATGTTGCATAGCATGAGCATTATATAGAAAAAATTTACTTTAAATGTAATTCAAACTAAATTAAACACAAGAGCATTCCTAAAAAGGCCACTTAACATTGTGACTGCCATTGGACACATGTGCAGTCAATAGTAGCTGGCTGTGCCATGGCTCAGTGGTTAGACCACTTGGCTCTCACCAAGGCGGCCCGGGTTCGATCCCAGGCGACCGCAAAGTGAGATTTGTGGTGGACAACACGACGCTGGGGCGGGTTTTCTCCAGGATCTCTGGTTTCCCCCGCCATCTCATTCCACCGTTGCTCCATCTTCATCTCATGTATCATCAGTGTCATCGCCTGCGGTGCCGTATGTAGTAAAAGCGGGCGTTAAACACTACACACATTTCAATAGTAGCATCTACTGCCTGGTTGCATATTCCATTACAATACAATTTGATCATGTTTGCATCTATATATTAAAACATCTCAGTCAATTGATTTTCTTAATGCAACATATATGAAAACTGCTGAAATTTATCGGTAGAACAGTGAAGTGCATGATGAAAACAGTAAATTAATCTCGAGTTGAATTAATCGAGTTGAATCTCGATATATAGAGTAAATTAATGGTTTAAAAAAAAAAAGTCAATACATTCAAAGATGGCCACAAAAATGTGCTTGATGAGCAACGATGTGGACAACCTTAGTCAAAACTGGACATTTGGAAAAGTTCAAGATGGTAGACCCTTTACAATTTCATCTTTATCTCATGAATTAATTTTGAGTCAAACTAGTACTTTGCTAGTGTTTACCTAGAATGTATTTCGTTAGGACATTCCTAACATCCTCAGGTGTCGACTCAGAATTATATTATTTTGATCTTCATTGTATCATAGTCCTTACACATAGGAATATTTATCTCATGAGTTTCCTGAAATTTCAAGAAGTGTTCATTATTGAACTGTGACAAAATACTTAAATTGAAGCACTCAGATTCAGAAGTTGTTAAGTCAATGTTTTTGAGAAATCCTGTTAAACACATGATAAGCACTCTGAATACCAGTTCTGTAATAGTGCTAAAAGATTTGTGGATCAGAAGATGTTAGGTCAAACATATTATGACCCTGGCATGTTGAATGGCCATCAATTTCAGAAACAAAAGTTGTTAAGTCAGCCTTTTCGAGTTAGATGTTAAGTCAAGTAGTTGCTGCATTAGCCGTTTGGTGGTGCCACCCAAGCTCTTTGATATCAGCTGTTGATACATTTTAGATTAGACATTAGACATTCCTCAAGTGCACTTTCAGAAAGTTTATCTGTACTTCCCAATACCAGGGCACTCTTACATGCCTATTGATAGAATTTTTGCCAATACTGAGAAGAAGAAACAATCAATGGATAAAGTCTTAGTCCCTTCCACAGTGAAACAGAAGAAGCCCACCGATGTTGTCCATGTCACACTGACACTGACACGTTCACTGACCGATAACGGGGAACATGATGGCACTCCAGTTGTTGAAGATACCCTCGACCATGTCCTTATAAGAAGTATTCCTAAATTCACTTTAATCCGGGGTGCATATTTCAAAGAGGATGTATACCAGAAGTTCGTCACACAATGTCTTCCTCATTTTATCGTCCCCAGTCTCTTTTGAGGAGAGTAGTGAGGTCACAATCCTTACACAAGACATGTGATAGTGCGAAAAACACACCAGATACGCTTCGGAAGATTAAGAAGGCAAAATATTACGATGTTCGTTCACTGCTGGAACATGTCACTGCCAGACAGTACCACATTTTATGACACAATGACATATGGAAGTGAGGTAGAAGATGATGTAGTAGAGATGGAGTGATGTTTTGATGACAATGTTGTATGTCAATCCATGAAGTACATACTGGATTAGTCCATAGTAGAGATGTCCTTGTGAAAATAAAGTAATAGTTTATCCATGGCTACATATTATAATATTGTATAATGGAAAAACTCTAACATTAAGAATCAGAAGCTGTTAAGTCAACTGACTTAACAACTTTTCATCCCAAAAACTATTTGTAGTTGGTTTATTGATACTCGTCACTTACTTTTTTATATAATAATGAGACTATATAAAAAAAGTAAGTGACGAGTATCAATAAACCAACTACAAATAGTGTTTGAGATTAATTTTGACGTCACTATTACTAAATTCCTCCAAACACATATAACTTTTCATCCATTTTAAATTAAAAGTTGTTAAGTCCTAATAATAAAATATCCTGTCACACATGCTACATATGTCAAACCGTGAGAAACACTTCAACACAGTACTTTGTATCTCCAAACGGACCCATCACATAAAATTCTTTTATTTGTATTACTATTTTGGTATTTAAAATTAATTTTGAAAACTTTGTGCAGCTCTCCTGCACAATTTTGAAACAGTTCTGCTTCTGACCGCTTAATTATTATCAAAGTTCTGCTCATGTTGTGAACTGAAAATGTTGACTGAAGTACACAAAACCACAGTGCATTGATTTTTCTCAAGAAATACAGTGATTTTTTTTTGTGATAATTTTTAAGCCAAATTGTCAAAGGCAATGAAACCAGTCTGGCTCATGTTATGGCAAAATCGAAACAACAATCCATGGAATGGCAGCATTCAACATCAAGAAAGTAAGTTAGAGCAAACAATTTCAGCCTGAGTGTACTGTGTTTTGGAATAGGAGGGGAGTGTTATTAGTGGATTCTTTGAACCATGGTGACACAGTAAATTAGGGACCTATTGAGAAATTTAATGTACTGGTTATGCAATCCTAAGAAAAGATGTGGCATGCTGAGATGTGGATTGTTTTGTTTCATGACAATACCTGCCCACTGTCGCATTGCATCATTTGGCTGGAAACAACTTGATGGTCAGTGCCATGATGATGTTAATGACCTCCAAAGAAGCATATTGCAGTAATTATCAAATCACCTGGAAGATTTCTATGATGACTAATTCAAAACCTGTTGTGCAATATGACAACTTTCTTAATATTGATGGAATTTATGTTGAAAAGTAGATTAATAAACACACTTTCATATTAAAATAAAATTGATAAGAATTGAAACTGTATGCTTTTACTTAAAAGACACACCTCATATATACATACAGTATAATGCTAATGTCAAATTACCTTAAGGGTATGTATGACTGAAATTTCATGAAAATCGTGAAAATAACGACTTTTTTATTTTAATTCTATAAAATAATTTAGACATTCCCGAATGTGAAAAATGCATAATTTGCCTCCGAACGCCATTTTTAAATGCTTATTTAAATGTCGGTGGCCTTTAAACTCTGTCAGAGTCACGCCCTCTATTGCCTACATCCACATTCTTTGTCTGTTTTCCATTCTTAAATTTTCAGTTCAAGAAAAGAAAAATAAGGCTTTCAGACAAAATAGTTCCTAAAATGTTTGTCAATATATCAGAGGCTGGCTTCTACAACTTTACTAGAGAGGTGCAAAACAGGAAAAACACAATGCCAATGAATCTTTGCATCATGTCATATGGAATAAGTGCCCAAAGGAAGTTTTCATATCAAAACAAAAATTGTATCTTGTTATTAAAAGCATCAGTGAGTTTAACATGGGTAGTCTTAAGTCATTGGAGCTGCAGCGAAATATCAGAGATGAAAGTGTAGTAGACTCAGCAAGGAAAACTTCAGTGCAGCGAGATCAGACTCGTATCCTGCAAAGCAAGAAGCGAAGTTGTGCAAAAGAAAAGCAACATCTAAAGAAGAAAAGGGTGGAAAAAGCAGCAACAGAGGAGAGGAAAAAGAAATCTGAGGGTCCAACCTATCAGCCTGGTGGATTTTAATGTGAGTTATGCAATCAAATCTTTAATCGCTGTTTTCTCAATGTTCATATTTTCAGCATTTTTCTTCCTGTAAAATGCTCCTTGCGATGCAGTTTTTGTACTACATTCATGAAATTTCCTACACAGGTTCAGAATATCATGAGGAATGGAAATTGCCCTAGTTTTTATTGTGAAATGTATATAAGCATATATTTTTAATTTTCAAACACAAAACTTACAGTTTTTTAGACAAAAAAAGAATATTTGTAAATTAAAAAATTTTTGTGACCTAAACTAAAGGAGACACAGAAAAACCCAGAGCAATTTCAAAAAGTATGTGTATTATGAACATAGGGTTAAAATATTAGACCAAAATTCAAAATATTTTGTCACAAGGGACTTTTTTAGTGACGTAACAAAAAACATACAAAATTTATCATAATTTCTAAACTGCTGGAGAAAAATGGTTTAAATTTAGGTTGTGACATGTTTACATTATACTACACCTATGGTGTAAATTTGAAAAAGCTAGCATTATTAGTTCAGAATTTGAAAATTTCAGTCATTCATACCCTTAAAAGAAAATATGCCTTAATTTTGAACAAGCAATAGTTTATATTGACTTATTAAACAACTTCATACCGTAATGGATGTATTACTTCTCGATGTTCTTTCCCTCTTGGTTCTGGAAAAGTTTTCAATCTTTCTAATAAGGCAGCTCTCTTATCAGCATTTTTAATGCCAATGTCTTCCAAATCCTCATTTGTCACTGAACGAAAGTTCGTCAAATCATTAAATTCTAGTTCTAGTTGCTGAATTTCACTTTCATTGAGGTCTAGACCATATAGCAACAGAGAAGCTCTGCAAAAAAGAAGTCACTTTTACAAAATGTTTAAAATACTTTAAATCTCTTATAAAATTTTCGTCTACAGAGCAATATTTATTGTCGGTTTATTGACACTCGTCACTTACTTTTTTATATTATTGAGGGAATAGTTTCAAAGGCCATTTGCCTCCATTTTCAACCTCTTGAAATTTATTTCTTAATTATTTCTTAAAAGACGATAAAATAATTCTTTCCTTGGAAAAACGATGATTTAATTTCCATAAAACATTTCTTTTCACCAATACAAATAATATATTACTGAAGTTGTCCATTTACAAATAATGCTTGATGTTAGAGCCAACATGAAAAATTCATTGCCATGGCCGGGATTTGAACCACGGATCTCCTGGTTTCCGTCCAGTCACTCTAACCTATTGAGCTACAATGGCCAACATGCCGTCATGACATTAAATTCTCCATTTGACTCGTATATTTCCCCGGTAGTCCACTAGGGGCTCTCGCATTCGAGATACATTGTTTGTGGTGACTTACTATCAAAAACCTTAACCTATATACGGCTAGTGTGAAGAAATGATTAATTTCCATCAATTAACTAAAATAATAAGAGTTAAATGATGAAGCCTGGGACTCAAGTACTTACAATAGTAAGTCGCCACAAACAATGTATCTC